>JALGQZ010000012.1:30216558-30554058 GCA_023105745.1 Austropuccinia psidii
TCCACCCACATTTTCAGATCATATCATCCACCTTAACAGGAGCCCAATTGGATCCCAACCATTGAGCATAAGGCTGTTTATTGTCTCCATTTTGATGGACAACCATGGTCTGTAAATATTATTGACTGTATCACTCCTGATTTGGTTGAGGTCAGCATGAAGAAGATACCTTTCAAGCTTATCTTTGATCCTGATAATATTAGTAATATGAAATCTTACTCAATGTTAATCCCATTTTCAATTCCCAAATAGGTCCAAGAAAATGAAAAAACATTAACAGAGTGAGCCTTCTCAGTTTGATATAATCTGTCTTTGAAAAAGTGATAACTCCTTTCCACCCCATCTCAGGCTCACCATGATGAATTCCATGAGATGCATTGAGCTTGTGCAATATTTATTCAAAGAAAATGAGCAATAGAGGAATTTTGATATGGAAAGTCATACTAAATGTACCATATTAAGAATATTATTGATCATTTTCTAACTTATTTATCAGGTTTTTGTGCATTGAAGCAATAATAATTGGATAATATTATTCCTGATAAAAGAATTTAGAAGACAATAATACTTGAATTTACCATACATATATTGTAATGACTTATTTCAGTGGATCCCCATTCACAATAATGACAGGTATGTCAAGATACTTGAGGGAGAGATTCTGCATTTTGCTAAAACATTTGAGCCAATCTTGTTCAAATACCTCAAAAGATAGCCCTTCAGGAATATCACCATCATGTATTGGTAGTTTTTCTGGAAAACTATCAATATTTCTTTACCCTTTTCAATAAAATTAAAAAACTTTATGTCCCTATCAATCTTTAATACTAACTCATTTAATTATCATGAGTGCCAGCTTGATCCCATGTTGTGGTAAGCTTGATGTCCAGTTTCCAATACCTCCTGAATATCTGAACCTAATTAAGGGGCATTCAAATTTGATTCTAATATGGAAATATTTTGCCATATCACACCATTCACAATATCCCTCACAGGTATACATGTAATCAATTAGATTATCATAAAAATTACTTCAAAATTATGAGAAATATAATGTGACTCACCCTTTGACATGTCTTTGTGAGCCTTTGATTCTCCTTATTTTTCACCAAAATTCAGCATCCTTTTGAATTGACTTCCATTCTCTTTTCAAATAAGTGAGATTGTAAGGTGTGAATATGAAACTTTGATTAATAATAAAGTACTTTTCCTGTCCTCAAAATTTGGGTAAGGTAAAAATCAATTAAAAATGGGTATTGGTAAAAACATGTAAGCAAATTGGTAAAAACATGTAAGAGCTTACGTGTTTTTACTAAAAACTTACGTGTTTTGGCCATAATTTGGTAAAAACACGTAAGGGGTGCCCTGGGCCCATTTTTAATTAAAAATGAAACACCATTGGGCCTGTATTGGGCCAAAACATGCCCAAAAGAGGTTTTTTCCCCACAAAACCTCTCTAACTCCAAATTGTTTCAGATTTTTTTTGCCCAGCCCCCCCAAAAAAACAAACAAGCTCAAACACCCCAATAATCCACATTATCCCCACCCCAAGACATTGTTTTTTTTTTGGAAAAACAGCATTACCAAAGCCATTTTGCAAAGGTTTTCACACTTTTTTTTCTTTTTGTGCACCAAAGACTGCATTTTCCACCACAACAACCTGCTTTCAAGTCTCTCAATTTTCAATTTTTTACCATGCCTCATCTATTAATCCCACATTTAAACCACTTTCTGTAACTCATAACCACTTCTGTTCATTTTTCACACCTTTTTTCACCTCTTTTTCACATTTCGAAAGGTTCTTACCCCATTCCAAATCCCCCAATTCCACTTTTTTTCACTTTTATACATAATTTTCATTAAAAATATGCTCCAACCCCCCACTGAAGGTGAATTTCAGACCCTTGAGCTTCTTTGGTAACATGTGCATAATGTTGCCATGGCTCAGGGGTATGCTGTGTCCACCTTGAGGTCCAATATGACCCACAACCAAATTGAAATATGTTGTGACAGGTCTGGAACCCCAAATCCCAACAAAAGCCCCTCCAAAACAGTCACCTCAAGAAAGCTTGACTGTCCTTTTAGACTTTATGCCAGGATATATGCCAAGAGTACCACTTGGACGCTTAAAGTCAAAAATCCTGAACATAGCCATGATGCCACTGAAAACATCATGGCACATCCTGCTTTCAGGAAATTCAATGAGCAAGAAACATCCCAAATTGCTCAAATGTCTGAATCACTACTCATGCCAAGGCAAATTCAGGCCCAATTATGCAGCCAGAGGGACTCTGACAGGCCTGTAATCCTTCAAGACATTTATAACCAAGTCAAGAAAATAAAGAAAGACAAACTGCAAGGCAGAAGGCCCATTGATGCTCTTATTGACACTCTCAAAGAAGAAAATTTTGTTTGGTCCTCTGCAAGGGATTCTGAGGGACACATTACCTCCTTGTTTTTTACTCACCCCCTGGCCATAAAACTTCTTCATGGCTTTCCTCATGTCATTCTTATGGATTGTACTTAAAAAACCAATAAGTACAAACTGCCCCTTTTTCATATTGTTGGATTCAGCTCAACAAATAAGACCTTTTCTGGGGCGTTTTGTTTGATGAAGAATGAAAATGAAACTTCATATACTTGGGCATTAAAGCAATACATTGAAAAGGTTCTCAACAACACCAATCTTGTTCCCCCCCAGTTATTGTTATTGACAGGGATCTGGCCTTGAAAAACTCTATTAAGAAGCTCTTCCCAGACTCCAAAGTCATGCTATGCATTTGGAACATCAACAAGGATGTATCTGCTCATTGCATGAAGAAAATTGGTCATGGAACTGATTTTGAAAATTTTATGGGCCTTTGGAATCAAGTAATATACTTCTTCATTTTATTTCACTTTTTTACTTATTATTGTCTTTATTAATGACTTTGGGATTCTTTTCTCAGATTATGTATTCACCCACTGAAAAGTCTTTCAAAGACAACTGGAAGAAGCTTCAAAAGCAAGTTAAAAATGCTGAGGTCTTGCAGTATTTGGAAAATACCTGGCTTCCTCTAAAGGAGTATTATGTGCCAGCCTGGACAAACCACCATTGCCACCTGGGTGCGAGCTCCACCTCCAGAGTTGAAGGTGCCCATGCCATGGTTAAACTTTGGCTACAAAAGTCCACTGGTACTCCTGGAGGTAGTCAGGGCACTCCACATGGCATTCAGAAAAACATTTATTGAAATTATCAACAGAATCTCCAAAAAAATGATTGTCCATGTCAAGAATTTTCCTCCACACGTCTGTGCCCTAAATGGCAAGGTGTCTCATTATGCTCTTCAGATTGCCTTTGAAAATTTCAAATCAAAATTTCCTCCAAATGAAAAATGCACCAACAAATACAACAATTATAAAGGCATTCCTTGCAAGCATAAGACCCAAAAGGCATTTGTCAAGCGCCAAAGGCTTGAATTATCAGACTTCCATCCTCAGTGGCATTTGAATTTGCCTGTGAGGGTTTTTTAATTTCTTCTTATTATTTTTTTTCTTATTGACTGATTTTACTTGTCATATTCTTCTCAGACTGGTTTTCAAGGTGATGATCAAAGTGTTGAAAAAGAAAGAAAGAATGAAGCCAAGAAAATATTTGAAGACATTGGGGAAGACCTGTTTCAAAGACCAATGGCAGAAATCACCCCAATACTCCAACACTTTCAAGATGTTTTGAGTGGAAAAGTCCCATTTGATCAAATTCCCAATAGTCAAGAGGATGATCAATATTATGAAGACCCTCTAGAATGCAAGAACATCTGTGGAAGACCCGAAGGAGCCAAGAATAAAAACAAAAGAGAACCTTCAAGATTTGAAATTATTGAGAGTCAAACCAAGAGAAGAGGAAGACCCCCATCAAAAGTGACCAGCACAACAACTTCAAGATCCCAGTCAAATGTCCCCTCTCCAATTATGGAAGTGGACTCATCTGAAGATTCTGAAGATTCTGAGGACTCATTATCTAAATCCATCAGTTCATCAGATTCACTACCCTCAGCAACTGAATTAAATAAATCAGAAGTAACCCTTAGAAGGTCCAGAAGATTGGCAATTGGAATCAAAACATCACAAAGGAAATCACACAAGCCTGCCACCAGTTTGAATATCTATGATGCAATTGACCTGACCTGTGAGCATTGTCAAAGCAACTATCACACAAGTGATGAATGATCCAAGCTGTTTGTGAGTTTCTGATTCTTTTTAATGTAATTTTATGTTGTTTATTTTGATATTTATTCATTTTTTGAACTTATGTTATCAGATAACTCGCTCAGGAGACTTGCCCAAGTTTATATTGAAATACACCTTCAAGGCCATCAACGTCCAGGGTGATGGAAACTGTGGCTACAGAACAGTATCCCACTTCATTTACAAGACTCAAGATCAATGGGCTGATGTCAGAGGTGACTTGGCTGAAGAAATTCAACAAAATCAAGACCTTTATGAAGCCATGAACACCTGAATTCCCTCAGTATCCTCTTATTTGGAAAGAATTGAATGGTATGAAGATGTTGGCCAGGCTCCAAAAAGCAAGTGGATGTCCATGCCTGACATGGGGGATCCAATTGCAAATAAGTATAAAAGACCCGTTTTCTTTTATTCCACAGCCCAATCTTTTTCTTTTTTCCCTTATTTCTGTCCTCCAAATGATAATCCCCCCATTCTCATCTTCTTCTTGTATAGTTGTGCTCATTTTGTTCCTTTGGACATCATCATTTCTAAAGTTTATCCAGTCCCCCCCATTACTGTGAACTGGAAGATTCATGCCCAAGCACAAGCCCTGGGGTGGGCTGATAAATTTAAGAAACACAGAATGTTGTATTTGTCAAATCTTCCTCCCCCCTCTCAGAAAAAACCCACTATTTTGGAGGTTGATTCTGATTGAATGATTTTTGTATATACAATTTATGCCAATTATCCCCCTCCTCAGTCATATTTATTGCTTAAATCCCACCTCAGTCTCATTTTATATCAAACGTGTGGAGCTTTTGTACTTGAAAATAGTAATATTACACACAAGAAAAAAACAGTTAAAAAAAACACTCATTGTGCCTTCACTTGTGGTCCCACCCAAAAATTTTCCCAATTCATGAGCTTCTGGTTCTTTATTGTCCAGATTGAACCCTTTAATTGAAAAAAAAAAGTAGGAAATTCATAAGTGGGAAGTTATTAAATTCACTTTTTAAAAATAGGCATATTACAATGACGGGAAAAACATTTGAAAAAAAGACCCTTTTTGGCCTTCACTTGTCCAACCCAAAAAAATTCCCAAAATTGTGGGATTCTGGTGCTTTATTCGTCACATTGAACCCTTTATTTTAAAAAAAATGAAGGAAATTCATAAGTGGGAAGATTTTAAATGAATTTTTGAAAAAAATATGCCATTTTGGCATATTGGCCAAATTTGTGAAATTTGGCTAAAAAAAAATTTTTGAAAAAATTTGTGCTTATTGACATCCCAAGTCGGGAAAAATATGGCAAAAAAAAATTAAAAGAATCCTCAAAACTGAGCCTGAGGAATTTTTTTTGATAATTAAGGTCACTTACATGTTTTTACCATAAATTGGTAAAAACACGTAAGGGCTTATGTGTTTTTACTAAAAGCTTACGTGTGTTTACCAACACCCTTAAAAATAGTAAGAAATATTATTTTTACAAGAAAACACGCCAATTCTATTGCTTATAGCTTTATTAGTATAAAACAATAATATTATAAAAATTTATTGTTTCACCAACAATAAAAATTTATCCAAAAAATACTCTACAAGAGATATTTTAAGGCTACAAAAGAAATTTCTTCAAGAGCAATTTCAATTGGAATTAATGGAGCAAAGAACTGCAAGCAATTAATTAAAGAACAGAGTCTTTAAAAAGAATATTAAAGAGAAAACACGCCCAAAAGTGACCAGAGTGAATTTGGAAACAAAGTGACAAAATTTACAGTGACGAAAGATGCTTGAATTCACTTTTGGGGTGGTTCAGGGGTAAAAATGATTATAAGAGTTACAAAAAATGACTATAATGATTTTTTCACGTGGTTAAAAGGTTCAAAAAGATTTAAAAAAGGTGGTTGGAATCTTTTATTGATTGGTTTAACAGTGTTTAAACTAATTAATAAAAGGATCAGATTCTAACATGAAGAGAAAAGAGGGGCAAAGAAGACGTCCTTTTATAGCCATCAATTTTCTTACTCCAAAGTAAAATTTACTCTTTTCAGTTGTGAAAACCAGTCTGACAACAGAAAAGCCAATTATGGCATCATTGAACCCTGGTTTAGAGCAAAAAAGGGCTGGTTTAAGCCATTTATAGTCATTTTAGACCCTTAAATCCGCCATTACTATAGCAATACCTAGTCTAGAGCCTTCAAAACACGTCAGAATGTGTGTTAAAGACGTAGAAGCCAGTTAAAACTGTCTTTACTATGATTGTTTTATCTTAAGGGTAGTTCTACCCTCTTGGCAACAGCTAAAACTACCCCAGTTGGTATCAAAACCTCATCATCAATTGAGTTCACAGACCCTGTAACTCAATTCCAGGCCAAAAGTGATGAACTTTTGCGTGAATTTTGACATCCCACGCCTGTCAGCAAGTATTTTGGGGGTCTAGCTCCCCCTTAGAGCCAGAGTTCCTTTTCCCCCCCAAATTTAATCTTTCCAATTTATTTTTCCTTTAATTCCTCATCATGTATTATACTTATAATTTACATATGTAATTCGATTCAATTGTACAGTACAATACAGTAATAATTGACACCTCATATGTAAATCAAAGTTCACTTATGTAATACACGTGCACATTTTGACATTTCAATTGAATTCAATTGAAAATACTTCAATTCCTCATAACTTCTAAACTAAACACAAAATTTGATGGTTAACACCACATGTGGTGTGAATTAAATTAAAGTTTTGAGGATTTTCAATTTTCATACAGAAAATACTAAAAACTGAATATAAGCTTATTTAGAGTTGAGTTACAAAATTTTCACTCAGGGTGACCCCACCTGATTTTTTATGAGGAATACAATGGTGAAATAATTTTTATATGTTTATTTATTGGATAAAAAGCTATAATAATTTTTATTTAACTTTTTTCCAAATTTGTTTATTTTTTTACAATTTTGTTAAAAATTCATTTTTACTTAATTTTTTCAAGTATAAATGTAATTTTACAATTTTAAAATTTAATGTAATTTTTATTTTTAAATTGTAATTAAAATTTTCAATTGTGAATATAATCTTATATTTATATTGTGATTTTCATTTTAATAATATAAATAAATTTTTTTTATTCATATATATATGTTAATTTTGTATTTGTGGTCTTTTGGGTATATGAAATTACCCCTAAGGCTCACATTCCCTCTCCCTAAAAAAGGAATATTAAGTTGGAATATTGTTATTTCTAGTGTGCCTGAGCCTTCTGAGAAGTTTACTAGCTTCAGGTATGTCTTTTTCTGGCAACCATTCATCTTCACAAGCCGGGTCACTGTACCTAACAAGGTATTCCCTAGCTTTGTTGGTTCTCAACTTTCTTTCTTTGAGAACTTTGGTCTTTTCTTACTGCCAGATGGCTCAAGAGGAGGTATAGCTTGGGGAATTTTATTCCTCAAGGGAAATATTTCTGCATCACTAGATTTATATGGATTTATCAAGCTTACTGGAAATGTAGGATGCTTATTGCTAATTTCTTCAGACAACTCTACTCCAACAGCATTTTCTCCATGGAGGCCCTTAATAACAAAAGGTACTGCAAAGGAGTCTTTCAACTTTTTACATCCTTTGATGTTATTGAAGTTAGTGGTGGATATAAGAGCTAGGTCCCCCACTTTGAAATCTGGAGTTGCATGTGATTTATCCCATTTGTCTTTATCATATGCAAAGGAGTCTTCCATGCACCTTACTGCATGCTTACTAGCTTTTTCTAGCATTCCTTTGAACCTAGCATCTGTGGGATGTGTTTCAATCAAATCTTTCCTCCAGGAATCTTGGGGTAATTTGGGGTTCCATCCTTTTTCTAGGATAGCAGGAGGTTGATTGGTACTGGCATGGATTGATGTTTTATATGCTAATTGCAGTGCTGGCAGCAGAGTACACCAATCATGGGTAAATCCATCACAATCTTTGAATTCAAGGCCATATGCACAAAATCTTCTCACAATGTCCTCTAATGTTTGGATCATCCTTTCAGCCAGTCCATCAGTTTGTGGGTGGTAGGCTGTAGAGAAAGACAGCTTAGTGCCAAATAATTGGTGAAGATTTGTCCATAGTACTGAAGTGAATTTGGGATCCCTATCACTAATGATATTTGTAAATATTCCAGTCCATGGCACTACTCTATTCCATATCAGAAGAGCTGTATCCATGGCTTTATCATGCTTGTGACATGGTAAAAAGATTGGAGTTTTACTGAATCTGTCCACAATTACTAGGCAAGCATTATAGCTTCTGTCACCTCCTGGTGGTAGTCCAGTTACCCAATCCATATGGAAAATTTCCCAAGGTCTGCTTGGTTCTTGGATTTTTATCTTATTTCCAAGTCTCTTGCTAGTGGATTTATTTGCCCTTTGGCATCTGTCACAGGTATTGCAATACTCTGCAACATCTTTCTGCCACATTGGCCACCATATGCAGGTCTTTACTTTCTCTCTTGTTCTGTCTTCAGACAGATGTCCTGAAAAGGGGCTATAATGGCATTCTTTTAGTACAAGATTGATTAATGACCTGTCCATAACTGTCATGACACATTTGTGCTTTGTCCTGTGGTAAATTATACCATCCAGTAGGTGAAATCTTCCTTCATCATAAGATTTTCTCCATACTTCATCAAAGGCATGTATTAGAGAGTTGTCTTTACAGTCTTTGTTAAGTAATTGGCATAAGATGCTACAATTCTTATCTTGAGTGTAACTATTCCTGACTTCTTCAAAGAAGGTGCGGTTCAGGTCTGTGACACTTATTCCTTCTATTGGGATCTGTGGTTAAGCTTCTTCTGGCACATAAGGAGGATTATCAATATTATTTGGTAATCTCCATCTGCTTAGTCCATCTGCATTCTTATGAATATTCCCATCCTTATGAACAAGAGTCATATTGCCTCTGTATTCTTGTATGGCTATTTGCCATCTGAGCATATGCCTGTTGGGTGTTTTCATGTTTAAAAGTGATTTGACAGCTGTACAATCTGTTATCACCTCAAAAAAACATCCCTCTAAGAAGTAGTTCAGTTTCTCCAAGGCCCAGACAAGGCATAGACATTTTATTTGACTTTCCCCATATCTGGCTTCAGTTGGTTTGATTTGCCTGGATATGAAACATATGGGTCCTTCTACAGGTTTATCATTTATGATCTGGACTTGGTGAAGTGCAGCACCCATTCAATCCCCTGATGCATCAATATACAATTTGAATGGCAATTTAAAGTCTGGCATCAGTAAGAGTGGAGCAGTGGTCAAGGCTTCTCTTAGAGACTCAAAAGCTTTGACTCTGTCAACAGTCATTTCAATTACTGTGTCTTTGTCACACAATCTATAAAGTGGTCTTGCTATGGATGAAAAATCTTTAATGTGTTGCCTATAATATCCTGCAAAACCTAAGATTGACTGAATTTCCTTCTTGTTCTGAGGCATGGGTTTTAGCAATACTTCTGCAACTTTGTTTTTGTCAATTCCAAGGGACAAACCAGATACAACATGTCCTAATGCTCTAAGTTCTTTAAATCCAAAATGACATTTCTTCAAGGAGATTTTCATGTTTACTGATTGAATTTTTGTCAAAACTCTGGACAATCTGTAAATGTGCTCCTCCCAAGTTTTGGAACAGACAATAATGTCATCAATGTAAATGATTAACCATCCCTCTGAGAGTTCTTCAGGGAAGATTTCATTCATCATTCTTTCGAAGTGTGAAGGTGCATTTTTAATACCAAAGGGCATCCTCAAGTATTCATACACTCCACAATGGACAATAATTCTCAATTATTTTCTTGCTCTTGGTGTCACCAACTTTTGATGGAATCCCTTAAGGGCATCCATAGTGGTTATATACACTGCTTGAGATATTTGAGTAAGGGAAATTTGGATTTTTGGTATTGGGTATCTGTTTGGAACAGTGTAAGTGTTCAAGACTCTGAAGTCCCCAACCATTCTAGATTTTCCATTATTCCATGCCACTATGACTTGTGTAGTTATTTCTACTTCTTCATTTTGGCCTACTTTTCTTATTACACCAAGGTCCAGAAGGTCTTTGATATAAATTTCTAAAGCTTCTCTTGATTTTGGATTTGCTGGATATGCAGGTCTTCTTAAGAGTGGTGGATAAGGTCTCTCAATGTTAAGAATGATGTCAGCTTCATGACCAATAATTGCTCCTAGAGGTTCTTTATCTGAAGCAAATGCTCTTCTGTGGTCATAAAAAAGGGAAGAAAGTTCATTTTCTTGTTTATCAGTCAGATGAAGGCTTATTTCAGCCTCATTTAACTGTTCACACTTGAATTTTTCTAACTCTAAGTTTACTGGTGATACTTTGTTTACTGTAATTTGTATTTTGAATGGTAAAAAGGCAATTTTTTGGCGCTTATTGTCTCCAATAGTAAAGTATCTGTTCTTTTTGTTATGAAAATCTATCCCATACATGATTAAATAGTCATTTCCCAATATAAAATGGGTACTAGAGCAATTTTCAATAACAACAAATTCAAATGTGATTCTTAAATTCCCATTTATGTGTGGGAATATGACATTGGTCTCAAAAATTCTGAATGCTTTCATTGGATGACTTGCACTATTGAATTTTATACCATCAATTGGTAACAATTGGTCTTCAAAGTTTGTAACACAAGTCTTAAGAAAAGATTTTCCAACACAAGAGCAGAAGGCTCCTGGGTCAAGCAAAAGTTTGGTGGGCTTGTTGTCAATCACCACTTCTGTTATACAGGAGTTACCAGCTGTATAAACTTTCCCCCTTTTTGGTTTTGTTTTCATAAGTTGTGCATCTTGAACTTTTGATAAATCAAATTGACCATTGCTCAATTGTGGCAAGTGGGAATAAGATTCCATGATTTCAAAAGTGGCATTAATATTTTCTATATCTTTTGAAGATTCAGAAAATATTGATGACTTATCATCTGAATTGTCTTCAATTATGTCATCTTTTTCAACATCAGGTTCCTTTTCAATATCAATTTCATTGATTTTCCCCTTCTTTGGACATGTATTGGCTAAATGGGTGGTGCTTTGGCAAATATGGCACTTTCTGACTGTATCTGCAGATTTATACTTCATATTACTAGAATTTTCTTTGGGGTTTTTGTCCACAGAATCTTTCCAAGGTGTATTAAACCTTGTTTTGAGATTCACCCTACTAGAACCAATTTTGGTTCTGGTGGTTACTTCTTCCAATATATTGATAATATCTTCTACTGAAGATTGTTCAGTAGTCCTGCTTTTGACAGCATGCTCTAAGGCACCTCCACATTGTCTCAAAATTTTTCTATGGATCATAAATTCTGACATGTCAGGATATAATGCTGTTAATCTGTCTTTTTGTTGGCAAAACCATGGTAAAGCTTTGTCTTTCTCAGCATTAAATTTGGCAGGCTCAAAGTCTGTTTCAACTTTAAACCTCCAAGCATCATTTGCCCATTTGTTAATGATTTGGGTTTTCCACCAAATCCAACTCTGGTGTCCATGTGCTTGTCTTATTTTGATGTACCATCTGTGAGCTGATTTCGTAAACAAGGTGTTACATCTTGCTGTTACCAATCTGTCTGGTAATTCAAAATCCTCTTTGATCATGTCAATACCTCTCATGAACTCCATATGGTCATACTCTCCTTCACCACTGAAGTGAGGCAATTCTTTAAGTTTTGGAACTTCTTTCAAGAGTGCTTGGCCCATTGATGGTTCCAAGTTATGAAAAGAAGTAGAAAATTCATCTTTTAATTGTGAATTTTCAATATCCAATACTTGAGTATTAGGAATTCTAGCTCCCTCATTTTGGTTCAGAGGTGTAGAAATTCTTGGCAAGGTGTTTAGCAGTTGTTCAATATCATTGATTTTACTGTTGTTACACCTTTGTGAATTTCTTAATTCATGTTGTAAGCTTTGTATAGAGTCTATGACATTCTTTTTATGATCATCCTCTTTATATGTAAGCTCATTCCATAATTCTGTTTGCTTAGTATTATCAGATATAAATTCGTTTAAATTTATTGTTAATTTTGATATTTCCTCTCTTGATGTATCAAAATGCTTTTTCAAGGCAACTGTATTCGTCTTTACTTATGCAAATGATTTTGAAATATCATCAAGAGCTTTTTTATTATCTCCTTTGATAGTATTTATGGCTTGTTTTATTCTTTTTTCAGTTATGTCGTCTATATTGAATTTAGAATATTTGTCTGTTAATTCTTTCATAATGGCAGATTGTTCATTTATCTTAATGCCAAAAGAATTATCATTATTGGAAGTTTTGATTGTTCTGAAAACTCTTTCAAAGCATTTAAGTGTATCATTTATTTGACTCAGACTCAAGTTATTTGTTTTAAGATTGTCACAAATTGATGTATTTTTATCAGAAAGATGACTTTTTACGTCAGAAATAGCTTTGGACAACTCTGGAATACAAAAAAAACATTTTTTATCTTTTAATCTTGCTTCCTCATTCTTTTGTAAGTCCATCATGGTTCTGGCCATCTGAAATAAATTTTCCATGGCATCCTGTTGAATCGTTGGGATTCTGTAGCCCTGGCTGTAAGGCTTTGGGGCTGGTGCCTTCCCTTTGCCCTTGTTTGGAGTTTGTGGCTGCTTTTTCACATTGAAATTGCTGCTGCTGGCCACTGGGGCTGTTTTTGGCACTGGTTTGGGTGGTGGAGGGTTGTTTTTCCTCAGTTCTAGTGTCAAAAGCATCATGTTTTTCTTCTCCATCATTGGATGCCATCCATTGAGCAATTTGCAAGTATTGGGATGGCCCAGTAACTTTCTCACAGTAAGGTAAGAATTCATGCGATTCTTCCACAGGTCTGAAAGGATCTGGTACTCCTTGAACCAGAGTGCATTGTTGTATGCACTGTGGCTGGCTTTGTATATGTCTACACAGGCTTGTTGTGGCGGTGTCAGCTTGTTTTGAAGGTAAAATGGTATTATCAGCTGCAGAATGACCCATTTTAGTTGTTTGGAAGTCATCAACTGACCCATTTCCTTCTGTACCTAATTAACCTCTGCCATAATCACATCCATTACCTTTCTGGGAGCTTCTTGAGGGGTTACAGCTGGCTGATGACCTGGTTGAAGGCATAATTATGGTTAAAAAGGCTTAAAATAGTAATTTTATGCCAAAAACCTTACTATTGGCCAAATCTTTGGCTTTCTGAAGAGTATTACTTATTTCCAAGTTGATCAATTCAGAAGAAATTGGCTCTGGTTGAATATTCTGAGTCACAAGAATAGTACTATTATGACCAGAATTAGCAGTACTGGCAGGTATAATGCTGGTTACTGTTGAGGCTTTTTCAATGTTTTCTTGTCTTACCACGTTGTCAGACACTAGAATTAATGAAGAAACTAATTATTTAAGTAAAAAAAAGGAATATTTCCAAAAAGAAATGAAAATATAAGGCTCACTTATAATATGAAAAAAAAATATTTTTTATGGATTTTTTTGATTATAAGTATTTTTTATATGTTTTTAAATTTTTCAATATAAGAAAAAAGATTTAAAAAGGGTAAAAAAAAATATGTCACAGGTAAAATATCAAGGCTGGTCCCCCAAATGTAAGGTGTGGATATGAAACTTTGATTAAAAATCAAGTAGTTTTCCTGTCCTCAAAATTTGTGAAAGGTAAAAATCAATTAAAAATAGTAAGAAATATTATTTTTGAGAGAAAACACGCCAATTTTATGGTTTATAACTTTATCAGTATAAAACAATAATATTGTACAAATTTATTGTTTTACCAACAATAGAAATTTATCCAAAAAATACTCTACAAGAGATATTTTAAGGCTACAAAAGAAATTTCTTCAAGAGCAATTTCAATTGGAATTAATTAATCAAAGAACTGCAAGGAATTGATTAAAGAACAGAGTCTTTAAAAAAAATATTTAAGAGAAAACACTCCCAAAAGTGACCAGAGTGAATTTGGAAACAAAGTGACAAAGTTTACAGTGATGAAAGATGCTTTAATTCACTTTTGGGGTGGTTCAGGGGTAAAAATTATTATAAGAGTTACAAACAATGATTATAATTATTTTTTCACGTGGTTAAAAGGTTCAAAAAGATTTAAAAAAGGTTGTTGAAATCTTTTATTGATTGGTTTAACAGTGTTGAAACTAATTAATAAAAGGAAAAGATTCTAACATGAAGGGAAAAGAGGGGCAAATAAGACATTCTTTTAAGGCCATCAATTATCTTACTCCAAAGTAAAATTTACTCTTTTCAGTCGTGAAAACCAGTCTGACAACAGAAAAGCCAATTATGGCATCATTGAACCCTGGTTTAGACCAAAAAAGGGCAGGTTTAAGCCATTTTTAGTCATTTTAGACCGTTCAATCAGCCATTACTATAGCAATACCTGGTCTAGACCCTTCAAAACACGTCAGAATGTGTGTAGGAGAGTTAGAAGCCAGTTAAAACTGTCTTTACTATGATTGTTTTATCTTAAGGGTAGTTTTACCCTCTTGGCAACAGCTAAAACTACCCCAGTTGGTATCAAAACCTCATCATCAATTGAGTCCACAGACCCTGTAGCTCAATTCCAGGCCAAAAGTGGTGAGCTTTTGCGTGAATTTTGACATCCCACTCCTGTCAGCAAGGATCTTGGGGGTCTACCTCCCCCTTAGAGCTGGAGTTCCTTTTCCCCCCCAAATTTAATCCTTCCAATTTATTTTTCCTTTAATTCCTCATCATGTATTATACTTATAATTTAAATATATAATTCAATTGAGTTGTACAGTTCAATACAGTAATAATTGATACCTCATATGTAAATCAAAGTTCACTTATGTAATACACGCACACATTTTGACATTTCAATTGAATTCAATTGAAAATACTTTAATTCCTCATAACTTCTAAAATATACACAACACCTCAATTTTCACACAATTTTTGGTGATTAACACTACATGTGATGTGAGTTAAATCAAATTTTTGAGGATTTTCAATTTTCATACAGAAAATACTAAAAACTTAATTTAAGCTTATTTAGAGTTGAGTTACAAAATTTTCACTCAGAGGTGACCCCACCTGATTTTTTATGAGGAATCCAATGGTGGAATAATTTTTATACGTTTATTTATTGGATAAAAAGCTATAATAATCTTTATTTAACTTTTTTCCAAATTTGTTTATTTTTTTACAATTTTGTTAAAAATTCATTTTTACTTAATTTTTTCAAGTATAAATGTAATTTTACAATTTCAAAATTTAATTGAATTTTATGTTTGAATTGTAATTAAAATTTTTAATTGTGAATATAATTTTATATTTCTATTTTGTTTTTCATTTCAATAATATAAATAAATTTATTTTATTTATATTTATATGTTCATTTTGTATTTGTGGTCTTTTGGGTGTATGAAATTACCTCTAAGGTTACAGAAGTATTGCTCCTTTAAAGCTGAAACCACACTGCATTTATTATTAGACTTGGTCCAAAAGTAATGATGATACTTGGCTCTGATAAGTGAAAGTTGGAAGGTATGGTAAAACAACATGGACATCAATTTTATGAACAGATTTTGCCACCAGCTCTCCCAGTTCCAAGTGAATCTCTTGAGTACTAACATCCGGAGCTCATTTTCACAGTAGCTTTGGAAACCCTGAGACTGAACCTGTCTTGATGGATCATTTAAACCTTTGTTGGGGATATATCCCAGATGACCAGCAACCTCAATTGAATGTTCATTCTCTTCTGTGCTTGGTGGTGCTGGTAGTGGGGAAAATATTTTATCCTTCACTTAGACTTGGTTCTTTTTGCTTCTTCTGGCTTGCATGTCTTGCCACATTGTGAGGTTTGAGAGACTTTTTCCATTTCTTTCTCTTCTTGGATTGATTGAGCAAACTCTGGGTGAGGGGCATTTGAGGCTGGGTAAACTCACTATTTGCCTGAGTGCGTCCTCATGCACCATATAATTTTCCCTCCTTGGTTCACCATTTGGTTTACTTTGAGCAAGAGAGATGTTCTAATCCTCATCATCCACAATTTTTTCTCTCAATTAAAAGGCACGACCTGTTCTCAGTGAAGAGGCATACACTTAATGATGTGAAGTGACTTTCTCTTTATGGACCAGAGGTGAAGATGCATAAATCTCATCACCTTGCATGAAAATCATAAGTTAACAAATCAAAAAAAATATAAAAACTGAACATGCTCACAATCTTGAAATGTAATCTTAGATTGAACTGTCTTGCCCTTAGGTGTCATATCAGATTGTGAAAAATGGTTATATTCAGAAATCAAAATGACTTACTTTGATGAAGATTAAAATCAGGAGTTGCCTCAGAAAGACAAATCCAAGTATCATTCTCCTATGTTCTTTTTTATTTCCCACAATCAATACTTTCATCTTATCCCACATGGACCTCAGGGCTTGATGGAATATTAAGTGATGGCTGTTTAATTTGTCCTAAGGGCTTTTGGGACTCTGCATTCTCACCAGCATTCAGGAGGAGTCCACATGAAAAATCTGAGTGTGGATTGGCTGGTAATTAATTTTCAGGTGTGTTTCCTGGTCCCTCAATAACATGCATTTGTGTAATTGGAGTGACAGAAATATATGGCATTCTCCAAGAGGTTGTAGTTTGCACTGTGGCTTTGCTCACATCAATGTTGAGACCTGATACATTCATTCAGGAGGAAATTTGTGCTTTAAGAGTAATTTTGAGCCTCATTGAAGACTGAGTTTGAACATATTCAATACTAAATTCACTATCCAATTCATGAATAGATTCTAATCAAGATTTCTTTGCTTTGGAGGATGACATAGGAGTAGAATAATACAATAATTATTTCAACTTCTTTAATCAGGTCAGTACTATGATGAGCCATAGTGATCTCAGATGAAGGTTTTTTTAAAGATATAATAGAGAAATCAAATGAATAATTTGAAGAAAGTCTCTCATGGAAGTTTAATAGGACAGTTTTTAGGAGAATTCACACAACACAATAAGGAGCTCCTCTGCTTCTTTCATAAAACACACTGCAAGGATCACCAACATATCATAGGATACTTCCTCTATCTCAAGAGGGTACCATTTATATTGATAATTAGATGCCATAAACATTTCCAAAAAGTATAAATTCATCCTCCCTATTGTAAAATTATGATGATCATTGAAATTGCCATTGAAAAAATTCAAATTCAAAGGCATTCTATATATCTATAATGGTATATTTCTGAAGGATTTACCTACCCAAGATACATCACCTTTTCAAGAAAGGTGCAACATTTTTAATCAGGCCTTAAGAGTACACGAATAACATTACCATCAATTAAAATCTCCCTGAACTCAAACAAAATACCCATACCTTAACTCTCCTCCAAAACATTATGTAATAGAGTTATTTACTTATGTCTGGAATAAGGTTTGAACCATGTACAATGGTGTGCCAGTGTACATGGTTAAAATTTTATTCACCTCAATTCAATGGTTACACATCACCAATGAAACCCCACTTAGTGGCCAAAGCCACTTTATCTTCATCCGTAAATAAGATAAAATATGTGAAACCAATGAACATCAAGTAATTTGACCCAAGTAGAATCCTAATAAGTTACCCCCATCATCATGTGACATTTTAGGATTTATCTCCTGAAGCTCAGCCACTTTTCCCAAATGGGGTAACTTCTCCACTGGGTAAATTTATCTTGCCCCTTCATAGATAATTACTTCAGTTTTTTCCCACTGAATCACTCTCTTAGATAATTGCATGCTAACCATAGATATTTATAACAGATCCAACCATATTCAAAATTCCTGCAACAATGTCAACCCCCAGAAATTCCTCAATGCATATATGCATGTGTCAAGGATGCTCAACCAAAACACACTCTTCTCTTGAAGGTGAAAGGAAGGGAGTTTCCTTCACACATTTCCAATATAAAAAGCACATTAAAATATCACATTAGCCATTGAAGCCAAGTCTATTTCAAACATCCCTTATTCCCAATCAGGTTCTGAGCTCCCCCAAATTTTATTGGTTCAAATTTTTGCAAATGATTATTCTTGTTTAAGCCCAAAGCATATTCTCTACTCCACCTGGTCTCAATACAACTGCAACACGACCATATGGCTGGAGTCGAAATGTTCTCCCAAAAGACCTTAGGGTGATAATCTTGACCATTCTATCTTCAAGCTAGAATATACCTTGCAGGGCTTTACCCATTCTCAAACTCTCCCTCAGCCTACTTATCAAGTCAAGTATCTCAAGCTCAGGTAGTTACCATAATCCCACATTCCATATACCTCCCAATCTCAGCACCATATTTGAACATCTCCAATTGGAGCCACTGATTGAAAACCGTATATTTTTTCATCAATTTTCCTTTCTTAATGGCATTTCTTAATCTGTCACAGCTAACCAACCCCACTTTAAATGCCATAATGAGCCAAGCTACCATGATCCCTCTTCCACACAATCATTAAGCAAATTCATCAATTTAGTCGCACCCCACACCAAAAACACAACCAATATTATGCCAAGGTTTAACCCAACAAAACATCTCATTTATCAACCTTTCAAAAATTGGAAGAGCATATCCCTCCAGAATCCTATAATGATGGAAATTCTGGATAAACATCAACAATCCCAAAAACCTGTAGTTGGCCCCAAATGTGAAATCTGGGATGAATTTGGTCTGGAAACACTTCACTAGAAAAGGAAATCTCAATTACACCCATGAATTTCTATCTCTGGTGCATTGGCATTCTCTATTTATGTAGATTGGTTTAATGCACATCAAAATTCAAGCCTCTTGGCCAGCACTAGACCTATCATGCTAATGTTTCTTCATCTCCCCCAAATTAAATATTAAAGCTGGAGAAGGTGTATGTTGCAGGAATCATCCCTGTACCAAAGGAGCCAACTGCCTTTCAATTGAATTACCTACTGATTCTACTAATCAAAGAGATAAAAGAGCTGTGGAAAGGCTACCATTTTTCACTGACCTCAACAGGTCCTTCATGATCAGCTCTTTGTGTTGTGATCATCACAGCCATTTCAGATGTGGTTTCTATGCACAAGCTTGTGGGATTTATTTCTCCTTCAGGAAACCACTTTTTTAATGTTCTCTCTATTCAAAAGGCCCAAGTTCAAGAAATTGGTCATCAATTTTACAACACACACTCATACCAAAACCATAAATCAACTATTTTCAAATGGCTTCAGGCAATGCCAAAATACCAAAAATCAATTTTTTTTGAGTATGGGTGTGATATTCAACTTTGGAAGAGCGTAAATATTGGCATGCAATCAGAATGGCTACTGCTGACATAATGAATAATTGAATCCTTGGAATGTTGAAGGATAATACAAATTTCAAATTGTGTATTCTGGGGGCTAAATAATACATATTTATAAGGTCCCACAAGAAATAAATTTATCCCAACAGTTCAGACTCATATTTCATGCCTTCCAACAGGTGTATATATGAAATAACATTGAGAGAGACCTGCTCCCTGAGAAAAGATTTTGAAAACAAAAAACTTTTTCACTCCCCACTAGTCCCAACAAAGAAAATTTCTTACAAATTCCCCCCTCACACATGACATCCATCAAGTGGTTCTGCAGAGATTCCCTCATTTGATGTGGATCAAATCCCCATGTCCAAATTTTCCTTGAAGTTAGAGATCAGTTCACTCAGGGCTCACTGGGTCAAGGGTGAGGCTTTGGAGCCTCTCCAATTAATAACATCTTATCAGCCTGTGACTCAAAAACAGAGCACAAGCATGGCAACCAAAATACCATACACCAATGGTAGAGTAATATGACACCAAAGACATGGAGCTGGGGCAAAACAGCTCAAAACGTATCAGAGTGAAGAGTAAACTCATCTCTTCACAAATACACCAGTCCCATAACCATAGGACAAATAGTAACAAAGGGACTGAGGCTCAAAGCAGGGGATGAGCATAAACTTTAATTTTCACCTTCAATATAAAATCCAGAGAAAGATGCTGAAGAACATCAACTGAATATTCAAATTGAAGCTTTCAGTAAGGTCTATCCAATGTTACTAGCCATACTGAGCTGAAATCAAAACTACACAATTAATGGCCAAATTACAGCCAAAAAAGAGTGGATGAAATATTCACCTCTCATCTAACTTCTAGAGTTTTAGTGTGAGACACCCAAAAGTAGTAACTTTGTAAAGGTAAAAACTAGGGCTATCTGATGGTGCCATGCTTTTCCCCACAACCCATCTGGAACCAAAGTTATGGAGAATATAGGTTTCATACATGGTTTTCCCAAAATCAATATTTGGATAATCAGAATTTTACAGGGTATATGTGAGCCTTAGAGGTATTTTCATATACCCAAAAGTCCAAAAATAACAAAACAACATATAAATATAAATAAAATAGATTTATTTATATTATCAAAATAAAAATCCACATATAAATACAAATTTATATACAAAGAATAAAAATTTAATTATGATTTAAAATAACAATTCAATTAAATTTTAAAATTTTGAAATTGCATTTTTACTTGAAAAAATTGAGTAAAAATGAATTTTTAATAAAATTAATGAAATTAAAATATTCTTGGTAAAAATTTACATAAAGTATATTATAACTCTTTATCCAATAAATAAACTTAAGAAAATTACTTCACCATTGGATTCCTCATAAAAAAAAAGGTGGGGTCACCTCTGGGTAAAGTTTCTGTAACTCAACTCTGAATAATATTAAATTAAGTTTTAGTGTTTTCTGGACAAAACATGAAAATCCTTAAAACCTTAATTTTGTTCACACAACTTGTGGTGTTAACCATCAATTCTTGTGTTACAATTGAGGTGTTGTGTGTAGTTTAGCAGCTATGAGGAATTGAAGTATTTTAAATTGAAATGTCAAAATGTGCATGTGTATTACATAAGTGAACTGTAATTCACATATTAGGTATCAATTATTACGGTTGTGTACTGTGAAGCTCCATTGAATTGCATGTATAAATTCAAGTGTATTACATGATGAGGAATTTAAGAAAAAATAAATTGGAAAGATTAATTCTGGGGGGGAAGGGTACTCTAGCTCCAAGGGGAGCCAAACCCTCAAAATCCTTGCTGGCAGGCATGGGATGTCAAAGTCAATAAAATCCTTCATCACCTTTGGCCTGGAATTGAGTCACAGGGTCTGTGACTCAATGGATGACAAGGTTTTGATACCAACCAGAGCAGTTTTAACTGTTGCAAAGGGGGTAAAACTACCCTTAAGTTAAAACAATCTTAGTAAAAACAGTTTTAAATAGTGTCTACCTCTCTTACACCCATTCTAGCATGTTTGGAAGGCTTTAGACCAGGTATTCCTATAGTAATGGCTGATTTAAGGGTCTGAAATGGCTAAAACCAGGCATTTTTGGTCTAAACCAGGGTTCAATGATGCCATAATTGGCTTTTCTGTTGTCAGAGTGTTTTCCACGACTGACAAGAGTAAATTTTACTTTTGTAGTTAGAAAATTGATGGCTATAAAAGAATGTCTTCGTTGCCCCACTTTGCTCTTCATGTTAGAATCTTTTCCTTTTATAATTAGTTTAAGCACTGTTAAACCAATCAAGAAAAGATTCAAGCCACCCTAATTGAATCATTTTCAACCTTTTAACCACGTGAAAATTGTTATAATCATTTTTTGTAAGTATTATGATTGTTTTTACCCCTTGAACCACCCCAAAAGTTAATTAAAGCATCTTTCATCACTCTTAGCTTTGTCACTTTGTTTCCAAATTCACTTTGGTCACTTTTGGGCATGTTTTCTCTTTAAATATCTTTTTAAAGACTTTGTTCTTTAAGTAATTGCTTTCAGTTCTTTTCTCAGTTAATTTCAATTGAAATTGCTCTTGAAGAAATTTCTTTTTTAGCCTTAAATATCTCTTGTAGAGTATTTTGGGATAAGGTTTTATTGTTCAAAAACAAGAAATCTTTATAATATTCTTTTCTTATACTTTTAAAGTAAAAAAAATAAAATTGGCGTCCTTTCTGTTAAAAAAATCCTATTTCATACTATTTCTTAATTATATTTCACCTTATACAAATTATAAGGTCAGGAAAAGTGTAAGGTGTGGATATGAAACT
Source organism: Austropuccinia psidii (assembly GCA_023105745.1). Lineage (NCBI taxonomy): Eukaryota > Fungi > Basidiomycota > Pucciniomycetes > Pucciniales > Sphaerophragmiaceae > Austropuccinia > Austropuccinia psidii. The sequence continues at coordinate 30,238,890 of JALGQZ010000012.1, forward strand.
TTGATTAAAAATCAAGTACTTTTCCTGTCCTCAAAATTTGCATAAGGTAAAAATCAATCAAAAATAGTAAGAAATATTATTTTTAAAAGAAAACACGCCAATTTTATTGTTCATAACTTTATTAGTATAAAACAATAATATTATGAAAATTTATTGTTTTACCAACAATAAAAATTTATCCAAAAAATACTCTACAAGAGATATTTTAAGGCTACAAAATAAATTTCTTCAAAGTGACCAGAGTGAATTTGGAAACAAAGTGACAAAGTTTACAGTGATGAAAGATGCTTTAATTCACTTTGGGGTGGTTCAGGGGTAAAAAATGATTATGAGAGTTACAAACAATGATTATGATGATTTTTTCACGTGGTTAAAAGGATTAAAATGATTTAAAAATGGTGGTTGGAATCTCTTATTGATTGGTTTAACAGTGTTTAAACTAATTAATAAAAGCAAAAGATTCTAACATGAAGAGAAAAGTGGGGCAAAGAAGACATTCCTTTATAGCCACCGATTCTCTTACTCCAAAAGTAAAATTTACTCTTGTCAGTCGTGAAAAACAGGCTGATAACAGAAACGCCAATTATGCCATCATTGAACCCTGGTTCAGACCAAAAAGGGCTGGTTTAAGCCATTTTTAGCCATTTTTAGCCATTTTAGACCCTTAAATCAGCCATTACCATAGCAATACCAGGCCTAGAGCCTTCAAAACACGTCAGAATGTGTGTCAGAGGCGTAGAAACTAGTTAAAACTGTTTTTACTATGATTGTTTTATCTTAAGGGTAGCTTTACCCTCTTGGCAACAGCTAAAACTACCCCAGTTGGTATCAAAACCTCATCATCAATTGAGTTCACAGACCCTGTAACTCAATTCCAGGCCAAAAGTGATGAACTTTTGCGTGAATTTTGACATCCCACGCCTGTCAGCAAGGACTTTGGGGGTCTAGCTTCCCCTTAGAGCTGGAGTTCCTTTTCCCCCCCAAATTTAATCTTTCCAATTTATTTTTCCTTTAATTCCTCATCATGTATTATACTTATAATTTACATATGTAATTCAATTCAATTGTACAGTACAATACAGTAATAATTGACACCTCATATGTAAATCAAAGTTCACTTATGTAATACACGCGCACATTTTGACATTTCAATTGAATTCAATTGAAAATACTTCAAATGAATTCAGTTGAAAATACTTCAATTCCTCATAACTTCTAAACTAAACACAACACCTCAATTTCAACACAAAATTTGATGGTTAACACCACATGTGGTGTGAATTAAATTAAAGTTTTGAGGATTTTCAACTTTTGTATTGAAAATACTAAAAACTTAATTTAAGCTTATTTACAGTTGAGTTACAAGAATTTCACTCAGAGGTGACCCCACCTGATTTTTTATGAGGAATCCAATGATGAAATAATTTTTATGTGTTTATTTATTGGATAAAAAGTTATAATAATTTTTATTTAACTTTTTTTCAAATTTATTTATTTTTTCACAATTTTGTTAAAATTTCATTTTTACTTAATTTTTTCAAGTATAAATGTAATTTTATACTTACAAAATTTAATGTATTTTTATTTTTAAATTGTAATTAATTTTTTATTTTTAATATAATTTTATATTTATATTTTGATTTTTGTTTTAATAATATAAATAAATTCATTTTATTTATATTAATATGTTATTTTTGTATTTGTGGGCTTTTGGGTATATGAAATTACCTCTAAGGCTCACATTCCCTCCCCCTAAAAAAGAATATTACTTTTTAATATTGGTATTTCTAGTGTGTCTGAACCTCCTGAGGAGTTTGGTAGCTTCTGGTATATCTTTTTCTTCTAACCATTCATCTTCACAAGTTGGGTCACTGTACCTAACGAGGTATTCCCTTACTTTATTGGTTCTTAATTTACTTTCTTTGAGAACTTTGGTTATTTTCTTAGTACCAGATGTCTCAATAGGAGGTATGGCTTGGGGAATATTATTCCTCAAGGGGAAGTTCTCAGCATCACTAGATTTATATGGCTTCATCAAGCTCACTGGAAATGTGGGATGCTTATTGCTAAGTTCTTCAGATAATTCTACTTCAACAGCATTTTCCCCATGGAGGGCTTTAATGACAAAAGGTCCTGCAAAGGAGTTTTTGAGCTTTTTACATCCTTTCACCAGGGGGATTTCACTTGGACCTGCCTGTGGGTCCCTTACAAGCATTTCAGCTAAAGTCTTCAAGTTAACTCAGAATTAACTCATAGAATATCTACAAGTGTATCTCAAAGTTAACTCATCCTTAACTTCAGTCCTATCTCCACATATATCTCCAAATGAATCCATCCTTCACTTTGTTCATATCTCTGTAGAGTTCTTACACATTCTCAATGGGGTGATTAGGGCAGGTTTTCCCTACAGTTCTAAATTAATACTGTCAGATATTTTCAATTTAGCTTCAAACTGAGGAAATTAGACCTTTCTATTAACTACCACATTGTCTCAAGTATTTATTTCATTTTCTCTCAGGCTGTATCTCAATGCCAGCTAAATATTGATCAAAGCTATTTTATTCTACTATATGAATGTTTTCACATCTATTTGTGGCATTCAAGAGCTTATAATATCCTATCAATAATTTAGTTATACATAATAATATCAAAGGGGACTTGAGAGATTTAATTTTCCATAAAAAAGCATCTGAACATATAGCTTCTCATAAATTCAGCTTTTTGATAGAGATGATAAGGTTTTTTCCTTCAATTAATTTAGCTTTAAGCAATAATTATATGGATTAATTAATTATTATTATCCAAGCTATTGTACATATCAATTACACATACAAGCTGATTTGATTTTGATTTTTTACATTAAATTCTCCTTCTTCTACTTGGAATTTGTATAGATATTAATTTGGATTTATTCCCCAGTCAAAATTGATTTGGAAATACATAAGCTAATTGAATTCTCATTCACTCTTGAGATATATATTTCTAACTACACATGAACATGACTTTATCTAGATAAAACTACCTATTATTCTTATAGTATTAATTAATCATCATATTGAGTAAAAACTTAATAATTTTCAGAAGTTTTTTCTTTAAACTGAGACCATATCAAAATATTACAAATATTCCCCTTTTTTTAATTTTTGGAAGTTAGGTTTTATAAGGCAAAATATGAACCCTTCCAAAAGATTTTATATAAAATATTCATGAAGAATATGAATGTTTTATATAAGTAATAATCAATATTTTATCTCACAAACCAAGCTAAATCTAATTCAATATTCTACTTTTAGTATTATTTAATTCTCAATATTATTTCTTTTCTTGAGCTCAGGAGAACCTCTGTAACCTTCAAGTGCCTGATTCCTTTCTACTGATTGTCAATCCTTATCATATGAAGTGTATATCCCTCAATACTAAATTCAATCGTCTTAAACAAGTTCATTGAGTTTTTCAAGCTATTATTAGCCAATACACTGATGATAAATAGATACCAGCTAGATTTATGAGAGTTATTTTCCAGTACCAATGAAGATGATAAGAATTTTTTTCAAAAAATTCACAATAAATCAAATTTACTTTTACTGTAAAAGATCCTTTGCCAGATTTTTGACTAATTGCAGGAAAAGTGGAAATTAAATTTCACACTCTTTTTAAAGAATTTTTACCAATAGAATTGATCATAAAAAAATTGTAGGTGCTCTTTGGATTGATAAATATCAAAATTAACCCAAGACAAGGTCCTTTGAGATTTATCTTTTCTCAATGAAGACTATATTTTGATATATAATTTTTAAGTAGATCTTTTCATTTAAATTCCTTCAATTTCAGTTTTTAATACTTCAATTTTGAATAATTTTAGCTATTTCAATGATCAAAACATTCATTGAAAGTATTGAGGAATACATTATTGTTTTCTTTAATCAAATAAAAAATAGAATTTGTGTCTTAAATGAAGAAATGAATAAAATTAAAATTGAAAAATCCTTCCTTTAATGGTTTATCTCTTCAATCTCTATAATATTTCTTTTTTTTAATTCTTTGGAATGGTTTTTTGAATATGATATTTTTCAGTTGAATGGAATTTTGGAAAGAAAGAAAGCATTATATGAATATTGAGCTTTACTCTTTATTTGTTTATTTATGCTAATCAAATTTTGTTATTTTATTTTTTCAGGAAAACTATATATATAGATGTAATAAATAGGAGATACATACTAATAATTTCAATCTTTTATTCAAAAGTTATGCATTAATTGTTTTGTTTAATTTAATGGAGACAAATGCAAACTATGATGAAAACATATGTGTTCCCTTACAGGAGTCCTTCTTCATATCTACATTTTAACTTTTCAGTAGCTTCAGAACTATCTCCATGTGCATCCAAAAATTATCTTAGAGGAAAAAAGTTACAAATAACTCAGTATTAATCCCCAGATCAGCTTATTATCAACTGAGATGTGATGAGATAGACTATATGGAACAAGAGTAATAAATTCAACTTTGAAATTAAGAATAATAATGTTGGTAGCTTTCTTTTCAATAAAAGTATTTGTTTACCTAAATTACTTTCTTTTACCTAGTGTTATGAAATTTTCATTAGAAAACTCAATACATGCTGGTACTCTTTCTGGTTCAATCAATGAGAGGATTTAGACTTCTGATGACAAATTGGAAATACTATAAATTTTTTGGAAATACATAGATTTCCACATTGAAACTACAAGTATGAAAAAAAGCTGTTGTGCTACTTCATCCTTTTTTGAAAAGGATCAAATACATTTGGGGGTAATAGCAATACAAATAGTGAAAATAAGAGTGAAATAAGAAAATGTGTAGTTGGATATGAAAAGGGAATACTCAGCTTTAAAGCCAAAAAGATAAATATAAGAAATGAGTATCCCAATTGATTTCACTGAGGGATTTACATAGCATAACAAATTCTCACAAGCATGTAGAACCAAAATATACCAAGAGATAATGCAAATAAAAAAAGGTGAAGTTAATGAAATCATACTCAGTAAAATCACTCTAAGAATAACTATGAGATTTATACCAAAGTGGAATATATATATTCCAGAAAAAGGTTATTTGATAGTTCAGCCCTTACCCTCAGCTTTGAATTTTGACTCAAATAGACCAAATATTTGTGAATGAATCATATTTTTAATTATTGAAATTAAAGTTTATTCACTTTAAAAAAGATAAGGATTGTGGAAATCTCATATTCCAATCACTGTTCATTTTCAATTGAACCAGTAACCAGATACTTACAAAACAAAAAATCATTACAAAGTAAAGAAAGATTTTTCACATTTGAAGAACATGGTGAAGCACAAAATTGAAACCATATAATTACAGATTTTTCTCCTAATAAGTAGATGATGTGATACCTCAAAGGTTTGGTTAAAATAAGTAGAGAAGTTCATGATTTCTCAGAAAGACAATGTGCTCAACTACTAAAATGGGTCAGTAGCTGAATCTTTCAAAGATATTTTATTTTGAAGGTCTCAATGAGTGTCAAAAAGATATTAATAGAGGTCCCTTGTCCCTCATTCCCCCCAATAATTACAACTCAGAGTCTTATATTAAACATAAATCCATCCCTTCTATACTAAAGCATTCTAGGATCATACAAAAAACATCAATAGCCAGGCTCATTATTTTTAAAGCTGTTATTTATTATAACTTGATTGAACTATATTCAAAATATCATCAAAACAATTCACTATCAATACAGAACCTTACTATTGAAATACCATTGCTTTTGAGGATACTATTCTTATGAATCTTATTAAAGGTCTTATATGCTAAAATTCTTGATGAATAATAAAACATTCTTGTTGAAATTGGAATTATTATTAGTATCAATAATAATTTGGAAAACTTAATCTTTATATAATTTCATTCTAAAATGAAAAATGATTCTTTTTCTTAAAAACATCTATTCAAATTTAAAAAACAAGGCTTGGTAGTTTTGTTTTATAATATTATTAAATACCATTACATTATTAAATTGGATGATATTTTTCTTATCCTTTTTTTTTGGAATAAACTTATAAAAGCTTTGTAATCAAACTCAATTAGTTTAATAATTAAATGAACATCAAAAACTCAAATCTTTTAATTTCAATTTTATATTAAAAGAATATATTTATTAAGATATTTTTATTTATAGATGATAGATAAACTAATATACAATTTATAATAAACGTAGATTGAGAAGATTTTGAGCTTTTAATTACTATTCATTTAATAGCAGAAACAGCAGCAAAGCTTCAATTATTTCAATGCAATATGAACAATTAGATGCCAGTTGATCATTTTGCAACCAATGTAAATTGAATACTACCAGACCTCAAGTAAGCCATTGAATCATAACAAGGATAGTTTTCACAGCTGACCCAAGAAAACGTCTCATATTGAAGGTCAGCCAAATCATTGCCTTGTATTTTTACTAGGCTTCTAAATTTTTCATGCTGAGTTTGAGCAGTATCATCATGTACTGTTAAGTTCCCCAATCGAGTTTAACCCACAATGTGGAGCTGTTAAACAAGATAGAAAAATCGGCAGAATTCAACGAAAGTGTTGCTATTCTGGCACCATCGTCGTTCAAAAGAAACACTATCGTGCGCATCTTGATTTTGATTCTCATTTTATTGGAACTCATATCATGTGGAGGAGAAACAGCTTGAAAAGCAGTTTCAGTTGTCGGCAGTGCGACTTCAGTAGCTTGAGCACTAGTCGATGAATTAGTAAAGGTGGAAATGATCCAATCAAAAGGTTCCAGCTGATTATTCAAGAACGTGACATTAGTTAGGTTTACATGTCAAACGAAACATATGAGAACTCCTTACAATTGTGGGTCGTGTTACAGATATGTTGATGGTAGACAAATCTACATCAACAATCTAAAAAAGTTTGCTGGGAAATATTAGTAACAATTTGCTTGCAAATCTGTTTATTACAAGCTCACTTTGCTTATTCCTTCGTATGCCAACATAAACTCGGGATGATTAGCTTGCACTTGGGTGAATTTAGATTTTAGCAAATCGTTTTTGTCATCAGAAGAACCCTTGAGGATTTTGGACGAGACCAAATTCTTGAAAGCAGGGTGTGTAGTGTTGCATCTTGGTATTAAGCCATCAGAGATATACATTGAAGACAATGTGATTTAAACGGACATGTCAAAATCCCGCAAAGTTAAACAAAAAAAAATCCTTCCAAGACTGAATCAACCAGCTTTTGATCTTCCCCAGTCTCTTTGTCAGTATTGAAAATCGAAAGAATAAGCTTTCCCACAGTGAATTGAAGCTGAAAGTTATTATGTCTAAAATTGAGAGACTATAGCAAAGAAATAGAAATCATATTTCATAAACAATATCACAATTCATCTTTGACAAATTCCTCACCTGCTCCTCCTGTAAAAGGTCGGGAACCTCAAAAAATTCATCTTCTTGGGCAGCGTTTGTTGTTTGTTGAATACTCTCATTTCCTTGCGCGTCCTCACTCAAATCAAACGAGGAGCTAGAATCATCTAAAAAGAATGATGACATTCCAAAGCCTGCTTTTTTGCTCTGGGTTGATTTAAGAGGGGCGTTGTTTGGGTCTGCTGGAAAGTTTCCGAGTTTATTCAAAGATTCATAACCAGCGCTACCTTGACTAGATGTAAACCGGGGGAGAGCAACCTCAATCATAGACATTAAAATTCGATACTTGTTATCTGAAAAGTTGACGCGCAATTGAGGCAAATCCCCTTGGACCTTGAAGCGAGTGAGGCTGGGTGTATTGTCAACGATACAATTGAATATGTTAAAACTCAGGGATATTCGTTCAATAAGATGGATTTCTGCATATCCTTTTGGTTCATCCAGTGCAGACAGACACTGCTCCAAGGACTTTCCCAACAGAAGCTAACATTTTTGAATCAGCAGACCCATCCGCACCATTTAAACATTTTATTTACTAAAAATTTGTTCACCTGAGTGTCCTTCAATTCTACACGGAACTTGTTGTACATCATAGATTCTAGCTGCATAAAATCTACATCTGAATAACGTCTATTTTGCTTGAACGTAATGCTTTTGAGGTGCTCTGGCGGTACTAAGTTGCTAAAAACGGAAATATGTCCAGCGTCAAGAATTATATGCTGGCAATCGTGAAGCGTAGCATCTTGAGGAATAATGACTATTGGACTAAAAATTTTGAATTTCAAAAGTATTGTCGAGATGCAAAGAAAATGCGACCAAGATCCAAATAAAAAAGGGCGTTCAGTGGGCAATTACTCTCTTCAAATTATTAAATGAGTGGTATTCTTACGCATTAATGTCCACCTTAATATCTACTGTTTTGTGCATTTGAAGAGCAAACACGAAACCTGCTCGCATATCTTGGTGGATACCTTCAAGAGTCTCACTCGCCACATTAATCAACGCCCCAAACGATTCAAGCTGACTGGCAGGCGGTTGAAAGAAATTGATAACATCCTTGACGTAGCGTGGATGGTAAATGATTTCCATATGCTTCATTGTAAGTATAACTGCATTATCTTCTCGTTCATCAAGAGGCTTATGCTCAAGCTTAAGACAAAAAAATGGATCATCAGGGCTAAAGAAATGGTGATGATCTCGCAAAGCACTTTGCTCCTTGAGTTCTGATTGAGATTGATGTGAGGCTTGTAAAAGTTTAGACTGCCTCTCTTTCACTCGAACGATTTGAGGGTGCTTTCTGTTTTTGATTGTGCCATCATAAACTCGAAATCCTGCCAAACTGAGGCCAAGCTCCATATTATCGGTCCGCTGTAGTGCATCGGCTGAAAATCCATCAAAAACCAATGAAATAATATCATGCGCTGGTCGATCGTCGGAGGAAATGGACAATTTGCCTGACCGAAGGGTAAAAGAGCCCCTTTTTAATTGGGTTTGCATATTCATCATAATAGGATATCAAGGCAACTCAACGTCCGAGGATGTCACTTCTTTTTCATCCCATTCAATAGCCTAATAGAGCTTTCTTTTGTCTTCTTCATTAAATATGCTGTCAGATTGAAAGCTGGGATCCTCTTGATCAGAAGGGCCTTTGCTGCCACCCTAAATCCAGCCTAGCCAACTGGTGCTTTTTGCGTCGTTGAAGTTAGTTTTCTGATGATTTTCTGTAATCCTCTGCTGGCACACTTTGGACCTTGTTTATTTGGTTGATCTGAATGCGGATACGATATTGTGGGTGTTGGATGGTTTTGTAGGATGTTCTAGCTGCATAAAATCCACTAAAGTCTGACCAATTGAATGAGAAATAGCTTGAGCTCTTGTGGATCGTAATTTAATATCTTCTGGATGTTGGTTTTGTATTGTTGCGGTAAAAAGGTCCTCAAAATCCAAACAAATTTTACAATAAATTTCATTCAATTCATGTCCAGAAATAGACAAGTTTTCAGAAATGGTTTTGGGTGTTGGTTCCGAAAGACATGTTCATGTGTGAGATTGCAGCAATTAAAGCCTTTTGTTTAGCGACCAAAATTTTCTCAATTATCAAATACACAGCATTGCTATTGCTCTTTTCGGGATCAGAAATGAGCGTAAGATTTGGCTTGATTATGTCAATGCAATATGAGAAATTAGACGCCATTTGATTGTCCTGCAGTGTTGATTTGGAAGTCTTTTGATGAGAAACACAAATCCTTTGTGAATCGGAGGATTGAAAGTGGGGTTGAGTAAAGAAGGCACTGATAGCAAAAAGGAAACCAAAGGTTTGGATTCTTCATCCAAGGCGTTGACCATCATAATTTGATCATTTTCTTCATCATTCTCCTTCTTTATTGCATTTTTCTTTTCTGATTAAAACCCAACATCTTCTAATAAATCCAATCATTTTTCTAATAAATCTTTGCATATCATCAAAGGCATCAATAAAACACCAAACTTTCCACTGTTATCGTCACGATATAGTTTGAGATGGGGCCCGATGATTGTTTCACTAATAAATGAACATCCACAAATCCTACATTAGATCAAATTATCAAGTTAAAAAATAGATGGATAGTAAAGATTAGTTGATTTAATCAATTACCTATAAATACCTTCAATATAAAATAAAGAAGTTTACCTAGATCATCTAAACTACGTTGAGGTCTGGCAGCCATTGAATGATGATAAACTTGCTCAGCTTCACAAGGATCCCATCCGCGAAAGCACATTGGAAGGTTTACATATTGGCATATACTCTATTCGATTGTTTGTGTATCTGTTAGGATTTTGATAGGATTCTATTATGTAATTGATGTATTAGTAATTGTCCAAAAAAAAATAATGAGAAAGATGAATTTCACCTTTTAAAAGATTGGATCCAGTTGGATTAGAGCCATTAATAGGTTTGGTCACTGGTTGTGCTGTCAGATCTGAAATTGGGTGATGACTTGGATTGAGATCTTGATATGAACTAGATTGTTGTAGGTCAGTTGAAGAAATTGACTTTTGTGAATTAAGAATTGGATCAGAAGAAGAGGTAGTAGTAGGGTTGGTAGTTGGAGCCTCAGGATTAGATGACGATGATCAGAGATTACTTTGTGCTTGAATAGTGGGATGATTGATTGAAATTGAATTAGATCGATTATCTAAATTTGGATTTTGAGATTCAGGTGGAAGAGTAGCAGTTAAAACTAATGGTGAGCTGGATTCACGTCCTGTTCTTTAAAAAAAAGAAGAATTTTAAAGATCAATATGACATTTAAAGAATTAAAAAACATCCAAATATGCTGTGGCCTGCAAAGAAAAAAATGGTTTGCCTTGTTTTGATTGTTTCTTTTTTCTGTTATCAAAATGATGACCAATTGAACTATTACTGCTGTTAATATTATCTTTAGTACTTAGGTTTTACGAAGGCAAAGTACTTGATGAGCTGATAAAAGGAGGTGATGTAGAGTTTTCTCATTGATTATTACGGGATGACTTTGTATTATTAGTTTTTGATGATCTAATCGTTTTACCATTTTGATTATGCTGTTGGTAATTACTTTGTATATTTGGATTAGTTAAATTATTTGGAATCTACGTTTTTTGTTTTTGATGAAAAATAAATGATTAGAATGTATAAAGATTATTGAAGAATCAAGAGAAAAATGAAAAGTAAGCCCAGGTTTGTTTTCTTTGAAAAAAAGCGGATGTAAGGAGGTTTTGGTTAAATAAGGGCCTAATTGACGCAATAGATCATAACTAGATGGCAGACAAACATTTTCACCACTGACACTACCAACAACACTACCAGGACTTCCAGCTCGACTGTCGAGTGGGGTGCTAACACCTCGAACAAGATTATGAACACCACTATTGGGTTGCTGTGATTGAAGTTGTAGTTGTAGTTGTAGTTGCGATTGAGGTTGCTGTTGTGGCTGCTGTTGGTGTTGTGATGAGTGATGCTGTTGAAGTTGTTGTTGGTGATTGAAATAATGTTGAAGATGAGCTTCTTGATTGGGTTGATTGACAAAAGTTGTTGTTGATGTGGGGGATGGTCCTATGATAAAATTTACAAGTTGATAGTCAGTAAAAACTATTGTGAGAAAGAAAAGATGTGGGTGACAGACCAACAAGGTTAAGGCCAGTTCCGATGATGGGAGAACCATGATTACTACTGTTACTTGCACCATTAAGTGCGGTACTAGGGCCAGAATTGTTAAGGGTATTAGCGTAAGGGATTGGCTGAGTGACAGCTAGAAATCCAACATGGCCACTACTGGTAATCAATTTGGTGTGAAGATTTGGCATAGAAGGGTGTTGATTATAAAGATTTGAAACGACATTTTTAGGACCGTAAGATGGATTAGGATTAGGGATTGAAACTGATTGATTAGGAGTAGGAGCAGTTGGACTATTATTGGTGTTCCAACTAGTCAGATGAGTAGTATTTGAAGATTGATTAGTTGGAATGTTTGGATGGTTGAAGATAGTTGCGACTGGTGAGGTGATGAAAGTGTTTTTAGGGTTATTAGGCCAATTCATTGAAGATGATTAAATCTTCTACAATATGAAGATTATATTTAAAATTTTAAAATAGAAATATGAATTTGATGACTGACTTATCAAGAGATATCCAAATTATTTTATTTAATGATAAAAAATGACCATCAATTAAGATTAAATTAATAATTGGATTTAGATTAAAATCAGTTTTAGCAACTAAAATTTTATCAATGATCAAATACACATTAGCCACAGGAGAAATTCCAGGAGTTAAATTTGCAGGAGCACTAGCAGCAGTCATGAAGCTTATTAGAAAAGCAAAATTATATGCAATAGGTTAACAGGTATCATGAAGATAAACACTCACATCAGTGTCTAAAACTTGTTCTGAAAGCTTTAAGAAGAAAAACAATTAAAAAAGTGAGTGATGAAGAATGACCTTTGAGCTTCATGTTGTTAACCAAATGGAATGTATTGTTTAAACAAAAAAAACCATTTATGATTATGTATAAAGATTGAGTTGAATTGAGTGTCAAGGAAAGGAGTGATTGAAAGTTGAGTAGAGTTTGAATGTAAACATGATGAGTTTAGTTGAAAAAGCATTTGAGTCGTGAAGTTATGATTTTCAAAATTAAATGGTTGAAAAATTATAAAAATATTGAAAAAAAAAGAATTTTGGTTTTTTAATACTATGGGCGGATTGAATGGAGCATCAAAGATTTAATGTTTGAGGATGAGGGTTTAACATCAAAAATTAAGCGGTAATTTTTTTATTAAGATGAATTGTGATTAGAGAAAGTGAACCAAAGTTATGAAAATCTAAATCTTGTAGATCCAATTGATAATTGGATTGACATTTTCCAATTTTCGTCGAAATTTTTTGGTTTTGAAATTAAAACAATATAGATGATAATTGTAAAATGAAATTTTGAAATCAAGGAATCTTGTTTGATATTGTTTTTATTACTTTTATTTTGGTATATATTTTTGAAGCTTTTTGTGTTTTAATTCAAAGTTGAATGAAGAGATTTAGATGACGAAAATTGTTTTTTTTTCCATTATATTAAAAATTAATTTGAATTTTTTTGAGAATTTTTGAAGAACTGATATTGAAAATTAGATTAATGTAAGAAGCACAAAAAGATTTTGACTATTTAGAAGTTGAAGCAAGCCTGTTGAGGATAGAAGTATGATCATCTACTGTAAATTTATCAATCTTACCATTTTGTAAGTTTTTGAATAAGTTGTACGCTTTTTTTGAAATTTGTAATGACATGGATAATCTGGTAAAAGAATTACTATGACCACCATCTGGATAAAGAGTAAAATGTCTGGTGCTTTTTGCTTTCCAGACGATTTGTACAATACCAGGTTCTTTACCTGTTAAATCAATATTAATAGAGTGGTCTGGAAAGACAAAAAATTCATTGAATAAATCAAAGTTATCAAAGATTAAGGTGCCATCACTTGTAGAAATTGGGATAGAAAGAAAATAAGCAAACTCCAAAGAGTCTGTTTGATCAATATGAGGAAAGTTAGAAAAGTTATTTAAAGTAAATGTTAATTGATTTGCAAATGAAGAAGAATAAAAATCAGTAAAGTCTAAAATCTCAAATCCTGGAATGTTGAATTGTTTCATTTGATTTGAATTCATTTCAAAAACTGTTGATGATAATTTTTGAAAGAGATTTTGAATAATAATTTGTAATTGAGAGAGTTGAAGTGATAAAGAATTATAAAGTTCTGGGTTATTAGAAATAGAAGTGGAATTGATATAACGCCCAATCGTAAAGTCACCAAGTCAAGGTGGTCTCCATCCAATTGCATACATGGAACCGGTGATCTTGTTTCCAGATTCTTGTAATTTTTTAAGAAAAAGTTTATATTTAAATAAAAAAGTGGATAAAAAGTTTATTTGAGATTTTTCATAATCATTCAGGTTTCTAAAAGGAATAAATTGGATTATTGCAAAAGTTTTATCAGGTGAATGAAGAAGTCATTTATCATCTAAAATTGTAAATCCAAAATTTATAGAAAAATATTATTTTTAATATAAGTTCTGTAAGAGTGAGTTTTTGTTAAAAAAATTGGTCTTAAAGTTTTTCTATCAAAATCATTATGAGGAATTGGATCAAAGAAAGATTCATGTAAAAAATTACATGTTCTGAAATAAGAAGTTTCATAACTACATCCTAATTTTTTTTTTTTTTTTTGACGGTGGAGTTGATTAGATATCTGAGAATTGTTTAAATGTTTTTTGAGATATCTATTTGATTTCATTGCTCTAGGCATTTTGAAATTTGAAAAGAGTAATAAAATTCAAAAAATAAATTTTAAAAAAGCTGAATAACGATCTTATAGCCTCATAAAATTATGAGTTAGTCAATCTTTGACTAGCACGCATCCATTCAGTTTTAAAAAATATATTTAATGAAGATTATTGTAGTAATTAATGAAGAAATTAGTGGAAAGAGATTTTTTGCTAGTAGGAAGGCTGAAAATCAAAGAGAAGGACTGGATGTGGTGGAAATAGCACAAAAAGATGATTTGGTGCGAAATCTGTTAGTTCTGAGGTGGCAGTCATCACCGGAGCTTCAAAATGATGAAACCATACCTCAATTGAATTCCAGGGGCCCCCACTGCTCTGTATGACTGGCTTTGGCAGTGGGGGGCTGTAAAACATGCCTGGAGGCTCTGTAACAAGCCCAAGGTGACTGTATTGTTTGGAAGAAAAAAATATATTCTGAAATTGGCTGACTGGTGATACAGCAACCCAAAAGAAATAACAAACATGTATTAATTTTAAATTGAATTGATAGAATTAATTCAATCAATTTGAAATTGTATTAAATCAAATAAGTTAATTAATTAGATAAATTTCAAAATGAATTAATTAATTTCAATAAATCAATTAATCAATTTGATTGATGAATTAATCTCAATGAAGCAATTAATTAATTTACTTAATTAATTTTAATGAATCAATTAATTAATTGATTTAATTAATTAATTTCAATGAATCAATTAATTCATTTCACTGAATCAAGCAATTAATTTAATTAATTAATGAATTTCAATGAATCAATTAAGTCATTTCAATTAATCAATCAATTAATTCAATTAATTAATGAATTTCAATGAATCAATTAATTCATTTCAATGAATCAATCAATTAATTTAATTAATTAATGAATTTCAATAAATCAATTAATTAATTTCAATGAATCAATCAATTAATTTAATTAATTGAGGAATTTCATTGAATCAATCAATTAATTAATTAATTTCAATGAATCAATCAAGTAATTTAATTAATTAATCTCAAGAAATCAATTAACTAATTAAATTGATTATTTGAGAATCAAATTTAATTATTTGGAAATGAAATTTAACAATTGAAAATGAAATGTAAGTAATTGAAAAAAAAATTGGGTATGTGAAAAGGAAATTTTATAAATTGATTTAATGGAGCATTTGAATTCAAATTAAATCAAAATGGATTAATTTAAATTATTGAAGTGAATTAATTAAATTTATTAATTCAAAAATTAAATGAATTGATTATGTGAAATGCTAAATTTATGAATTTGAGTTGTTATGAACTTAAAGTAATCATACTAATAGTTTCATTATGGTTTTTTAAACAAAATTGAATTTTTTTTAGATATTATAAATTAATGGTCTAATTAAAAGAAAATGATAATAAACTGTTTTAAAATGAGAAAGTACTAATGATTTATTGAAAATAAATGTTAGACGCAAAAAAATTACAGGTGTATTTCAGAGTTTATTTGGAAGTTGATTTGGGGTTGGAAAATGTGGAGTAAGATATTGAAAAGAGGGTAAAGATTTAATAGCAAGAAATATTAGATGGGAATATAGTTTTTCCTACAAAGTAAATAAACATAAGCATGAAATTAACTTAACTTATTGGCAATCATGCAAGTCAAGTAAGCATGGTATTGTCATTATAAAAGACAAGGTTTTTGGATGGCAATTGAAAATAAGGACAGTGAGGATGTTATTAGTATGAGTATATTGTAGTGAAGGATAATATTTTTGATTTGAGTTGTTGAGGAATGTTGAAAACACAGGATTTTCTTGTTGCACTGAGTCAAGTCTTATTTAAGAACAAATGCCATAGCTAATGAATGAAAAGGTAGTTTCAAAATAAAACTATTCTAAAATTAAAAGCATGGACATTATAAAACCAAAAAAGATTTAACAGGTTCTTGGAATAGGAAATTAATTACAATGGTTCGATTATCATGTGTAAGTAAATTAGAAACAGGAGGTAAAGCATCAGATTTGTGAGGGTGGAAGGAGTGATGTCACAGTGGCTTGTGCTTCCCATTGGTTTAAAAAATCACTTGTAAGATATTGAGCCAATTGATGTCGTGAAGGTGGGTGAACAAGTTGGACATCAGTGAATGGTTTCATGCCCTTAGAAAAAAAAGATTTAAGATGAAAAGATAGATTTTTCCAAACTGGATCTTCGGGTGGAGGTGGCTTAACATGTTGGTGAATAAGATGAAAGGAGCATAGTATGAGCATGGCATTGGAAATTGAAAAATTCCAATGATCCTTTTGTGCAGTGAATAATCCCTTGACACCTAATGTCAAATAGTAAACAAAAGGAAGGAAATTATGATGGCTACGGTATTCAACCAACTTCTTCTTGGCAGTTTCAACTTGGAGATCATTGTCAGTATTAGAGGTTACCACTTGAGGAGCTGAGTGAATTATTACGGAAGAGATTTGGTTATTAGAGCGGAGGGCCTTTCTTCTTTTGACACATTTAGATTGTTCAGTGTGGTTAGGGGAAACATCGTCAAGGGAGGCTTGTGCTTTGAATATCACATACGAAATCATGACATCTAAAATGAGGTCTTGAAAAATCTTTAACTGTTGATCTGAGTCGGAGGAAATATTGTATGATTCTTGAGCATTGTTTGAGCCACCTGGACTTTGATGTGCCTTGGAAATCAGTTCCATCGGTGAAATTGAGGGTCTTTTGAGGCCTTTGAAGTATGAAATCATGTCCAGATAAATGTTGACCTCATCAATTTGTGCTTGAAGGGGTACAGGAGGTTTTGGTATGCAAAATTCATCCATGGTTGCTGAGACTGAAGCTGCTATGACTTTTGCCCAAGCAGTGATGGTGAATGATCTGGGCTGCGACATATAGATTAGATGACGCACAAAATGAGTTTCAGGGTGCTTTTCATTACAAATGCTGGGGTCAGGTGAAAATGGTAGTGAAATCTGAATTTCAGGCACAGTGACTTGGTCAAAGATCGGCATCTTAAAGATTGAGGATGTAACATAAAATTCTTCTTTAGTGGCATTGAGAAATGGGGCACCTGGAGAAATTTATTATAAGCATTAGTTCAGGGGAGTAGTATAATTTTAAACTGACTATTATCGCAGAGATCATAAATTCATTTGCTATATGAGGAAGAGCACTGTTTAAAATTGAAATTCCCCTTTGCAGGCTGTTTGGAGCCCAAATTTTGGTGGCGCCAGGAAACGAGTGAGTCAATTGCTTCAAATGTGGTTTGGTATTTGGCATGGGTGGGGAGTCCATGGGTGAATGTTTTGAAAATATCATAAAATTTTGATCGAAATTCATCAGTGAAAATAGAGAATTGATCATTGGGGGAGTCAAGAGGCTGTGGTTCTGCAGGCATGAGTGACAAAGGAGGATTTGGGTGAGGTTCATGCAAAACGGGTGGAGATGGGCCCACATGGCAGAGATGATTAGATGGGTCCCTAATTCCAGGAGTTGGAGCATGAGATGGTGTAGATGGATTTGATTGAGAGGTCGGATGATTGTTTTCTGGATTTTCAAGATGAGGAGCAGATAGTGTATGGGAGCTTTTTACATGGTTAATTTGGATTGGTGACGATACAACATGGGGTGTCGTGGCATTAATTGGAGTGGGTGTATTTGAAGGCATTTGGGAAGGAACATTTGGACTACTATTATTTTCTGCTATTGAAACATGTAATTCTTCTTGAATAATTTCATTTGTTGGAGTCGGTGGATGAACGTGAGCTGGAGAATCGGGGATGTTATTGGCTGGTACTTCCAAAGAGTGGTCATTGTTGAAATGAGGAGATTCACGTTGTGGAGATCTGCTGGGGGTGACATTTGGTGGATGTTCGGGAATTTGTTCCTCAGTAATAACTGGGGGGGTGGTGGGAGTCTCAAGTGGGATGGTTGAGGGAACAGGGGGTTCGACAATGGTAGATGGTAAAGAATAGGGGAGGTCATTTGATTGGGTGTTCAATAACAATTGGGGGTTGATAGTTTCAGGGGGGGTAGAATTGGTACAAAGGTTTGATGTAGTAGAAGACATATTCATGGAAACTACGTCTTGAGTATTATTAAAGCTAACAGTCTGCTGCATAAACCTACGAATATTTGGTGGTGGTTTGTTTTGAATTTTCTGCTTTTTCTTGTGATTTCCATCAGGAACAACCTCCTCCAAGGAGGATGATTGGGATGAGGGTATGGAACGAACTTCTCTCTCAATAACTTCAACATTGCCATTTATGAGACCAATTGCTTGCGATGAAGACAATTCTACAAGAAGGGAGATGAAATTAATACAGAATTGAGGACAGACATGAAGAATAATAATTACCATGTTTTTTTTGAGAAATCAATGTAAGGCCCTTTTTCAAATAATCCTTAATCTCAATTGAGACAGGATTCTTTTCAGCTTCGGAAAGGGCATTATTGAGAATTTTCTTGATACGGTGGTGATTGAGAGAAAATTCTTCACGGGAGAGGCGAGTTATCTCAGAAGAAAGAATTGGTGAGATAGAGTGTACTTGAGCCGGTGGGTTATTCATGTCGAATTCTTTGAATGAGGGGGGTGGAAGGGTTCGTGGAGTATTTGGGGGTGGGTTACATAAACTCATGTTTGGTGTGTTTATGATATCTAAGAAATTTTTGCAAAAATATATTATTAATAAAGGTTGGGGATGAGATTACGTGGGGAAGAAAGAATTTACCAAGTTGAAAGGGGCTTCTATTTATGTTGTTTGGTGGGGGGCAGGGCAAGATGTGAGGATGACTAATGGGAGCTGGTGGGACTATATTGGGAGAATTGAGGTAGTGAAAAAGATCGTAACATTCCTGGGGTTCAGCACTTTGGTTTGGAGTGGAAAATGAATTGATGGATGAATGAGATGGTGCCTCATTTTGAGAAGATAAAGATGAATTCAAATCTGTGTTGTTTGAAAAAAACCTATGGAACATTTCATCAAATGAGACATTGGAATCAGGTGGTTGGGGTGGATTCATAGTATTGGGTATTATATTGGGAGGAGAGGGATTTAAATGGCCAACAGAAGCTAAAAACAGAGGAACTTAGGGAAAACACAGGAAAAACAGCTCTATTTATATTGCAGGTCCCAATGAAATGAAGTGGGTGTGTAGCCCATCGAAATAGAGCAGAAATGAGGCTGGTGGTTTCAAAGGAAAGAAAGCTGCAGATCCTCTAGACATAAAAAACAATTACACATTTAGCGAAGAATTGTGTCAGGATATGTGTATCTTTAGAATCCTCCTTCAAATACATTGGTGATTAGAATGGATGGTACAGTAACACTTGTAGGTGGGTGAGAGATTTAGCCCATCAGTAATAATTTATTCAAAATGTAAATCAATTATGACTGCAATAAATTTTTGTCCACAGAATGTCATCAGAGTGAGATTATGAGTTCTAGTCATAATCCGTACCACTAGGCTCCTTGAAATTCAATCAGACCCATTAAGATACAGCAAGAACTGTATCTGAATGGAGTCCAGCCACAATGCATGTTTGGCTGTAATCATACAAAGGTGGTCAAATTATGACCGCCGGTCATAATTTGTACCATTTGCAAACCAATTACAGCTGTAATTGGTTTGTCTCTTTGCAATTTTGTCAGACCCACTCAGATACAGAAAAAACTGTATCTGAATGAGGGCCATTGTCAAACCAATTACGGCCGTAATTGGTTTGTCTCTTTGCAATTTTGTCAGACCCACTCAGATACAGAAAAAACTGTATCTGAATGAGGTCCACTGACAATACAGCTGGGGCTGTAATGAGACCCACTAAGATACAGAAAAAACTGTATCTGAATGAGGTCCAGCCACAATGAATCTTTGGCTGTAATCATACAAAGGTGGTCAAATTATGACTGCCGGTCATAATTTGTACCATATGCAAACCAATTACGGCCGTAATTGGTTTTTCTCTTGGAAATTTTGTCAGACTCACTCATATACAGAAAAAACTGTATCTAAATGAGGGCCATTGACAATACAGCTTGGGCTGTAAGTGTACACAGGTGGTCAAATTATGACCGCCGGTCATAATTTGTACCACTTGCAAACCAATTACGGCCATAATTGGTTTGTCTCTTTGCAATTTTGTCAGACCCACTCAGATACAGAAAAAACCATATCTGAATGAGGGCCATTGACAATACAGCTTGGGCTGTAAGTGTACACAGGTGGTCAAATTATGACCGCCGGTCATAATTTGTACCACTTGCAAACCAATTACAGCCATAATTGGTTTGTCTCTTGTGACTTTTGTCACACCCACTCAGATACAGAAAAAACTGTATCTGAATGAGGTCCAGCCACAATGAATATTTGGCTGTAATCATACAAAGGTAGTAAAATTATGACCACCGGTCATAATTTGTACCACTTGCAAACCAATTACGGCTGTAATTGGTTTGTCTCTTTGCAATTTTGTCAGACCCACTCAGATACAGAAAAAACTGTATCTGAATGAGGTCCACTGAAAATACAGCTTGGGCTGTAAGTGTACACAAGTGGTCAAATTATGACCGCCGGTCATAATTTGTACCACTTGCAAACCAATTACAGCCGTAATTGGTTTGTCTCTTGTGGCTTTTGTCAGACCCACTCAGATACAGAAAAAACTGTATCGGAATGAGGTCCAGCCACAATGAATATTTGGCTGTAATCATACAAAGGTGGTAAAATTATGACTGCCGGTCATAATTTGTACCATTTGCAAACCAATTACCGCCGTAATTGGTTTGTCTCTTTGCAATTTTGTCAGACCCACTCAGATACAGAAAAAACTGTATCTGAATGAGGGCCATTGACAATACAGCTTGGGCTGTAAGTGTACACAGGTGGTCAAATTATGACTGCTGGTCATAATTTGTACCACTGGCAAACCAATTACGGCCGTAATTGGTTTGTCTCTTTGCAATTTTGTCAGACCCACTCAGATACAGAAAAAACTGTATCTGAATGAGGTCCACTGACAATACAGCTGGGGCTGTAATGAGACCCACTCAGATACAGAAAAGACTGTATCTGAATGAGGGCCATTGACAATACAGCTTGGGCTGTAAGTGTACACAGGTGGTCAAATTATGACCGCCGGTCATAATTTGTACCATATGCAAACCAATTACGGCCGTAATTGGTTTGTCTCTTTGCAATTTTGTCAGACCCACTCAGATACAGAAAAAACTGTATCTGAATGAGGGCCATTGTCAAACCAATTACGGCCGCAATTGGTTTGTCTCTTTGCAATTTTGTCAGACCCACTCAGATACAGGAAAAACTGTATCTGAATGAGGTCCACTGACAATACAGCTGGGGCTGTAACGAGACCCACTCAGATACAGAAAAGACTGTATCTGAATGAGGGCCATTGACAATAAAGCTTGGGCTGTAAGTGTACACAGGTGGTCAAATTATGACCGCTGGTCATAATTTGTACCACTTGCAAACCAATTACGGCTGTAATTGGTTTTTCTCTTTGAAATTTTGTCAGACCCACTCAGATACAGAAAAAACTGTATCTGAATGAGGTCCACTGACAATACAGCTTGGGCTGTAATGAGACCCACTAAGAGACAGAAAAAACTGTATCTGAATGAGGTCCAGCCACAATGAATCTTTGGCTGTAATCATACAAAGGTGGTCAAATTATGACCGCCGGTCATAATTTGTACCATATGCAAACCAATTACGGCCGTAATTGGTTTGTCTCTTTGCAATTTTGTCAGACCCACTCAGATACAGAAAAAACTGTATCTGAATGAGGTCCACTGACAATACAGCTTGGGCTGTAAGTGTACACAGGTGGTCAAATTATGACCGCCGGTCATAATTTGTACCACTTGCAAACCAATTACAGCCATAATTGGTTTGTCTCTTGGGACTTTTGTCACACCCACTCAGATACAGAAAAAATTTCATCTGAATGAGGTCCAGCCACAATGAATCTTTGGCTGTAATCATACAAAGGTGGAAAAATTATGACCGCTGGTCATAATTTGTACCATTTGCAAACCAATTACGGCCGTAATTGGTTTGTCTCTTTGCAATTTTGTCAGACCCACTCAGATACAGAAAAAACTGTATCTGAATGAGGGCCATTGACAATACAGCTTGGGCTGTAAGTGTACACAGGTGGTCAAATTATGACCGCCGGTCATAATTTGTACCACTTGCAAACCAATTACGGCCGTAATTGGTTTTTCTCTTTGAAATTTTGTCAGACCCACTCAGATACAGAAAAAACTGTATCTGAATGAGGTGCACTGACAATACAGCTGGGGCTGTAACGACACCCACTCAGATACAGAAAAGACTGTATCTGAATGAGGGCCATTGACAATACAGCTTGGGCTGTAAGTGTACACAGGTGGTCATAATTTGTACCACTTGCAAACCAATTACGGCCGTAATTGGTTTTTCTCTTTGAAATTTTGTCAGACCCACTCAGATACAGAAAAAACTGTATCTGAATGAGGTCCACTGACAATACATCTTGGGCTGTAATGAGACCCACTAAGATACAGAAAAAACTGTATCTGAATGAGGTCCAGCCACAATGAATCTTTGGCTGTAATCATACAAAGGTGGTCAAATTATGACCGCCGGTCATAATTTGTACCATATGCAAACCAATTACGGCCGTAATTGGTTTGTCTCTTTGCAATTTTGTCAGACCCACTCAGATACAGAAAAAACTGTATCTGAATGAGGTCCACTGACAATACAGCTGGGGCTGTAATGAGACCCACTCAGATACAGAAAAGACTGTATCTGAATGAGGGCCATTGACAATACAGCTTGGGCTGTAAGTGTACACAGGTGGTCAAATTATGACCGCCCGTCATAATTTGTGATTTGCAAACCAATTACAGCCATAATTGGTTTGTCTCTTGTGACTTTTGTCAGACCCACTCAGATACAGAAAAAACTGTATCTGAATGAGGTCCAGCCACAATGAATATTTGGCTGTAATCATACAAAGGTGGTAAAATTATGACCGCCGGTCATAATTTGTACCATTTGCAAACCAATTACGGCCGTAATTGGTTTGTCTCTTTGCAATTTTGTCAGACCAAATCAGATACAGAAAAAACTGTATCTGAATGAGGGCCATTGACATTACAGCTTGGGCTGTAAGTGTACACAGGTGGTCAAATTATGACCGCCGGTCATAATTTGTACCACTTGCAAACCAATTACGGCCGTAATTGGTTTGTCTCTTTGCAATTTTGTCAGACCCACTCAGATACAGAAAAAACTGTATCTGAATGAGGGCCATTATCAAACCAATTACGGCCGCAATTGGTTTGTCTCTTTGCAATCTCGTCAGACCCACTCAGATACAGAAAAAACTGTATCTGAATGAGGGCCATTGACAATACAGCTTGGGCTGTAAGTGTACACAGGTGGTCAAATTATGACCGCCGGTCATAATTTGTACCATATGCAAACCAATTACGGCCATAATTGGTTTGTCTCTATGCAATTTTGTCAGACCCACTCAGATACAGAAAAAACTGTATCTGAATGAGGGCCATTGTCAAACCAATTACGGCCGCAATTGGTTTGTCTCTTTGCAATTTCGTCAGACCCACTCAGATAAAGAAAAAACTGTATCTGAATGAGGGCCATTGACAATACAGCTTGGGCTGTAAGTGTACACAGGTGGTCAAATTATGACCGCCGGTCATAATTTGTACCATATGCAAACCAATTACGGCCGTAATTGGTTTGTCTCTTTGCAATTTTGTCAGACCCACTCAGATTCAGAAAAAACTGTATCTGAATGAGGTCCACTGACAATACAGCTGGAGCTGTAACAAGACCCACTCAGACACAGAAAAGACTGTATCTAAATGAGGGCCATTAAAAATACAGCTTGGGCTGTAAGTGTACACAGGTGGTCAAATTATGACCGCCGGTCATAATTTGTACCACTTGCAAACCAATTATGGCTGTAATTGGTTTTTCTCTTTGAAATTTTGTCAGACCCACTCAGATACAGAAAAAACTGTATCTGAATGAGGTCCACTGACAATACAGCTTGGGCTGTAATGAGACCCACTAAGATACAGAAAAAACTGTATCTGAATGAGGTCCAGCCACAATGAATCTTTGGCTGTAATCATACAAAGGTGGTCTAATTATGACCGCCGGTCATAATTTGTACCATTTGCAAACCAATTACGGCCGTAATTGGTTTGTCTCTTGCAAATTTTGTCAGACCCACTCAGATACAGAAACAACTGTATCTGAATGAGGTCCATAGGGGTGTAATTGGCTTTTATGTTTGCAAAATCAAAGATGCTCAAATATAAATAAAGCTATGCTTGTGTCCACTTGAAAGCTCTTTCAAGTTCACTTTGCCCCCCACAACATTCCTCATAACCGCCCTACCCCATATCAATTTCTGGACCCTTTTTGCTCATTCCCCACAAATTTTCATGGTGCAAAAAATGGGTCGCCCCAAAAAAATTTGTACTTGTCATGAGCTTGGCTGTTGCAATCAATATTATGAAGATTTGAACAATATTGTTCAGCATGGAAAACCTATGTCTGACCCAGCTTGGAAGACACATCAATTGGAACTAGCAAAACTCAGGAGACCCCAGCCTTTGGTTGATCAGATGTTTTTAGCCCAAAATAGCGAAAATGTAAGGACTCTTTCCCTCACCCATTTCAATTATTCATCATTACTTACATCTAATTTTCCACAATCCTTCGGTGCAGCCAACACAGAAAACCCCTGGATGCTCTCAAATTGAACAGATATGTCATCAGAATAATGAAAGAAATTTACTTTTTGATACCAAAAAATATGAAAACAAGACCTTCAAATTCATTGACTCTCATGCTCTTAAAGTTTTGGTTCAAGCTTCCAGCCTATACCTCAAAAATGGAATGTCCAGAGATAGTATCAAACAATTTCTTCTATCAGAAAGGGAAAAGATAACCAGCCTTGGAGACAAATTCAATTTTGATGGATTATCCATTTCTAAAGAAATTCCACTTTCAATTGAAACTATTTTTGTTCATCTGGGCATATCCATGGACTTTGAAAAAAAGATTTGCTGTCCAGAATGCTTCAGCTTGTATGATCTGACTGAAACCGGGCACATCAACAAACAGTGTACATCCAAATTTATTCAACCTTTTCCTTCCTCCATTGTCAAATTAGGATCTCTTGCAAGAAAAGAATGTGGTTCTCTTTTATTTAAAACTGATGACAAGAATGATACTTCACTTCAAAAACCAATCTGTACCTTTACATACCAATCCTTGAAAAAATGGTTGGCCTCCCATACGCGGATTCCTGGCTTTGAAAAGCTATTAAATGCTCACCATACCCATAATTCTCAAGCAGACCCTAAAGTTATTTCTGATATTTGGCATAGAAAAATTTGGCACACATTCAAATCTTCCCCACGTAGTAAACAAGCTTTCACCAATAGAACAGGTAATTTGGTATTTAGCTTATACGTAGATTGGTTCAATCCATTCAGTAACAAAGGGGCTGCAAAATCCATCTCAATTGGGTCAATTATTCTCACTTGTTTGAATCTGCCTCCAAGTGAATGTCACAAAGAGGAGAACATGTTTTTATATGCAATAATTCCTGGTCCCAAAGAGCCATCTCTTGATCAAATGAATTCAATCTTGGAGCCTCTTGTTATTGAGCTTCAAATGCTATGGAATGGTATTTGGTTTTCCAATACACACGGCTTTCCACAGGGTAGACTTATTAGAGTGGCTTTATTACCTTTAATAGCAGATCTTCCTGCTCTACGTAAAGTGGCTGGATTTGCCTCTCATTCAGCCAATCGATTTTGCTCCTTTTGTAATATTACAAGGGTGGACATCAATGAAATAGATTTTTTAAAATTTGAAAAAAGGACACATGAAAATCATATTTTGAAGGCAAATGAATGGCTCCAACTTCAAACCAAAAAGGAACAAGATGAATTTGTAAAATCCCATGGTGTCCGGTGGAGTATTCTAAATAAACTAGATTACTGGAGACCCATTGAATTTTGTGGCATAGATATTATGCATTGTTTGATTTTAGGGGATATCAAAGACTATTGCATATCATTCCTCAAGGTGGGGTTGGCTGGTCACAAGTTAGAGGTTCAAAGGAAAAAGCAAAGTTTTTTGGCACACTCAAATACATCCAAATATCCTTTTTGTTTATTGGGGCGTCCAAGAAAAAGGAAAAATGAAGATGACAATGATTCTGACCAAATAAGTAGTTCCAAGAAACAAAACCTTACAAGAGCTAACCTTGCCCGCATGGGATCTTGTACATCCCAAAGGCACAAAGGCTCTAGTGAAGCCTCCAGGACCAAAAGTGATCAAACTGCAAAAAGCAACAGAACTTCAAACTCCAGGTATTCCCTTAGATCCCAGACAACCACATCTACAGTACTCAACTTATTACCTCTTACACATGGAAGTGATTCATGTCAAGAGGTAAGGGAGGCGAGGAATGATTCTCTACGTGTAGACCACCGTTGAAACTCTACTCCCCTGCATGAAATTTGATATGACACACAGCTATCCTTGTGATCATATCAGGGGCTGTTACTGTGTGATATATAAGGGATGATTCAAGGCGGAATCTAAAGGGAAGGAACAATAGTTCATTCTTCTTTTATTATTTATTTATTTTCTTCGTCGCGACGGCAAGGTTCATCGCTCGGCTAGGAGGAGTTTGAAGGTAAAAGCACAGCACATGAGTAGCTAGCTAATCGGTATTAACTCTCAATGTTTTGTTACTAGAACTCATGTGTTCTCCCCAATTAAGTGTATATTCACTCTTGAAGAAGTGATAGGACTGGAGAGCCAGGTAGCTTGATCATTTACGGTTTATGATGTGTTATGGCGCTTACTCTTACTTCCTCTTAACATAATCCTAGTCTTTGCACAAGTACGCTTTACTTGAGTTTATACATTACATTATATTCATATAATTCCTCAATCAGGTACTTTATCTATTTGTCTAAGTCTTGTATGCTTGTTTCAGCTTACTCACTAGTATATGCTCTTAGTCTACTATTACTACTACTGGTTTCTCTGTTGAGTTGAAACGCAATCAAGATCTTATAACTAAATCTCTTGCATGGTAGCGAGAGTTGGTTCAAAGCTGCGCTCAATAAGAAACCAGAGTTAGAATAGGCGTACAGAAATGTCCAATTCCATACAACCGCACTCCACTGGCGATCACAGTTCATCTGACGATGAAGGCTATCGGACAAAAATTATTGTGCTAACTCGTGACAATTGGGTCCAATGGAGCTGCCAACTAGAAAACTTTCTCGCTGGAAAGGGTCATGAATCCCTATTGTCTCCTCCATCCAATTCTGACAAACTGTCTCCCAAATTCAAAAAAAGGAATAGTAGTGCCCTTGCACTACTATGGACCTGTGTTGCTCCAGAATTACAAGGAATACTCCTTGCACATCGTGGATCCTTTTTTGACTCCTGGGTAGCCTTGGGTAAATCATGTGGAAAGAACTCTATCGTAATTATGTGTGAAACTCTCTTTAAACTGATATCAATCTAGTATGAGCCCGGAACATCATTGGAGAATCACATTGATAACTTTCAAAGGACATTTGCAAGCTATGAATCGCTTACGCATGGCTCTGAGGATACTATGGTAATCTCATCAACCGTAGCAGCAGCCTTCTTCATTAGGAGTCTCAATCAAGATCGAGACTTATCAGGGTTAATACAAACTTTGTATGACATCAAACCCTTCGATTTAAGTTCGGTTCTAAATCGTGTGTCTGTTGAGCACTGTCGTCGGGGACCTCCTCAAGACCAAGCCTTGCTGTTGGACAAACAAAAGGAACAATCCAAGCCTCCCCAACAAACCGGGAGCCGGGGAAAAGGAAAAACCCCCTCTAGAGGCCGAGGTAGGAAGAGGAACTTCCACAATAAGAACAGAGAAGAGGATCCTCTTAAAAGACTTGAAAATCTAGAAAAACTTGTTGCCAAGTTTGATTTAAACTCAAAAGAACTGAATGTCAATGTAGTCTCTGAAAATAACAAGGAATCGACTGTTAATACTCAGCAGTCGGACTCGGATACCTATGTGGTGGAAGATGAAGTACTAAACGTAGGATCTGAAGAGTCTAACATGATTTATCTCGACTCAGGAGCGGGAAGATCAGTTGTTAATGATCTGAGATATCTCACCAAGATTATTAAAGTTAAGAAACATCTTAACACCTATGCCGATCCAGTAAAAGTCTCCCATCAAGGGACTCTTGTATTTCACGGCATACATCTCTCACCTGTGTACTATGCCCCTAAGGGGAAAGTAAACCTTCTCTCAGTCTCGCAGATCATGGACCATGGACTTAAGCCTGTGTTCAAAGGTGGCTCTTTCCTTATTATGAAAGACAAAAGAATAATTGCTACTTTCGCTCGCATGGGTAATTTATTTGCAACAAAAATTCACTCTCAATCGATATTTTCTGTTTCCCCATCTGAGATAAAAAGGGACTGGCACACTATCCTTGGCCACCCGAGTGATCTTTACATCAAGAAATTAATCAGTGACCAAAAATTAACTGGAGCATTCACCCCATCTAGTGAATGCCAGGTATGTCTTCATGCTAAGCTCAAAAGACTACCTCATCTACGACGCTTACCTGTCACCCACTCCCCCTTTATAAAGCTGCATATGGATACCCTGGAGGTCTCACCACCTAGCCGTCAAGGAATCCGTTACGTACTAGTCATCATAGATGACTTCAGTCGTTTTAACCGTATCTACCTTATGACGGCAAAGAATCAAGCTGAGGGTTTTATCTTCTCATTTCTCAATGAGCTAAAAAACAAGCTTAATGTGACGCCAGGATATATACACACCGATCGAGGAGGAGAATTTGACTCTGCAAAATTCCGACAGCAGCTGGTCATCAAGGGAATTAGTTTGGAACGAGGACCTCCTCACTCTCCTCAAACAAACGGGGTCGCTGAGCGTTTTAACCAAAGTTTGCTCACTAAAATACGATGCCTGATTGCTCATTCAAACATCCCCATCACCTACTGGGATGAGGCAGCGACTCATGAATCACTACTCCTTAATCTTCTTCCTCATCAATACCTCCAGATGAAATCCCCTAATGATGTTCTCTTCAAACACTCAGCAATTATACAGCCAACTTTCAAACCTAGTCAAATCATTCCCTTCGGAATCAAGGTTGCAGTCAGAAATGAGAACTCAGGCAGCAAGGTGAATTTCACCGCCAGCTCCATGAAGGCTTTGACTTTTGAACCCTACTCAGATGCGCTGAGGGTACTAGACTCATCCACTGGTAAAATTAGAGTGACACGTGATTATGCACAACTCAAATCTGAAACATCGGTGATTCTTCGGAAGGACCCATCCTCTTTACCCTGTATGGCTAATCCAGCTCAGCCAATAGTAGCCAGTCTGCCTGTACTGAAGAGCCAATGCTCAAGCGTTTCAGACTCAGGTCCCAGCCAGCCAAATGAAGAATTAACTCCGACTGACAATCCTGATCATGGAACCAGTAATCGTTCAGTCAGACCCAAACCCAGGTATGACTATGTTCCTTACTATGACACTGCTCCACAAGAGGTGTCCAGTGAGGTCAGTCAGCAGAACATTCTTAGGGGTGAGAAGCGTAACCGACACCCTCCTGATCGATTAATGCTGGCAGATGTAGTAACGTATAAGCAGGCATTAACCAATCAAGGTGAAGAAAAATCCTGGAAGACGGCAATGAAGCAAGAATATGACTCACTTATGAGTCATAATACTGGTGAGCTAGTACCATATCCTACCGATGGGTCTAAAGTCATCGGAGGAATGTGGAGACTTACTCGAAAACGAAATGAGTTTGGAGAGGTATATCGCTACAAAGCTCGATGGGTTGTCCTTGGAAACCACCAGGAATATCTGCTTCATTACCATGACACCTGGGCTTCGGTAGGAAGAAATGAATCCTTTAAAACAATGCTGATTCTGGTTGTGTGTCAAGGTTACATCCCGTATCAATTTGATATTGAAACGGCTTTCCTGCATGGCGAAATGGACGCTATTGTCTATGTCAAGCAGGTCAAAGGTTTTGAGATACCTGGAAAAGAAGGCTGGGTGTGGCGTTTGAACAAATCGCTGTATGGTACCAAACAGGCCCCTAGAATGTGGCAGGCCAAACTCACCCAAGTACTCAAGGACCTGGGCATGAACAGCACCAGGGCCGATGATTCTCTCTATACAAATGATAAGCGAACGATGTTCCTCCATGTGCATGTCGATGATGGCTTCCTAATCGGAAAATCAGAGCAGGAGCTTCTTCGATTTCTCAAGGAATTGCATACTGTGCTCAAGCTTAAGTATCAGAGAAATCCCACTCAACATTTGGGTTACCATTTGAACTGGACGCCTGACGGGAATGTTTACTTGAGTCAACATGATCTAATTCACCGTCTTTTAAGGGACAGTGATATGGAAAACAGTCGACCCGTTAAGTCACCATGTAACGGGAACTTACTCAAGGAATTAGAAGCTGTCGACGAACCTGTTGACGTCACTGGTTATCAACAGGTCATCGGTAGTTTGAACTATTTGGCTCAGCACACCAGACCGGATATCCTTTTTACAGTCAACTCTCTCTCTCGCTATTCTACCCACCCATCAGAAAGACACTGGGTGGCACTTAAGCATCTCCTAAGGTACCTCAAAGGAACGTCCCAGCTTTGTATATACTACTCTAGAGATGGGTATGGGAAGGGGCTAGTGGGATGGGCTGACGCTGATTACGCCAATGATCGATGCGATCGAAAGTCAATCTCAGGTAATCTCCTAACTTATCATGGCAATCCGGTATCATGGACGAGTAAGAAACAGTCCGTTGTTGCACAGTCCACCACTGAGGCAGAATTCATCTCCATGAACCTGTGTGCAAAACAGATTCGTTGGATGACTTTTCTGTTGACTGATCTCGGACAATCAACCACTAAGCCAACCATCTTCAATGACAATTCGGGAGCGGTCACTATCTCAAGTCAAGCTAGTCTGAATGCTAATACCAAACACATAGAAATCAGGTATCAATATGTCAGAGATATGGTTGTGAAAGGGTTAATTCAAGTAAGACAAGTAGGGACAAATGAGATGGTCGCTGATGTACTTACGAAACCCATGGGCATCAAGAAGATCCAAGATGTGCACAAGCAACTACACCTCAAGAATCAAGGAGGAGTGTCAAGAGGTAAGGGAGGCGAGGAATGATTCTCTACGTGTAGACCACCATTGAAACTCTACTCCCCTGCATGAAATTTGATATGACACACAGCTATCCTTGTGATCATATCAGGGGCTGTTACTGTGTGATATATAAGGGATGATTCAAGGCGGAATCTAAAGGGAAGGAACAATAGTTCATTCTTCTTTTATTATTTATTTATTTTCTTCGTCGCGACGGCAAGGTTCATCGCTCGGCTAGGAGGAGTTTGAAGGTAAAAGCACAGCACATGAGTAGCTAGCTAATCGGTATTAACTCTCAATGTTTTGTTACTAGAACTCGTGTGTTCTCCCCAATTAAGTGTATATTCACTCTTGAAGAAGTGATAGGACTGGAGAGCCAGGTAGCTTGATCATTTACGGTTTATGATGTGTTATGGCGCTTACTCTTACTTCCTCTTAACATAATCCTAGTCTTCGCACAAGTACGCTTTACTTGAGTTTATACATTACATTATATTCATATAATTCCTCAATCAGGTACTTTATCTATTTGTCTAAGTCTTGTATGCTTGTTTCAGCTTACTCACTAGTATATGCTCTTAGTCTACTATTACTACTACTGGTTTCTCTGTTGAGTTGAAACGCAATCAAGATGTTATAACTAAATCTCTTGCAATTCATTGGTTCCCTCTGATTTATCTTCTGATGATAATCAGTATTTAAATCCAATGGGGGATGAAACTTCAAGATTAAAAAAAGAGGAATTAGAGGTACTTCAAAAAGTCATCAATCAAACAAGAGTCCCGTCATGGCTTTCTCGTCTACCCAGAAAATTTGGTTTCAAAAACTTTCAGACACTCAAAGCAGCGGAGTGGCAAATCTTGATGACATTGTATTTACCTTTGGCACTTGTACCACTATGGAGTTCACAAATACCTCACAGGGAGGAAAGGGTCAAATGCCCAGGGAACTATCTCCATAAGGATCTTCTACTGAAATCGCTAATTTCATTAGTTACATTAACAAACATGTTACTCAGAAAAAGCATTCATGAAGAAGACCTAGATAAGATTGAAAGTACTACAAAGATCTATTGTCAAACACTTCGTTTGGGTTGGTCCATGATAAACTCCAAACCTAATCTACACCTAACACAACATTTACCAAAGGTTATAAAGGAGCTAGGGCCACCAAGAAGCTTAGCTGTGTGGGCATACGAAAGAATGAACCGTACATTTGGGGACATACCACGGAATAATAAGCCATTTTGAGTTTGAATTATATATTTTTATGTCAAAAAATCACCCTCACAATACTTACCCACATCTAACCAATTGTAGCTGAGATCTCCCAAACAATACTGAAAAGATGGATATCTAAAGTACAATATCAATGGATTTAAAATTTGCCTAATCTTCAACAAAGAGTTGGTAGGAACAATCCCCTCATTTCTCTGCATCAATCAAAAAATATCAGTACCAGTCATACAATTCAATTGCATGATGATATTTTTCAACAGTGGAAACTACTAGTTTCAAGAGATTTAAGGGATGTTGTAAACCTCTTTGAATGCAACAAGTCAATAATTTTTGAAAAAAAAAGGTATTGTAATGTAAAATCACATGTTTAAGACAGTATCATAGAGTATAGCATTAATAATGCGAAATCATTGGGCCATATTGATAATATTGTCACATTAGTTGGAGGTGATCCTGACATATGGTGGCTAATAATCAAACCTTTCAAGAAGCTTGAAAATAATGAAATAGAAAAAGACCCTTTCCATCCTTTTCCAGATCTCAATTGTTCTATTCTATTGGACCAGACAGAGGATGCCATAATCATCAACTCCCAATCAGTTTTGGGTCATGCTGCAAGCCTCAAGAATCCTCCTGGAAGCTTTGGAATTGATCAGGCTACACTCTGCTTGGTATCTCTACATTCATCAGTAAGTGATTCCGTGGACTGCCACTCATTATCTCATATATTTTAACAGTTTCTTACCATTCCCTTTCAAACCTTGCCAGCAATGGATAGGTGATTGAAGCACTTCACCCCTTTCAGCCTTAGGTTTCCTCATCAATGCTCACTAAAGATTTCTTTGGAGGAAAAACAATACTTTTTCCTTTGTTGATATTGTTATATGCTATTAAATGAAGTTTTTTTTAGAAAAATTCACTCCAATCCCTTTTAAAAGAGATTTAAATTGTCAATCTACCATATTTAAGCCTCTCAAACATCTTTCAAGACATAATTTGGCTTTTTGGTGCTGGATAGAACAGGTTTGAACAAATGTGTATATAAACTATCTCTTCTCCACCAAAATGTCTGTATTTCCACTTCACCAAACTGCTTTAAGTTTTCCTGAGCTTTCTCATCCACCAAGTTCATTCTCATATGTTGAGTTCTTACTCCAACTCTGTTTAACATACTCAAATTTTCATTAATATAATTACCTCATTTTCCTCAATTTAACTCCACTTGTTTAAATTGATATTACAATGTCTTCCCATGCACTGGGTGGTTCCCCCTCCGCATTCCACAGAGAAAATTCTGGATCCTCATCACAAAACCCACCAACAGAGGGTGACTCAATAATTCACTCAGATGAAGAAAACCACGAAAGCATCCATACTGACTCTACTGGACAGAAATCCATCTTTCTGCAAGATTTGGAAAGACTTGGAATAGAGGATGCTGTTTCACAGAATGCCAGTCAGGAGGGACAAGAGGAAATAACATCCGGTGGTGAGTATCTTTCCCAAAGCTGATTGAAAATTACTAACTGATTTGGTTTTCAGTTGTTGGAGTTGAATTCAGGATTCAACAAGAAGAGGACCAACAGAGGGCTAGAAATAATAAGAAAATATTGCAACAGAGAAATAACCGCATTACAAGATTGGTAACAAAGAACAATCTTCCAAGTCAGGCATCCACTGAATCAGTCCACCTGCAAGAATTTATCTACTTCTTAATGGGTATGCCACCTTCTGTAGATCACTTCCCACCCAATCCTACCAATGATGAAGAGGAATTTCACATTCATTGGGTCAAAAACCGAGCTAAACACATCAAGACCCATTTGGAAACCTTTGAATATGGACTGAGAGATCATCCAATTAGTGAGCGCCAAATTCTGGTCAAACAAGAAATCACCTCTATATCTCAATGATTGCAGCCACCTGAATTTAAACCAAGTCGTGATGTTCTCAATAACAAGATCAAGGTCTCCATAGTTCAAAAGCGTGCTTGTGAAAAGGAATGCCAGCTAGTAGGCCTCAAGAGAATTACCTTCCAATGGGGGACCGCATTCAATAACTCCACATGGAATGCAGCCATAGCCGACATTATCTCCAAACATTTTTTCAATTGGAGCCAGACTCAACCCAGCTTAAATATCAACAATCCTGATCAACTAAACCTATTAATTGAACGTTGGGTCAATGGAAGGGGTAAAGAAATGAAAAAGCTTTCAAAACTTGGCCAGGCTGCAGAGGAGGTTAAATTTCAAAAAGCTAAGAAATCCAAAAACACTAGAGGGAGGCAGAATGTACGTGCTTATTCTTTTGTTAGACATACACCAAACTCTAATATTACTTTTATATTTAGGTGACAGCTGCCCGTTTCAAAATAGCACGTCAATTATTCCCTCAAAACAACAATTTCTCTGCAATATATACTGATATAAAAGCAACTTCCGATGTAGAGGATAATTCTTACTTTGGAAAAGCACCCAAAAGACTTGTTGGAGTTTGGCGTAGTGAAGCTTTGACCTTGTGTACAAGGCAATTGGATCTAGCAATGACGCTTGGTGCCAAAACCCAGCTTGAAAAGAATAGAGTTCAACGTATGCTTCATAGGGATGGAGAGAAATTAGACTATAATTCTGATTTAACTAATGTCCCACATTGCTTACCTTTAGATTGTTATTCCACAATATACTTAAACACAATTGCAGAAGTTGAAAGAAACCACTTACTGGTAAAAGAACCAATTGGACTCCAAAATATTTTATTAGAGATTGAGACCAAGACAAAAAGGGGACGTCACATCATACAAAGGCCAGGAAGATCTTCTCTCAGTGGAATTGAAGCTGGTTCAAGTAGTCATAATAGTATGAATCCTGAATAATGTTTATCTCCTAGTCCTTTTTTTTATCCAAGCTTAGAGTTTTGTAATAGATGTATTTGGAAATATAATTAGAGATAACTTATGTTAACAATTCACAAATTGAGTGAATTAATAACCAAGTCAAAAGATGCCTTTCAAAATCATGACTAGCAGTCATAAAATTAGTATTTTTGTAGTGTATTTGAGAGCTGAAGTGTCCTATATGTTTTCCAAGCTTAGAGTTTAGTGATAAATGTACTTCAAAAGAAAACATAATTTAAAATATTTTAAAAAGTCACCCAT
Organism: Austropuccinia psidii; assembly: GCA_023105745.1. Taxonomy (NCBI): domain Eukaryota; kingdom Fungi; phylum Basidiomycota; class Pucciniomycetes; order Pucciniales; family Sphaerophragmiaceae; genus Austropuccinia; species Austropuccinia psidii. The sequence continues at coordinate 30,274,816 of JALGQZ010000012.1, forward strand.
TGTAAGAATTTATAGTTTAGCCACAATGTGGGCTTTCACAATTATGACCATCAGTCATAAATTTGTTATTTATTTAATGTTTTCAAAGCTGAACTGTGCTATAGCTTCTCAAAATTATTTAATATATAAGCCTCTTATTTATGCCTGCTTTGGTTTTCATTTGTCCCCAAGCTATTATATATTGAGCAATGCTCAAACAAAACTATAGACATTTAATAAAAGTCATCATGATATATGCCATCCCAAATTCCTACATTCCATAATAGTCCAATCTGTCTTGAACACTGTAAAGAACCCCCACCTTCTATTTTTTTCAATTTCATTTCAAAAATAAATTCATAAACTTATTTATAATAATTAAACCTCAGTCAATTCCAGATAATCACTGCTTCAAAATGGATCCATTACTTGAAATAGAGCCAAAGCAAGTTGAAAAATCAGAATTCATCTCCAAAATCTCCAAATTTCTTCCTTCTCTCAAGCTTGCAACCTGCGATTCTCACTTTCCTGAATATGCAAGAAAAAAAATACAAGAGGTCTCCAAAATACTTGAAGATGATCTGTATCATATGTTTTTCCAGCTTTTGCCCATATGGAGCCATTTTTAATTGGAATTCAAATCATAATTTAGGTGTACAGCTAGGTGGATCATTACCCCCTGAAGCCAAGGTTGTTATTTCAGCATCCTCCCAAACATCAATAAAGAGGTATTTCATATCTTCTTCTAGTATGAGTAATAAAAAGGCCAAAATTTATCAAAGTATAAAGGAAAAGAATCAAGAAGTATATCTCAATATTTTCTTTAGGCTTTAATCAAAGATTAAACTGTATTCCCTGAATCTTTTCTTTCTTAGAAATTGGAATGCAATTATGATACTGAGAAATCACACCCACAAAATCAGTCAGATTCTCAAAATCTAGAACCAGGACTATTTCAACCTCAAAATGATTTTGAAAAAGCCCTATCCACGTCAAACTCCAGCCTTGAAGTCAATAAAATTTCTCAAAATGATCAATCAAATATACAAAGTTTTCCAGCTTCAACCATGACAAAAAAAGAAAAATCCAAAATTGAGGAGCCCTTGATACAACCTACATCTACCAAACACTCAAAAGAAAAACCTAACTCCAATTTCATACTTGTAGATAACAACCCATCAACTTCAAAAGTAATCCAAACCAGTAATGAAGAGCCTTCAAAATCCCACAAGAAGAAAAAGCTTCCTCAATCCGGATTATTCAATCCCATTCACTCAGATCACTTTGAAGAGAAAATCAGCCATTATCAGCCACTTTCTGTATCCTCATGGAAGAAATTCCAGGTTAATGTTGAAAATCTAGTAAGAGAACGATTCCAGGAAATTCCCCAAAGGCCATTTTCTACCAAACTACCAAAAGGAATACACTTTCAAAGTATTGGATCTCTTAGCATTAGCAAATGGCTAGTGGATTTGGATAAATCTGGTAAATACAAAAGAAATTCATTCATGTTTCATCCAGAACATTGATATTTGCTTGTTTTTTCAGGATTAGATATATTTTCACCAAAGAAATATGATCCTTTCAATGATCCTGACGCCTGGAATGTCCCTATCTTTACTTTGGATTCTACAACCTCAATGCAAAACATTCCCAAATCACATCAACCACTCTTTCAATTGGCACAATCCCTCTTTGTCCCTAATCTTCAAAAGAAACAGTTCTGGGCCAATCTAATACTGGAGTCAATATCAGTTTCTGCACAAGATCTCATACAACCTGAAAAGTTTGAAATCACGAAATCAACAGAAGATGATCCCTTGTTAGTTCAAAGACTCAGCCTGGAATTTTTAGTGTCCTGCCTCAGCACAAGACCATCCCATTCATCTCAAATTGAAAATACCCTTGATGAAAAGGAGGAAAACCAGCCAATTCATTATGGAATGAATAGCTTAATATATTTCAATGATTCCATTTTACATCTTATGATCTCATATGTCCTGATACTAGCACATTCAAAAGTTCTTCCAGTCAATATTCCTGATGGATTTGTGCTCACTAATAAAAGGTCAAAAGAACACCTTAAGACCTTATCAGAGCTACAATCAAAAATAGGCTTAGTTAAGCCCTGCTATCATATTTTAGCTTCATTTCTTGCTTCTGGGGTAAGAGGCTTAATGGTTTGCTCAAGAGATTGGAGAAAAAGCTCTGCTAAAGGAGCATTGCAGATGATTGAAATTACTGATAGTGTTATTGCTGAGGAAAGGCCTTATGAGCCTATTTGGAAGAGAACAAATGCATATATTTTGGATATTTTTAACAAGGCATTTTTCTCAAAAACCCATGAATTTGTTCCCACTGCTCCAAAAAAGTTGGAAGTGGCCAAATGTTTAGTATTAGACTTCAGTGAGGCATGGCTTGAAAAAAATACCATAGATGGACAGCCTGTACTAGATCTCCCTGATAAAGCCAATATAAACACCTTGTTAACTTGATCAGTGTTTTCTGTAATTTAATTTTATTCTTTCAAAACAGGGTTATTTCTATTCAAATAGTCTTTGAGTGTGCTAAGATTACTTTGCTTCACCCAATACCTCATTGCTTACTTTCCCAAATAAGCTCCTTTTACACAATATAGCTTCTTCCAGGCTCATTCAACATTTAAGAAATAAATACAGGGCTCCAGAATCCTCTCATTTATGATAAATAGGAGCCTTTCTCTTGATTCTTCCACCTATACCCCGAAATCTGACTTTAATTAACCTGTTTTACTATGCCTAAATCTTCAAATTACTTTTTTGAGACCTCTATACCCCAATCAAACAGGACTATCAACAAGATATTACATCCCATCATCCCACTACCTACCAGTGCAATATCAAGATCCATACATCAATTATGCTGGTTGATCATGGAAATCAACTATTTCCAATCTCCATCTGCTATAAATAGTTGGAAATCTCTTCCATCAGAAGAAAGTCTCAAAATTGTTGAGAACTTACCCTTTTCTTGCACTGATAATCCAATTACAAATCCCCATAATCACAGCTCAGGAGAGGATAGACTGTCTATAAACCCAAGAATATTAATTTCACCAATGTACAAAACTATGTTTCTAGAGGATCTCTTCAAATCAGGCTTCCCAATGTCAACCTTTGCTTGGAATCAATGTTGGGAATCAAAATGGAATCAAATATTTGAAAAATTTGTTCTCAAGCACTGGAACTATCTACACCAACAAGGAGAATTGAAAATATTCTTGATAAATCCAAAGGATAATACACATAATAATAAGTCTTTAATACTAATGCGCTGGTTCAGAGGGAAGCAAGAGGATCTTAAGAATGATAAATTGGTTCCTGAAGCACTTTCAAAAAAAGCCAGTCAGAAGCAGAAATCAAGGTGGCGTAAAAAAGTATGTTTTTATTTTATTTATGATTGATTTTTACACCGATTGATGTTATTTAATATTCAGTTATCGTCAAATCGCTCAGAGACATTGCTATCATTGAACATTAATCAAGATGAAGCTTCCATATTTGATGAGCCACGATGCTGCTCTGATACTGAAGATGAAAATGGATCATTAATAAAATTAAAGTCCCCTTGGAGGTCAGCTTTATTCTCAAAGTTAGCAAGTCAATTAGATTCTCTATTAATTCAAAAGCAAATACAAAAAAGTAAATTCAATAGAATTCCAAATGTCTTGGAAAGTAGAAGAGTACAAAGTGGTATTTTTGAGAAAGATGCCAAAGTTCCAATTGGACTTCCAAAAAATCTTTATTCAGATGATTATATTTCCAAGCTTACTAATGATGAGAAGCTAATGTTACAATCAAAGCCATGTATAGATATTCATAATTTACTTCAACTATCTGAAACCTAAAAAAATAATTCATGATTTTTCTATTGTTTCCACAATCAATTTTTCCAATTCATGATCCACAGTACCTAAATGTCCAATGCTCAACCTGAAATGAAATAAAAAAAATTTAGCTACTAAAAAAGATAAATATTGGTTGAGTATAAAATATCTTACATCTGAAGCTGCTGTTTCTTCCTTCTAACTTGCTGAATATTCACCTCAATACTACCAACAGTTATATAATGAAATACATGAACTTCTCTCTTTTGCCCTAGCCGATAAAGCCTATCAACTGCTTGATCATCAGTTGAAGGGTTCCAACCTGGTTCCTAATTTAAGTAATTGGAATAATATTAGATTAAGCTTCAAGTGTATCTAAATACTGTCTTACCATTATGTAGACATTTTGAGCACATCTCAGATCAATACCAACACCACCTGTGCCTTTTGTTGTAAGAAGAACTTGAGATTTTGGATTTTTTCTGAATTCTTCAAGGATTTGGATCCTTTGATCATTTTTGAGCATTCCATGCATAATCAAATTGGATATTCCACTTTCATCCAGTGCAATTTCAATACTTTTTACAATATTTGATCAATAAAATCATTCAAATGACAGGTAGTAGAAGGATTTGAGCTCACATATCAAGAAACCTTTTGTATTCTGAAAAAACAACTGCTTTGGGATATCTTAAGCCTGGCTCCTTCTGAAAAAACTCCTTGAGATGGCTAACAAGATGCACCACTTTGGATCCTTCTTTCCAGGTATATCTCCTTCCCCCTTCTTCCTTTTCTATTAGTGCTGGATGGTTGCAAAGCTGCCTCAAATCTGATAATCTGGAGAAAAATTCTGATGAATCCCATTGAACTGCTTTGGACCTCTGTTTTCCATACAATGCACTAAACTCTTCATGCTTTTTGAAATAAACTGTTTTCCATGGCTCATAGATTTCAATTCCAACTCCATGTTGCACTTTCTTGGGAAGATCCAGTAGGTTGGCTTTCAATCTTCTCAAGGTGAGTGTTTGCATTATAAGCTGTAATGATTGGATTGCCATTTGATTCCCAGATGATATTTGTTTGATTATGCAATTTTCCCATAAAGGCTTGAGATTCCATGGTTCTACTTGTAAAAACCTCAACAGACTATGTAGATCCCAAAGATTGTTTTGTAATGGTGTTCCTGTAAGGCATAACTTTCTTTCAGATTTTAAATTCAATATTGTGAATGCTCTATGAGTAGATTGTTCCTTTATGTAGCTAATTGATGTAAAAATTTCAGTACTTTTTTATTTAAGAATCACAAAGAGAAGCTTACTGTGCTTCATCCAACACTATTCTGAACCAATTCACCAAAAGTGGATTTATTCTCATCCCATGAACATCATCAACATTATAACCAGCAATAACATCATATGTGGTGATGATAATTGCATTCTGCTTCAAATTTTGGAATGAAATGAAATTACGATTGGAACCATGGAATATTGAATATGGTAAACTACCAGCATGAAAATGTAGTCTTATTTCATTCTCCCAGTTATGCAAAGTAGAAAGTGGTACAATGATCAAAGTAGCTGGGACATGGTCCTTAGATATTGCTGAGTACTTTAATGCTTCATTTTGTGTTTTTTTAATCAAGCATAAAGTTGTCAACGATTTGCCAAGTCCCATATCATCAGCCAATATTCCACCCCTACTTTTGCACCCAATATCTTGTGGTATCAGCCCATTTTCAACCGCATTAGAAAACACTTTTTTAATCCACAAATTATCTGGATGTTTCCATAGATTTTCACAAATTTTTTCCATATTATTTTCAATATTTAAAAGAAAGGAAATACCCTGGATTTGGTGCAATGAAAGATTGGTTTGACAATTAGGTATTGAAGTAACAGAACTAGTTAAACTTGTATTGTTGGAAGCTTGATAAAGATCACAATCTTGAGGAATATCAATAAATAAAGGTGAGCTATAGTTTCCAATATGTCTCAGAGCCATGTTTGCATTCTTGAAAGCCTCTCTTGTTTGGAAAATATTCCCTTTATCCACAAAAACACATCCATGTAATAGAATATTTTTATCTTTATTCTTGAAATTTATGAAAGAATTTATAAAAAGCACTTTATTATTGTTTTTGTATTTTTTATATGTTTCAGGATTCAAGCCTTCAGCCACTCCTCCAAAAATATCAAGCAGTGGACCCAGATGGAAACTCTGGAAAGAATTAAGGCTCCCAATATGACTTAAGTCAGATTCTAATAGTATATGAATAGAATTAAATACTCTTCTGAATATTACTGAGCTCAGAGAGGTTGGAAAGGATTGTTCAATATTGATTTTTTTTTCAATTCGAATAATAAAAAACCCAAGACAAAATATTGAAATCATACTGTAAGTTTTTAGAATGAAAATTTAATATATCAGTGTGATATGAATTTATAGGACAAATGGAAACTAAATGATAGGATTGCATGGGTTATATAGTGCAAAGACCCTGGGGAGTTTGTAAGTGATTTCTGATTAGCTAAAGATTTAGCCCCTGACTTGTTCTTGATAGTGTAAGAAATGAATTATATTTTGAAACTTAGTTTATTAATGGACATAAATATATTCCAAATCTGCAGATCAATTAAGTTTCTCATTACTGTTGTCCCAAATTCTTGGATTTTGATATTAAAAGAAATTATCTATGAGGAGACAAGTTCCTTCCCAAATGTGGAATTCCCTCCAAGATATATCCAGAACTGGACAAAATTTCTCACTTGTGGCCCATGCAACACCTTTCCAACTCTTTTTTAATTCATCAAATTATTCCTATACTTTGTTTATTTTTCCCTTGCAGAAATTCTCAAGAATCTAATTTCAAAGGTATTCATTAAATCATGTTGAAGGCCATTGGCTCACTATTTGAAGAGCTTCAAGTTTGTTATTTATCCATATTTTATTTTCAAAGATTATTCTAATAAATTAATATTAATTTGTATGGAAACATCTTTTCCAATAATTTTCACCAATTTCTATGATGATAATCATCACTCAAGGAGAGGTATTTTACTTATTATAAAATTATTAGATCTTATTTTTCCAAAATATTCATAATTTTAAGGAGGAATACCCATTTTTAATTTAAATTTGGACAGGATTCCCTCAAAATAATTACCATTATAATTCTCAAATTCATCATTACTTATTATTATCATTGTGTGAAATCAACTCAAGCTTAATTTTTGATTCATCTGAAAACAAGAATTCTGGTAAATAGAATTTCTTAATTCTTAAGTTATCCTCATTCTTTAAGCCAACATGAAAGATAAATTAAACTCAAATAAATTCAAGAATCAAGGCAGTGGAATGACAATAAGATCAAAGAAGCAATTAATGCTACAAGTATCAAAGAATTCCTTTTCAAGGCTCCCCATATAACTGGATGAACTTTCAAAATCCACAAGCATTCATGAAGTGACTTGTAAGGAGCTCAATTGATGAGAGGATTTGAAGATTATTCTACTAACTATAAGCATCATGAGGGAATTTCAATGTTCTCACAATTCAAAAATTGAATAATATTCATTACTTATGTTTGTTGCCAGTGTATATAATGGGTTGAGAAAATAGTAATAAAAATTAAAGGGGGAGTAAAAATCTCAGAATACAATGAATGTGAGTTAAACTAGGGATACTTCCAGAGATACACTCAGACATAAGCTGAAGATACTGTAAAAGACCTGTATGCAAGTCCCCAGTCTTTTTCTGTGGTGTTTGATGTTATTGAAGTTTGTAGTGGATACTAGTACTAAATCCCCTACCTTGAAATCTGGAGTGGCATGAGATTTGTCCCATTTATCTTTAGCATATGCAAATGAGTCTTCCATGCACCTTACTGCATGCTTTCTGGCTCTGTCTAGCATTCCTTTGAAGCTGGCAGCTGTAGGATGTATTTCAACCAAATCTTTCCTTAAAGAATCTTGGGGTAATTTGGGATTCCATCCTTTTTCCAAAATAGCAGGAGTCTCATTGGTACTGGAATTGATGGAAGTTTTGTATGCCAGCTCCAGTGCGGGTAGAAGAGTACACCAATCATGGTTGAAACCATCACTATTTTTAAATTCAAGGCCATATGCACAAAATCTTCTCACCATATCTTCTAAGGTTTGAATCATTCTTTCAGCCAGGCCATCAGTTTGTGGGTGGTAGGCTGTGGAGAAGGATAATTTTGTCCCAAATAGCTGGTGAAGATTTGTCCACAGTGCTGAGGTGAATTTAGGATCTCTGTCACTAATGATATTTGTAAATATTCCAGTCCATGATACTACTCTATTCCATATTAGAAGAGCTGTACCCATGGCTGTATCATCTTTGTGAAATGGCAAAAAGATTGGAGTTTTACTAAATATGTCCACAATTACTAGGAAAGCATTGTAACTCCTGTCACCCCCTTGTGGTAGGCCAGTTACCCAATCCATATGGACAATTTCCCAAGGTCTGCTGGGTTCTTGGATTTTTATCATATTTCCAAGTCTTTTGCCAGTGGATTTATTTGCTTTTTGACATGTGTCACAGGTTTTGCAATACTCTGCAGCATCCTTTTGCCACATTGGCCACCATTTGCAGGTCTTTACTTTCTCTCTTGTTCTGTCTTCAGACAGATGTCCTGAGAAGGGGCTATCATGGCATTCTTTCAGTACAAGATTGATTAATGACCTGTCTACAACTGTCACGACACATGTGTGCTTTGTCCTGTGGTAAATTATACCATCCAGTAGGTGAAATCTTCCTTCATCATAAGATTGTTTCCATACTTCATCCAAGGCATGTATTAGAGAGTTGTCTTTACAGTCTTTTTTAAGTAATTGGCATAAGATGCTACAATTCTTATCTTGAGTGTAACTATTCCTGACTTCCTCACAGAAGGTGGTGTTCAAGTCTGTAACACTTATTCCTTCTATTGGGATTTGTGGTGAAGCTTCTTCTGGCACATAAGCAGGATTATCAATATTATTTGGTAATGGCCATCTGCTTAGTCCATCTGCATTCTTATGAATATTCCCATCCTTATGAACAATTGTCATATTGCCTCTGTATTCCTGTATGGCTATTTGCCATCTGAGCATATGTCTGTTGGGTGTTTTCATGTTTAAAAGTGACTTTACAGCTGTACAATCTGTTATCACTTCAAAAACACATCACTCCAAGACGTAGTTCAATTTTTCCAAGGCCCAGACAAGGCATAGACATTCCATTTGACTTGCTCCATACCTTGCTTCAGTTGGTTCGATCTGCCTGGATATGAAACATATGCGTCATTCTACAGGTTTATCATTTATGATCTGAACCTGGTGAAGTGCAGCACCCAGCCCATCCCCTGATGCATCAATATACAATTTAAAAGGCAATTTAAAGTCTGGCATCAGTAAGAGTGGATCAGTGGTCGAGTCTTCTCTTAGAGACTCAAAAGCTTTGACTCTGTCAACAGTCATTTCAAGTACTGTGTCTTTGTCACACAATTTATAAAGTGGTCTTGCCATGAATGCAAAATCTGTAATGTGTTTCCTGCAATATCCTGCAAAACCTAAGAATTACTGAATTTCCTTCTTATTCTGAGGCATGGGCTTTAGCAATACTGCTGCAACTTTGTTTTTGTCAATTCCAAGGGACAAACCAGATACAACATGTCCTAGTGCTTTAAGTTCTTTAAATCCAAAATGACATTTCTTCAAGCAGATTTTCATGTTCACTGATTGAATTTTTGTCAAACCTCTGGACAATCTGTACATATGTTCCTCCCAAGTTTTGGAACAAACAATAATGTCAACAATGTCAATGATTAACCATCCCTCTGAGAGTTCTTCAGGGAAGATTCCATTCATCAGTCTTTGGAAGTGTGAAGGTGCATTTTTAATACCAAAGGGCATTCTTAAGTATTCATACACTCCACGATGAACAATAATTCTCAAGTATTTTCTTGCTCTTGGTGTCACCACATTTTGATGGAATCCTTTAAGGGCATCCATAGTGGTTATATACACTGCTTGAGGTATTTGAGTAAGGGCAATTTGGATTTTTGGTATTGGGTATCTGTCAGGCACAGTGTAAGTGTTCAGAGCTCTAAAGTCCCCAACCATTCTGGATTTTCCATTATGCCACGCCACTATGACTGGTGTAGTTATTTCTACCTCTTCATTGTGGCCTACTTTTCTTATTACACCAAGGTCCAGAAGTTCTTTGATATGAATTTCAAGAGCTTCTCTTGATTGTGGAATTGCTGGATATGCAGGTCTTCCTAGGAGTGGTGGATAAGGTCTCTCAATGTTCCGAATGATGTCAACTTCATGACCAATAATTGCTCCTAGAGGTTCTTTGTCTGTAGCAAATGTTCCTCTGTGGTCGTACAAAAGGGAGGAAAGTTCATTTTCTTGTTTATCAGTCAGATGAAGGCTTATTTCAGCCTCATTTAATTGTTCAGACTTGAATTTCTCTAACTCTAAGTTGACTGGTGATAATTTGTTTACTGTAATTTGTCTTTTAAATGGTAAAAAGTCAAATTATTGGCGCTTATTGTCCCAGATTGTAAAGTATCTGTCTTTGTTATTATGTAAATCTATCCCATACATGATTAAATAGTCATTTCCCAATATAAAATGGGTACTAGAGCAATTTTCCATAACAACAAATTCTACTGTGATTCTTAAATTCCCATTGATGTGTGGGAATATGACATTGGTCTCAAATATTCCTAATGCTTTCATTGGGTTACTTGCACTGTTTAATTTTATACCATCAATTGGTAACAACTGGTCTTCAAAATTTGGTACACAAGTATTAAGAAAAGATTTTCCAACACAAGAGCAGAAGGCTCCTGGGTCAAGTAAAAGTTTGGTGGGCTTGTTGTCAATCACCACTTCTGTTATACAGGGTTACCAGCTGTATAACCTTTCCCCCTGTTTGGTTTTGTCTTCATAAGTTGTGCATCTTGAACTTTTGAGTAAGAGTGGAGCAGTGGTCAAGTGTTCTCTTAGAGACTCAAAAGCTTTGACTCTGTCAACAGTCATTTCAAGTACTGTGTCTTTGTCACCTAATTTATAAAGTGGTCTTGCCATGGATGCAAAATCTGTAATGTGTTTCCTATAATATCCTGCAAAACCTAAGAATGACTGAATTTCCTTCTTATTCTGAGGCATGGGCTTTAGCAATACTGCTGCAACTTTGTTTTTGTCAATTCCAAGGGACAAACCAGATACAACATGTCCTAGTGCTTTAAGTTCTTTAAATCCAAAATGACATTTCTTCAAGCAGATTTTCATGTTCACTGATTGAATTTTTGTCAAACCTCTGGACAATCTGTACATATGTTCCTCCCAAGTTTTGGAACAGACAATAATGTCAACAATGTAAATGATTAACCATCCTTCTGAGAGTTCTTCAGGGAAGATTTCATTCATCATTCTTTGGAAGTGTGAAGGTGCATTTTTAATACCAAAGGGCATTCTTAAGTATTCATACACTTCACAATGAAAAAAAATTCTCAATTATTTTCTTGCTCTTGGTGTCACCAAATTTTGATGGAATCCCTTAAGGGCATCCAAAGTGGTTATATACACTGCTTGAGATATTTGAGTAAGGGCAATTTGGATTTTTGGTATTGGGTATCTGTTTGGAACAGTGTAAGTGTTCAAGACTCTGAAGTCCCCAACCATTCTAGATTTTCCATTATGCCATGCCACTATGACTTGTGTAGTTATTTCTACTTCTTCATTGTGGCCTACTTTTCTTATTACACCAAGGTCCAGAAGTTCTTTGATATAAATTTCTAAAGCTTCTCTTGATTTTGGATTTGCTGGATATGCAGGTCTTCTTAAGAGTGGTGGATAAGGTCTCTCAATGTTAAGAATGATGTCAACTTCATGACCAATAATTGCTCCTAGAGGTTCTTTATCTGAAGCAAATGCTCTTCTGTGGTCATACAAAAGGGAAGAAAGTTCATTTTCTTGTTTATCAGTCAGATGAAGGCTTATTTCAGCCTCATTTAACTGTTCACACTTGAATTTTTCTAACTCTAAGTTGACTGGTGATACTTTGTTTACTGTAATTTGTCTTTTGAATGGTAAAAAGGCAAATTTTTGGCGCTTATTGTCTCCAATAGTAAAGTATCTGTTCTTTTTGTTATGAAAATCTATCCCATACATGATTAAATAGTCATTTCCCAATATTAAATGGGTACTAGAGCAATTTTCAATAACAAAAAATTCAACTGTGATTCTTAAATTCCCATTTATGTGTGGGAATATGACATTGGTCTCAAAAATTCTGAATGCTTTCATTGGATGACTTGCACTATTGAATTTTATACCATCAATTGGTAACAATTGGTCTTCAAAGTTTGTAACACAAGTCTTAAGAAAAGATTTTCCAACACAAGAGCAGAAGGCTCCTGGGTCAAGCAAAAGTTTGGTGGGCTTGTTGTCAATCACCACTTCTGTTATACAGGAGTTACCAGCTGTATAACCTTTCCCCCTGTTTGGTTTTGTTTTCATAAGGTGTGCATCTTGAACTTTTGATAAATCAAATTGACCATTGCTCAATTGTGGCACGTGGGAATAAGATTCCATGATGTCAAAAGTGGCATTGATATTTTCTATATCTTTTGAAGATTCAGAAAATATTGATGACTTATCATCTGAATTGTCTTCAATTATGTCATCTTTTTCAACATCAGGTTCCTTTTCAATATCAATTTCATTGATTTCCCCCCTCTTTGGACATGTATTGGTTAAGTGGGTGGTGCTTTGGCAAATATGGCACTTCCTGATTATATCTGCAAATTTATACTTAACATTATTAGAATTTTATTTGGGATTTTTGTCCACAGAATCTTTCCAAGGTGTATTAAACCTTGTTTTGAGATTCACCCTACTAGAACCAATTTTGGTTCTGGTGGTTACTTCTTCCAATATATTGATAATATCTTCTGCTGAAGATTGTTCAGTAGTCCTGCTTTTGACAGCATGCTCTAAGTCACCTCCACATTGTCTCAAAATCTTTCTATGGATCATAAATTCTGACATGTCAGGATATAATGCTGTTAATCTTTCTTTTTGTTGGCAAAACCATGGTAAAGCTTTGTCTTTATCAGCATTAAATTTGGCAGATTCGAAGGCTGTTTCAATTTTAAACCTCCAAGCATCATTTGCCCATTTGTTGATGATTTGGGTTTTCCACCAAGTTCAACTCTGGTGTCCATGTGCTTGTCTTATTTTGATGTACCATCTGTGAGCTGATCTGGTAAACAAGGTGTTAAACCTGGCTGTTACCAATCTGTCTGGTAATTCAAAATCCTCTTTGATCATATCAATACCTCTAAGGAATTCCATATGGTAATAGTCTCCTTCACCACTGAAGTGAGGCCATTCATTAAGTTTTGGAACTTCTTTCACGAGTGCTTGGCCCATTGATGGTTCCAAGTTATGAAAAGAAGTGGATAATTCATTTTTTATTTGTGAATTATCAGGATCCAATACTTGTGGATTTGGAATTCTTGTGCCCTCATTTTGATTTAGAGGTTTAGACATTCTTGGTAAGGTGTTCAGTATTTGTTCAATGTCATTTATTTTACTGTTGCTACACCTTTGGGAATTTCTGTATTCATGTTGGAAGCTTTGTATTAAATTTATTACCTCAATTTTATACATGTCTTCCTTATGTGTTAGTTCTTGCCATAACTCTGCCTGTCTTGTGTTATCAGCAGTGACTTGATTCAATTTCATTGATAATTTTGATACTTCTTCTTGTGAAGCATCAAAACACTTTTTCAAGGCAATGGTATATGTCTTTACTTCAGTCAATGAATTTGAAATGTCATCAAGGACTTTCTCGTTATCTGTTTTGATAATATTTATGGCTTGTTTAATTCTTGTTTCAATTATGTCATCAATATTGAATTTAGAATATTTATCTGTTAATTCTTTAATAATAACAGATTGTTCATTTATTTTATTGCTAAAAGAATTATCATTATTGGAAATTCTAATTGTTCTTAAAACTTTTTCAAAACACATAAGTGTTTCATTAATTTGGAAAAGACTCAGGTTGTTTGTTTTAATGTTGTTACAAATGGTTTCATTTTTATCAGAAAGATGTTTTTTCATGTCATTTATAGCATCATACAACTCTGGGATGGAATCAAATATATCAGAAATCATTTCTGGAATCTTAATCTGGCTTCCTCTTTCTTCTGTAATTCCATCATGGTTCTGGCCAACTGAAATGCATTTTCCATGGAATCCTGTTGAATCTTTGGGATTCTGTAGCCCTGGCTGTAAGGTTTTGGGGCTGGTGCCTTCCCTTTGCCTTTGTTTGGAACTTGTGGCTGTTTTTTCACGTTGGAATTTCTGGTGCTGGCCACTGGGGCTGTTTTTGGCACTGGTTTGGGTGGTGGAGGGTTGTTTTTCCTCCATTCTAGTGTCAACAGCATCATGTTTTTCTTCTCCATCAATGGATGCCATCCATTGAGCAATTTGCAAGTGTTGGGATGGCCCAGGAATTTCCTTACTGTCAGGTAAGAATTCATGCAATTCTTCCACAGGTCTGCAAGGATCTGGTACTCTTTGAATTGAAGTGCATTGTTGTATGCACTGTGGCTGGCTTTGTATATGTCCACAGAGGCTTGTTGTGGCGGTGTCAGCTCTTTTAAAAGGTAAAATGGTATTATCAGTTTCAGAATGACACATTTTAGTTGTTTGGAAGTCATCAACTGACTCTTTTCCTTCTGTACCTGATTGGCCTCTGCCATAATCAAGTCTATTACCTTTCTGGGAGCTGCTTGAGGGGTTATAGCTGGCTCCTGACCTGGTTAAAGGCATAATTATGGTTAAAAAAGGCTTAAAATAGTAATTTTACGTCAAAAAGCTTACTATTGTCCAAATGTTTTGCTTTCCAAAGAGTATTACTTATGTCCAAGTTAATCAATTCAGAAGATATTGGTTCAGGTTGGGTATTATGAGTCACAATAACAGTACTATTATGGTCTGAATTAATAGTACTGGCAGGAATAATGCGGGTGACTGTTGAGGCTGTTTAAATGTTTTCTTGTCTTACCACGCTGTCAGACACTAAAATCAATGAAAAAACCAATTGATTAAGTAAAAAAAGGATATTTCAAAAAGGAAATAGAAATATAAGCCTCACTTATAATATGAAAAAAAGATTTTTTATGGATTTTTTGGATTATAAGTATTTTCTATATGTTTTTAGATTTTTCAGTATAAGAAGAAGATTTAAAAAGAGTAAAAAAATATTTCACAGGTAAAATATCACGGCTGGGCCCCCCAATGTAAGGCGTGGATATGAAACTTTGATTAAAAATCAAGTACTTTTCCTGTCCTCAAAATTTGCATAAGGTAAAAATCAATTAAAAATAGTAAGAAATATTATTTTTAAAAGAAAACACGCCAATTTTATTGGTTATAACTTTATTAGTATAAAACAATAATATTATAAAAATTTATTGTTTTACCAACAATAAAAATTTATCCAAAAAATACTCTACAAGAGATATTTTAAGGCTACAAAAGAAATTTCTTCAAGAGCAATTTCAATTGGAATTAATTGAGCAAAGAACTGCAAGCAATTAATTAAAGAACAAAGTCTTTAAAAGGAGTATTAAAGAGAAAACACGCCCAAAAGTGACTAGAGTGAATTTGGAAACAAAGTGACAAAGTTTACAGTGATGAAAGATGCTTTAATTCACTTTTGGGGTGGTTCAGGGGTAAAAAATGATTATAAGAGTTACGAACAATGATTATAATTATTTTTTCACGTGGTTAAAAGAATTAAAATGATTTAAAAATGGTGGTTGGAATCTTTTATTGATTGGTTTAACAGTGTTTAAACTAATTAATAAAAGGAAAAGATTCTAACATGAAGAGAAAAGTGGGGCAAAGAAGACATTCTTTTATAGCCACCAATTCTCTTACTCCAAAAGTAAAATTTACTCTTGTCAGTCGTGAAAAACAGTCTGACAACAGAAAAGCCAATTATGCCATCATTGAACCCTGGTTCAGACCAAAAAGGGCTGGTTTAAGCCATTTTAGACCCTTAAATCAGCCATTACTATAGCAATACCAGGCCTAGAGCCTTCAAAACACGTCAGAATGTGTGTCAGAGGAGTAGAAACCAGTTAAAACTGTTTTTACTATGATTTTTTTATCTTAAGGGTAGTTTTATCCTCATGGCAACAGCTAAAACTACCCCAGTTGGTATCAAAACCTCATCATCAATTGAGTTCACAGACCCTGTAACTCAGTTCCAGGCTAAACGTGATGAACCTTTGCGTGAATTTTGACATCCCACGCCTTTCAGCAAGGATTTTGGGGGTCTAGCTCCCCCTTAGAGCTGGAGTTCCTTTTCCCCCCCAAATTTAATCTTTCCAATTTATTTTTCCTTTAATTCCTCATCATGTATTATACTTATAATTTACATATGTAATTCAATTAAATTGTACAGTACAATACAGTAATAATTGACACCTCATATGTAAATCAAAGTTCACTTATGTAATACACGCGCACATTTTGACGTTTCAATTGAATTCAATTGAAAATACTTCAATTCCTCATAACTTCTAAACTAAACACAACACCTCAATTTTAACACAAAAATTGATGGTTAACACCACATGTGGTGTGAATTAAACTAAAGTTTTGAGGATTTTCAACTTTTGTATTGAAAATACTAAAAACTTAATTTAAGCTTATTTACAGTTGAGTTACAAGAATTTCACTCAGAGGTGACCCCACCTGATTTTTTATGAGGAATCCAATGATGAAATAATTTTTATGTGTTTATTCATTGGATAAAAAGCTATAATAAATTTTATTTAACTTTTTTTCAAATTTATTTCTTTTTTCACAATTTTGTTAAAATTTCATTTTTACTTAATTTTTTCAAGTATAAATGTAATTTTATACTTAAAAAATTTAATGTATTTTTATTTTTAAATTGTAATTAATTTTTTATTTTTAATATAATTTTATATTTATATTTTGATTTTTATTTTAATAATATAAATAAATTTATTTTATTTATATTAATATGTTATTTTTGTATTTGTGGTCTTTTGGGTATATGAAATTACCTCTAAGGCTCACAAAAAGTACTTGATTTTGAATCAAAGTTTCATATCCACACCTTACATTTGGGTGCCCAGCCTTGATATTTTACCTGTGACATAATTCTTACTCTTTTTAATTTTTTTTCTTATATTGAAAAATTTTAAAAAATACTTACAATTCAAAAATTGATAAAATAGAACTTTTTTCATATTATAAGTGAGGCTGCATTTTTTCATTTCTCTCTTTAAAGAATCTTTTTTACTTAATCAATCGGTTTTTTCATTAATTTTAGTGTCTGAAAGCATGGTAAGACAAGAAAATATTGAAACAGCCTCCACAGTAACAAACATTATTCCTGCAAGTAAGGTGAATTCTGACCATAATAGTACAGTTATTATAGCTCAGAACAATCAACCTGAACCAATTTCTTCTGAATTAATTAGGTTAGAGATAACTAATACCCTTCAGAAGGCAAAGAATTTGGCCAATAGTAAGTTTTTTGATGTAAAAATACTTTTGTTAAACTTTTTAATCATAAAATATGCCTTCAACCAGATCTGGAGCCAGCTATAACCACTCAAGCAGCTCCCAAAAAGGTCATAGACATGATTATGGCAGAAGCCAATCAGTTAAAGAAGGACAAGGGTCAGTTGTTGACCTCCAAATGAATGAATTATGTCATTCTGAAGCTGATAATACAATTTTACCTTAAAACGGAGCTGAAACTGCCACAAGAAGCCTGAGTGGACATATACAAAGCCAGCCAGAAGGCTTACAACAATGCATTGCAGCACAAAGAGTACCAGAACCTTGCAGATCTGTGGAAAAACTGCATGAGTTCTTTCCTGACTGTGAGAAAATTCTTGGGCCATCCCAACACTTGCAAGTTACTCAATGGATGGCGTCTATTGATGGAAAAGAAGAACATGATGCTTTTAACAGGAAAAAGAAGGAAAAGCAACCCTCCAATACCCAAGCAAGTGCCAAGAAAAGCCCCAGTAGCCAGCAGCAGCAATTCCAACATTAAAATGCAGGCACAAGCTCAAAACAAGGGCAAAGGCAAGGCACCAGCCACAAAACCTTACAGCTAGGGCTACAGAATCCCAAATATTCAGCAAGATGCCATGGAAAATTTATTTCAGATGGCCAGAACAATGATGGAATTATGGAAAAAGGAGGAAGCCAGATTAAAATATCAGAAATAATTTCTGACATTTTTGATTCTATCCCAGAGCTGTATGAAGCTATAAATGACGTAAAAACTCATGTTTCTGATAAAAATTCATCCATTTGTGTCGGTCTTAAAACAAACAGATTAAGTCTGAGCCAAATAAATGAAACACTTATGTGTTTTGAAAAAGTTTCAAGACAAATTAAAATGTCTAATAATAAAAAATCTTTTGGCAATAAGATAAATGAACAATCTTCCATTATTAAAGAATTAACAGACAAATATTCCAAATCCAATATTGATGACATAATTGAAACAAGAATTAAACAAACTGTAAATATTATCAAGACAGATAACAAGAAAGTTGTTTATGATATTTCAAATTCATTTACTGAAGTAAAGACATATATAATCTTGCTGAAAAGGTTTTTTGATTTTTCACAAGAAGAGGTATCAAAATTAACAATGAAATTGAATCAGGTCACTGCTGATAATACAAGAAAAACAGAGTTATGTCAAGACCTGACACATAAAGAAGACATGTATAAACTTGAAGTAATAACTTTAATATAAGCCTTCCAACATGAATTCAGAAATTTTCAAAGGTGTAGCAACAGTAAAATGAATGATATTGGACAAATACTGAACACCTCACCAATAATGTCTACACCCCTGAATCAAAATGAGGGTACAAGAATTCCAAATCGACAAGTATTGGAGGTTGAAAACTTGCAGTTAAAAAATGAATTTTCCACTTCTTTTCATAACTTGGAACCATAAATGGGCCAAGCACTCCTGAAAGAAGTAGTAAAACTTAAATAATGGCTTCACTTCAGTGGTGAAGGAGAATATGACTGTAGGGAATTCATCAGAGGTATTGACATGATTAAAGCAGATTTTGAATTACCAGAAAGATTGGTAACACCAAGATTCAACACCTTTTTTACCAGATCAGCCCATAGATGGTATATCAAATTAAGACAAGCACATGGACACCAAAGTAGGATTTGGTGGAAAACCCGAATTATCAACAAATGGGCAAATGATGCTTGGAGTTTTAAAGTGGAAACAGCCTTTTAATCTGCCAAATTTAATGATTATAAAGGCAAAGACTTACCGTGGTTTTGCCAAAAAAAAGATAGATTAACTGCATTGTATCCTGAAATTTCAATATTTATGATCCACAGAAAGATTCTGAGACAATGTGGAGGTGACTTAGAGCATGCTGTCAAAAGCTGGACTACTGAAAAATCTTCAGAAGAAGATATTATTAATATATTAGAAGGAGTAATCACCAGAACCAGGATTAATTCTAGTAAGGTGAATCTCAAAACAAGGCTTAATACATCTTGGAAAGATTCTGTGGACAAAAATCCCAAAGAAAATTCTAATAATGTTAAGTATAAATCTGCAGATATAATCAGGAAGTGCAATATTTGCCAAAGCACCACCCACTTAGCCAATACATGTCCAAAGAGGGGGGAAATCAATGAAATTGACATTGAAAAAGAGCCTGATGTTGAAAAAGATGATAGTATAATTTAAGAAAATTCAGATGATAAGTCATCACTATTTTCTGAATCTCCCAAAGACATAGAAAATATCAATGCCACTTTTGACATAATGGATTCTTATTCCCCCTTGCCACAATTAAGCAATGGTCAACTTTATTTATCAAAAGTTCAAGATTCACAACTTATGAAAACCAAGCAAACAGAGGAAAAGGATATACAGCTGGTAATTCCTGTATAACACAAGTGGTAATTGACAACAAACTCACTAAACATTTACTTTATCCAGAAGCCTTGTGCTCTTGTGTTGGAAAATCTTTTCTTAAGACTTGTGTACCAAATTTTGAACACCACTTGTTACAAATTGATGGCATAAAATTCAATAGTGCAAGTACTCCAATGAAAGCATTGGGAATATTTGAGAACAATGTCATATTTCCACATATTAATGGAAATCTAAGAATCACTGTTGAATTTGTTGCTATGGAAAAGTGCTCTATTGCCCATTTTATATTGGAAATTACTGTTTTATCATGTATGGAATAGACTTACATAACAACAAGGACAGATACTTTACTATGGGATACAATAAGCATCCAAAATTAGCCTTTTTACCATTTAAAAGACAAATTACAGTAATTAAAGTAGCACCAGTCAACTTAGAGTTGGAAAAATACAAATCTGAACAGTTAAATGAAGCTGAAATATGCCTTCATCTGACTGATAGTCGGGGAAATGAAATTTCTGCCCTTTTATATGACCACAGAGAAGCATTTTCATCAGACAAAGATACCTTGGGGGCAATTATTGGTCATGAAGTTGACATCATCCTTAATATTTAGAGACCTTATCCACCACTCTTAAGAAGACCTGAATATGCAGGGTCCAAATCAAGAGACTCTCTGGAAATTCATATTAAAGAACTTCTAGACCTTGGTGTAATAAGAAATTTTGGCCATAATGAGGAAGTATAAATAGCTACACCAGTCATAGTGGTATGGGATAATTTAAAATATAGAATGGTTGGGGACTTTAGAGCTCTGAACACTTACGCTGTTCCAGAAAGGTACCCAATACCAAAAATCTAAATTTCCCTTACCCAAATATCTCAAGAAGTGTATATAGCCACTATGGATGCATTTAAAGGATTTCATCAAAATTTGGTGACACCAAAGGCAAGAAAATACTAGAGAGTTATTTTTCAATGTGGATTATATGAATATTTGAGGCTGCCTTTTGGTATCAAGAATGCACCTTCACACCTCCGAAGAATGATGAATGAAATTTTCCCTGAAGAGCCTTCAGAAGGATGGTTTATCATTTTCATTGCTGGAATTATTGTCCCTTAAAAAACTTGGGAAGAACATATGTACAGATTATCCAGAGTTTTGACAAAAATCCAATCTGTAAACATGAAAATTTCTTTACAGAAATTCCATTTTGGATTTAAAGAGCTTAAAGCACTGGGACATGTAGTATCTGGTTTACTGCATAGAATTGACAAAAACAAGGTTGCAGTGGTATTGCTGAAACCCATGCCTCAGAACAAGGAATAATTTCAGTCATTTTGGGGGTTTGCAGGATATTATGGGCAACACATGGAAGATTGTGAATCCATATCATGATCTCTTTTATGAATAATGTGAGAAAGACACATTATTTGAAATTACTGTTGACAGATTCAATGTCAGGTGTGGATATGAAACCTTGATAAAATATGAAGTACTTCTCCTGTCCTCAAAATTTGTATAAGGTAAAATTATTTAAAAATAGTAAGTAATAGTATTTTCAAAGAGAAAACAATCCAAGCTTATTGTTTTTAGATTTTTAAGTATAAAACAATAATACAATAAAAATCTTATTGTTTTATCAACAATAAAGATCTATCCAAAAATACTCTACAACAGATATTTAAGGCTACAAAAGAAATTTCTTCAAGAGCAATTTTAATTGTAATTAATTGAGAAAAGAACTGCAAGCAATTAATCAAAGAACAAATTCTTTAAAGAGATATTTCAAGAGAAAACATGCCCAAAAATGACCAGAGTTAATTTTGAAACAAAGTGACAAAGTTAACAGTGATGAAAGATGGATTAATCCCCTTTTGGGCTGGTTTAGGGGTAAAAATGATTATAAGCGTTACAAACAATGATTATAATGATTTTTTCACGTGGTGAAAGGTTTAAAATGATATGAAAAGGGTGGTTGGAATCTTTTATTGATTGGTTTAACAGTGTTTAAAATAATTATAAAAGAAAAAGATTCTAACATGAAGAGAAAAGTGGGGCAAAGAAGACATTCTTTTATAGCTATCAATTTTCTTATCCAAAAGTCAAATTTCTTCTTGTCAGTCGGGAAAAACAGTCAGACAACAGAAAAGCCAATTGTTACATCAATGAACCCTGGTTTAAACCAAAAAGGGCTGGTTTAAGCCATTTTTTGCTATTTTTAGCCATTATAGACCCTTAGATAAGCCATTACTATAGCAATACCTGATCTAGAGCCTTAAAAACACGTCAGAATGTGTGTAAGAGGCGAAGAAACCAGTAAAAACTTCTTTACAAACATTCTTTTAACTTAAGGGTAGTTGTACCCTCTTGGCAGCAGCTAAAACTACCCTGATTGGTATCAAAACCTCATCATCAATTGAGTCACAGACCCTGTGACTCAATTTCAGGCCAACAGTAATGAAATTTTGTGTGGAGTTTGACATCCCACCCCAGTCAGTGAGGATTTTGGGGGTCTAGCTCCCCCTTAGAGCTAGAGTGTCTTTCCCCCCCAGAATTAATCTTTCCAATTTATTTTTCCTTTAATTCATAATCATATAATACAATTATAGTTTACATATGAAATTCAATTGAGTTTTTAATTACACATCTGTAAAAATTGATACCTAAAATGTAAATTAAAGTTCACTTGTGTAGGCACATTTTGACATTTCAATTGAAAATACTTCAATTCCTCATAGACTCTAAACTAAACACAACACCTCAATTTTAACACAAAAATTGATTTTTAACACCACATTTGGTTCCAAT
Organism: Austropuccinia psidii; assembly: GCA_023105745.1. NCBI lineage: Eukaryota > Fungi > Basidiomycota > Pucciniomycetes > Pucciniales > Sphaerophragmiaceae > Austropuccinia > Austropuccinia psidii. The sequence continues at coordinate 30,297,489 of JALGQZ010000012.1, forward strand.
TCAAGTAAGGTTTTGAGTATTTTCATACTTTTGTACAGAAAATACTAAAAAGTTAATTTAAGCTTATTTAGAGTTGAGTTACAGAAATTTCATCCAGAAGTGATCCCACCTTATTTTTTATGAGGAATCCAATGGTGTGATAATTGCTTGATTTTTATTTCTTGGATAAAAAGCTATATTATATTTTCTATAATGTTTTACCAAACATATTTTTCTTTCATAATTTTTATTAAAAATTCATTTTTATTTAACTTTTACAAGTAAGAATATATTTTCATAATTTTAAATTTTATTGTAATTTTTATTTTTGAATTATAATTAAATCTTGATTTTTAAATAGAAATTCTTATTTTCATAATATAAATAAATTTATTTTATTTATATTTGTATCTTAATTGATCATTTGTGGTCTTTTGGGTATATGAAAATACCTCTAAGGCTCATAGTCAAGGCCTTGCAATCTTTAAGACAAGCCTTGACCACTGCTCCACTCTTACTTATGCTCGACTTTAAGCTGCCTTTCAAGCTTTATATTAATGTATCAGGAGATGGGCTTGGTGCTGCACTTCATCAACTCTGGATTATCAATGATAAAGCTGTGGAAGGGCCCATATGCTTCATATCCAGGAACATTAAACCAACTGAAGCCAGATATGGAGTCAGTCAAATGCAGTGCTTAAGCCTTGTGTGGGCCTTAGGAAAGCTAAATTACTTTCTGGAAGGATGTGTTTTTGAAGTAATAACAGATTGTACCACTGTTAAGTCACTTTTAAACATGAAGACTCCTGACAGGCATATTCTCAGATGGCAAATAGCCATACAAGAGTATAGGAGGAATATGACCATTGTTCATGAAGATGAGAATATTCATTAAAATGCAGATGGATTGAGAAGATGGCCATTACCAAATAATATTGATAATCCTGCTTACGTTCCAGAGGAAGCTTCCCCACAAATCCTGATAGAAGGAATCATTGTTATAGACCTGAACATCACTTTCTTTGAGATGGTAAGAAACAGTTACACTCAGGATAAAAATTGTAGCATTTTATGCCAATTACTTACTAAGGACTGTAAAGACAATTATTTGATACATGCCTTAGATGAGATATGGAGAAAATAATATTATGAAGGAAGATTCCACTTACTGGATGGTATAATTTGCCACAGAACTATGCATACATGTGTTATGAAAGTTGTGGACAGGTCCTTAATCAATCTTGTACTTAAGGAATTCCATAACAGCCACTTTTCAGGACATCTGTTTGAGGACACAACAAGAGCAAACATAAAAACCTGAATATGGTGGCCAATGTGGCAGAAAGATGTTGCAGAGTATTGCAAAACTTGTGACAGATGTCAAAAAGCAAATAAATCCACTGGCAAAAGACTTCGAAATATGGTCAAGATCCAAGAACCCAGAAGACCTTGGGAAATTGTCCATATGGATTGGGTAACTGGCCTGCCACCAGGGGGTGACAGAAGTTATAATGCTTGCCTAGTGATTGTTGACAGATTTAGTAAGACTGCAATATTTCCACCATGTCACAAGGATGATACAGCCATGGATACAGCTCTTCTGATATGGAATAGAGTAATATCATACACTTGCATATTCACAAACATCATTAGTGAAAGAGATCCAAAATTCACTTCAGCATTATGGACAAATCTTTACCAATTATTTGGCACTGAGCTTTTCTTCTCTACAGCCTACCACCCACAAACTGATGGTCTGGCTAATAGGATGATCCAAACCTTGGAAGATATGGTAAGAAGATTTTGTGCATATGGCCTTGAATTCAAAGATTGTGATGAATTTTCCCATGATTGGTGTACTGTTTTACCAGCAATAGAATTTGAATATATCACATCCATCCATGCCAGTACCAATCAAACTCCTGCTATTCTAGAAAAAGGATGGAATCCCAAACTTCCTCAAGATCCCTTGAGGAAAGAATTGATAGAAATACATCCTACAGCTTCTTTCTTCAAAGGAATGCTAGACAAGGCTAGGAATCATGCAGTGAGGTGCATGGAAGACTCTGTTGCATATGCTAAGGACATAGGTGACAAGTCACATGCCACTCCAGATTTCTAAGTGGGGGATTTAGTACTTTTATCCACTACTAACTTCAATAACATCAAAGGATGTCAAAATCTCAAATGTTCCTTTGCAGGACCTTTTTTTATTAAGGCCCTCCATGGAGAAAATGCTGTTGAAGTAGAATTATCTGAAGAACTTAGCAATAAGAATCCTACACTTCCAGTGAGCTTTATATAGCAATATAAATCTAGTGATGCTGAAATATTTCCTTTAAGAAATGAAGTTCCCCAAGTTATACCTCCTATTGAATCATCTGGTATTCAAAATATTACCAAAGTTCTGAAAGAAAGATAGTTGAGAACCAATAAAGTAAGGGAATACCTTGTTAGGTACAGTGACCCAGCTTGTGAAGCTCAATAGTTAGCAGAAAAGGACATACCTGAAGCTACTAAACTTCTCAGAAGATTCAGACACACTAGAAATTACAATTTTACAAAGTAATATTCTTTGTTGGGGGAGGGAATGTGAGCCTTAGAAGTATTTTCATATAACCAAAAGACCACAAATAACAAAACAAGATATAAATATAAATAAAATGAATTTATTTATATTATCAAAATAAAATTAAAATATAAATACAAATTTATATACAAAAAATAAAAACTCCATTATAATTTGAAATAAAAATTACATTAAATTTTAAAATTGTGAAAATGCATTTTTACTTGAAAAAATTAAGTAAAGATAAATTTCTAATAAAATTAATGAAAATAAAATATTTTTTGTAAAACATTACATAGAATATATTATAACTTTTTTATCCAATAAATAGGCTTAATATAATTACTTGACCATTGGATTCCCCATCAAAAATAAGGTGGCGTCACCTCTGGGTAAAGTTCTGCAACTCAACTCTAAATAAGCTTAAATTAAGCTTTAGTATTTTATGTACAAGAGTTGAAAATCCTAAAAACCTTAATTTAATTCACATCACATGTGGTGTTACCCATCAATTTTTGTGTTAAAATTGATGTGTTGTGTGTAGTTTAGAAGTTATGAGGAATTGAAGTATTTTCAATTCAAATGTCAAAATGTGCATGTGTATTATGCAAGTGAACTGTAATTTACATATTAAGTATCAATTATTACAGCTGTGTACTGTAAAACTCAATTGAATTGCATGTGTAAATTACAAGTGTATTACATGATGAGGAATTAAAGAAAAAATACATTGGAGAGATTAATTCTGGGGAGGAAAAGGTACTCTAGCTCCAAGGGGGAGCCAAACTCCCAAAATCCTTGCTGAAAGGTGTGAGATGTCAAAATCCAAGCAAAAGGCCATTACCTTTGGCCTGGAATTGAGTAACACGGTGTGGTATTCCACACCATTAGTACCAGTTTCAAGCTTACGAATAAAACAAAATAAAAAAAAGATAATAAAACCAATTACGCAAAACATATTTACACATTACAACTACAAATTTCAAAAAGAAATATACAATACACAGCCTCAAGATCTTATCAAAACAGTATAGTATCAAAGAATTTATCCACCTTATTGCATCATCAATAACAAATTACGTCATTAAAGGCAATTAATTAAATAAAGGTATATGAAGATGGACCAAAGAATCAGAAGATGTATTTTCCCCACCTTGATTCAATTTAAAGAAGAAATACCTCAAGGCTATGCATAAAATTACAATATATTTTCCAAGAACAACTGCTTCTTTAGTAATAATAACACGCATCAAACTTGATAGAAATGATGAAATCTCCATATGAAATGATACAATACTAAAATAAAACCACCCGCGTAATTCTCTCAGAACATACGTAAAAAATAGAAACAAAACAATTTCCCCACCTTCAAGAAAACATTACCAGCCATATTTGCTCAATAACCTCACATGACTCTGATAAAAAGAAAATACCACCAGCCAAATTATCTCAAATACATCACATGATTTTGATAAGGAAAAGAACCACCAGCATAATTCTCTCATAACATACATAAAAAATAGAAACAAAAAAATACTTTCCCCACCTTCAAGAAAAAATTACCAGCTATATTATCTCAATGACCTCACATGACTCTGATAAAAAGAAAATACCACCAGCCAAATTATCTCAAACACATCACATGATTTTGATAAGAAAAAGCACCACCAGCATAATTCTCTCAGAAAATATGTAACAAAGTCACCAAAAATGAAAGTGTCACCAGCAAAATTATCTTGAAGACATCACATGATTTTGATAAGAAACAACAACACCAGCATAATTTTCTCATATATATCATATGACTAGAAGAAATTTCAATTGTCAGGAGCTGTATTTTCTCCACTTCCTTGGCAAAAAGAAAAACTCACCAGCCAAATTATCTCATATACATCACATGATTTTGATAAGAAAAAGCACCACCAGCATAATTCTCTCATAACATATGTAAAAATAGAAACAAAAAATACTTTCCCCACCTTCAAGAAAACATCACCAGCCATATTATCTCAATGACCTCACATGACTCTGATAAAAAGAAAATCTCACCAGCAAAATTATCTCAACAACATCACATGATTTGGATAAGAAAAAGCACCACCAGCATAATTCTCTCAGCAAACACGTTGCTACACCAAAACTACACGTCTCACTAGCTAAAACCTCTCAACTATGATTTTTTCTAAGTACCCTATTTTGAGAAGCTCTATGGAGGCCCAAAAGCTAGAAATAGAGGTCCTCTCTCCCTCATTTTTCCCATCATCATGGAACAAGTTCCCACTATCCAGGATCACAACCATCCCTGAACTAGCAGGATATCTAGAATAGTAGTAGTGTTTTAGTAGTAAAAGCTCAGTAGCCTTGCTCAGTAGCTTAGTATTGTTGAAGAATAGTAGTATAACCGTAGTAAAAGCTCAGTGCCTTGCTCAGTGGCTTAGTGTTATTAAAAGAAAAGAAGTAGTGATATAAACTCAACATTGAAAATATAAAAAGAAGAATATCAAGTAGTCTTATTATTAGTATTAATATAAAAAAAATCATTATAATCATCATAAAACCCCCCAAAAAAAATATTCCTATTACTTTAATTAAAATAACAGAAAACCAAAAAAAAAATATATATATATTATAATTACTTTTATTAAAATAATAAAAAAAAAATCTTAGTCTTTATTTCTATCAGAAATTTTAGTTTTAAATAAAAATTTTACTGTAGTGTTATTGATAGGTCTGATTGAGAGACTGCTGATAAGTCTTCTCTATTTGTTAAAGCCACAAATCTTATTTTATTTTGTGATTCTCTGTAGGCTGACTATTCAGTATTATTTAGAGGGGCAGCTAATACACCTTGGAACCCATGGTTATTGGACAATTCTGAAATTCAAAACAGACTTACCAATAATTTCCCCCTCAAGGTACTGCCTTATTTCATCCCACACCAAAAGGAGTTCCCACAACGGTCTGTGACTCAATTGATGATGAGGTTTTGATACAAACCAGGGCAGTTTTAACTGTTGCCAAGAGGGTAAAACTATCCTTAAGTTAAAACAATATTAGTAAAGACAGTTTTAACTGGTTTCTATGTCTCTTACACACATTCTTACATGTTTTGAAGGCTCGAGACCAGGTATTAATATAGTAATGGCTGATTTTAGGGTCTTCAATGGCTAAAACCAGCCCTTTTTTGGTCTAAACCTGGGTTCAATGATGCCAAAATTGGCTTTTCTGTTGTCAAAGTCCTTTCCACGACTGAAAAGAGTAAATTTTACTTTTAGAGTAAGAAAATTGATGGATATAAAAGAATTTCTTCTTTGCCCCACTTTTCTCTTCATGTTAGAATCTTTTGCTTTTATCATTAGTTTAAACACTGTTAAACCAATCAATAAAAGATGCCAACCACCCTTTTTAAATCATTTCAAACCTTTTAACCAGGTGAAAAAATCATTCAAATCATTGTTTATAACTCTTATAATCATTTTTACCCCTTGAACCACCCCAAAAGTGAATTAAAGCATCTTTTGTCACTTTGTTTCAAAATTAACTTTGGTCACTTTTGTGTGTGTTTTCTCTTTATATATCCTTTTGAAGAATTTTTGATTCAATCAATTGCTTTCAGTCCTTTTTTCAATTAATTCCAATTGAAATTTCTCTTGAAGGAATTTCTTTTGTAGCTTTAAATATCTCTTTTAGAGTATTTTTGGATAAATCTTTATTCTTGGTATAACAATAAATATTTATAATATTATTGTTTTATACTTATAAAGTTAAAAAAATTAAATGGGCGTGTTTCCTCTTGGAAAATACTATTTCATACTATCTTTTAATTATATTTTACCTTATACAAATTTTAAGGACAGGAAAAGTACTTGATTTTCAATCAAAGTTTCATGTCCACACCTTATAGTATAGCTTTTTAAAATTCCATTAAGCCCATACAAACTAGGTGGAATTGTGTAGAATACATCCAGTGGTACATAATGAACCAAAATTGAGCTCAATGTCATGAAAATTGACCAAGTTGTGGCAGTTTTAAGACTAAAATCCCCCAGTTGGGCCAATACATCTTTATTGTGGGATACTTTACTATGTCCTTGAATATGAGGTTTCAAATAGACAAAAGAGCCTGTTTATCCTTTGATACCTCATGGAATTTTAAATCCTGGGGTCCCATACAGATTTTGTACAGCATTCTATGCATCATACACCACAGAACACAGTGGTGTGGTCCCCTGATGAAAGCTTTCACCCTGTATGGGTGAAAATGTCCCAGATGTGGTTTCAAAACAACATTTGAGTCCAGTACAGTCCATAAAGGCCTTGTGAAAGCTACCAGCCAGTCCTTGGAAGTGAAAAATCTTCACTTCCTCCATGTGAAATGGTCTAGAAGACCTTTTCACCTATTTTCAGGAAATAAAATGACTTATCTCTGCCCAAAAGAGAAATCTCCAGCCTTCTCTTACATTACTACTTAGTAAAACTTTCAAAAACAGTAATACTCTTGGAAGAACTCAGGTTATACTTCAATTCTTAGTATTTTCCTGCACATATCAGTTAATCAACTGATCCCAGTGCATCCTGGGCTTTCAGTAGCGATTATCACCACTATTGCTCATAGTAATTACCTTGAAACAATTATTAAATCTATTTGTTATTATTATATTATGTTTCAAAGTCATAGTTACAGCTTTAAATAGTATTATTATAACCTTATCTTTGACTTAGCCTAACATATCTGATACCATCATTCTAAAATCATGGAGAAGAGTTCCCTGAAAGATGGTTTCCCCCTATCATGGTAATTTGAAAGCTGCTTAATGGCCTCTCTTATACAAGCTCTATATTCCATCTCAATTCTCAGTAAACATATGTAATTAGATCATTTCAATTCGCCCAATACACAGAGGAAAACGGGTAAATATGAAGACCTTGGAGATGAACTAGTGAAGAATAAATGCCACTTGATTACTTCTATCAAAATTTCAACAAGTTGGACTGTTTCAAGATATCATACCACTAAGTTTTCTGAGAATTGGAAAACATTCCACCTTTCCAATCAGAACCTTTTCCAAAATCCTTATTATGCTAATCATATTACATAACTCTTCCAATGTCGGGGACCTGAACAAGCCTCAGCCACATGGGGGTATGAGCACTGGATTGAAGTATTTACAAATATTCCAACAAAAAACAAAATATGTATGTTAATTAATGAGACAAATATCTTCAAATTGATTATACACATGAAGTAAATAAGACTAACTTCTGGTAGCTCTGAATAGATGATATAGAGAAAATCTTACTTCAACATATCTGTCAGTGTTCTGATTTTTCTGTTAAACAAAAATCCCCATCAGCCCAATGTGAAATAAAATGACTTTTTGAATCAAAAAATGCTTCCCAGTTCAATCACCAAAAACATAATAAACAATTTTTCCATGACAAACAAATTTATGATTCCCTGGTTGATTACTTACAGAATTCTCATTCAACAAGGGAAATAATTATGTGGATCAGCTATGAGAGTCTGTTACAATCCACAAGTCATCCCACTTCAAGAGTTGTTTCACCCTAGTATTTTCAAGTCTCAAACATTACTATCAACAAAATATTTCCACAACAGTGTAATATGTTTTCTGAGGGGCAACTCATCACTTTGTGATATTATCAATAGCATCTTTAAAGTCTCTGATCAATGTTTAATGCTGAACAATAGTTTTCTGACTCTAAAAACATTGAATATTTATCTGACTTTGTTACTAACTTGGCCCATCTCAATATGTTTGAAGCTGTTGGTTTGGATGATGGGCACTTGATTATATTTGAAGAAATAAAAGGTCACTGTGTATTTTATGATAACAAAGTGATGTCATGTGGACCTCTTTTAATGATAAAACCACTATGCCGTGAAACTTATTCTTTTTTTTCTGACATTAAAGTGAAAAATTAAAGGAATTTTCTTGCATTAATGACGTTCCTTCACTGAAAAGTAACTGCTTCAAGATTTCCTTACATGAAGTTTCAATTGTGACCAGTCAGGCCCCACAGTTAACATCTCTACAAAACAATTTTCATTTTCACTTTGGATGAAGTGTGAATATGTCACCTTGAATTATCATATTTCATACAATCTCACATATTAAAGGATCTTAATTGGAAAAAATCCACTATCTTAATGCTACAAGGAAAATATCCCCATTAAACCTGTCTGTGTGCATTATCACCTCATTCTATGAGAGTTTGGATTTCTATAAGCTGCATGGGGCTGGTCATATGCCCCTGGTTAGTGCTGTGCCCATTTAGGTTACACAAACTTAACTCTGCTCATTCTTTAACTTTTGTGTGCATGTGTCACACACATGCACCCAAAGAATTGTGCAGCTGGCTCCATGTATGTCACCCGCAGCTTGTTAATTTTTCTTGTGGCAAGTTGACCCACAGCTTCCCAAAATTAAACCTCCACATTCTTCAGCCTTTGTGTGCATGTGTAACAAATATGCACCTGTACCCAAAACATTGTGTGGCTGGCCACAGCTGGCTAATTATACTTGTGTAAAGTTGATTCGCAGCTAAACAACACCAAACACACACCCAAAGCATTGTGCGGCTGTCTCCACTTGTGGAACACGGACTCATAGCTACACAAAATCAAGCCTTATAATTCTTGTGCTTCTGGGTGCATATGTCACACATACGCACCTGCAGCCAAAGTATTTTCTGGCCAGCTTCACCTGCTTCACATGCAGACTGCCATTCCCGCTCATGGTGAGGTAATTCATAGCTACAAAGAATTAATCCTGAAAAGGGCTGTGGCCTCTGTGTGCATCTAATAAATACAAACCTACACCCAGAGAATTGTGTGGGTGTACCCACCTGTGTCACATGCAGCTTTCCAATTCCTGTCATGCCAAGTCCTTCATTGATGACCAGGGGAAGTCACACACACCCCTATTCTACATGAAGATTGTTTGAATGACCTCTTTGATATGTGCATGTGGCAACATGTGTGTCTTGTGATGTTTTCAGAAACCTCAGGCTGGTTGAAGCAGGTTCAGGGGGTGAGGAATTCCAGTTTAAGGCACAGGGGAACAAATATTGGTGTAAGATCTTACTAGGTTGTATGTTTGACATTTTTTTGATTTTTGCTTGACATGAATTCAATCACTGGCAATTGAGGAAATATTCACCATGGTAATAAGGAAGTCCTTGTTGGGGAAATCACAGGTCAAAATCTTTGAATTGCTGAATTATCCTGTAATTAAGGGTGCTGAGGTGTAGCAGTTGCCTCTCTAGATATTGTCCAGAATATCCCTATGCAGCCCACAAATAGATATTGAAGTCATTGGCTTTACAGCTAGAAACTCCTTTCAGAAGTCTCTATCATACATACTGAAGACTTAGATAAATAATTTTGTGATTACTATATATATATAAAATGGCTCAATACCACCCTTTTATAGGTTATAGGTAAGATTTGTATATAAATTGAAATATTAATAAGATAGAGTAATATAGATGTATAATAGCTTATAACATATGTGTTGAGTTTTTTTTAAGATAATTATATTTTTTATAGAGGTATTTAATAATATAGGATATATAACACACTACAGATGATACTAAAAAATTGTTTTTATGATACAAAGGTGGGTTTTTATATTTATTAGTATATTTTATAAGAGATCTTCTGACAAATGTACCTAATAATGGCTATTTAATAATAATATATATCCCCAATAAATTAAGGATTTAATGATGATAAGGATATCATAGCTATCCATATTAGTTCTAGAAAGAATAACTTCTTTGAGAAGTACTCTATTACTAAAACTGAAATTTCTGCTGATAGCACTATTTATTAACTATTAGAATATTTCTTTAGTAATGTAAATACTTTTTTATTAATAATCTAACACTACTTATATTCTGTATGATGATACTTTTTTTAATATTAAACTGTTTGGTTAATACTTTAAATACTTTATTTTATCAATAATTCATGACTACTCATATTTTTTATGATAATACTAAAGTCTTTCATTAATATTTTGAATAATTTCTTTTATCAATAATTTATGAAAACTAATATCTACTCCTGAGCTTTCAGTTTTGTTTTACTAGCTATCCTGCTAGAATAGGGATGGATGGATCATTTCAATTGAAGATTATATTTTCATTCAATCGGTAAATATCTCCATGAGCATGGGAGAGAATTAGGGAGAGTGGCCCTCTATTTATATTATTTGGGCCCTCCATAGAGGCACATAAAAACAGGGAACTTCGAAACATTTCACCTTCAGATATGAGAGCTAGCCAGTGTTTTTGAAATGTTTTCATTTAATAAAGATATTGAAAAATTCTTTTGGGATATTTCATAATTTTGGAATTTGTTGATGCTTATGCACAGCCTTGAGCTAATTATTCTGGTAAGAAATTCTAAGACGGTGTCATTTGATCAAGATATTGCACCATATGTTTAGTATATTGCACCATATTTTGCTGCTTTATTTATTTTCAATTAAACTTTAACATTCTTATGCCCAGCCTTGAAAACATTTAGCTGGTGAGAAATATTCAAATAGTGTCATTGGGTAGTAAGATTGAACCATTTTTTGGTAAATTTCATCATTTCTTTAGTGATTAGTTAATCTTACGTGTTTTTATGGTTATCATTGTGTTGGTTGGTGTCATTTTAATTGATTATTGGACCCTTTATTTTTCAATTGCACCATTATTAATTATTTTTATTATTTAATCTTATTGAAATGTACAAGGTTTTAATTTGGCTAGTCGCTGATTTATTACAGTTATTTCATCATATGTTTTTATTATGATTAGTAATTAATGAAATTCTCTTAACCTATATGGGGATTTCTATTTATGAAGTTGATTGCAATTAGATTCCTTTCAATCCTCTTATCAAATTGATGTGCATTCAGAATTTTTTATCCTATCCTATTACAAAAAACTATTTTGGTGACTGTAATTCTAAGTAATACAAGTCTTTTGGTGGGTTTATGTTGAATCTAATGCTAAAGTTTTACGTTGTATATTTAAATTTGTATTTTATATCTGTATAATAATATACTACTTGGTTATTTAAAGCTATATCTAACTTATGTTGTATAAATCTATAAAGTTTGATCAATTTTTAATTCATTTAATTATGATAATATTGTGGGTTATTTCTTCACTGCATTCTAAGTTTTTCCTATCTTCAATACTATTTATTTTATTCTCTCACTTATGTGATTGTGAAAGTGTCTTTTGAGGTTTTAGGTCCTGAATTAAGCATTTAAACCTTCATCTTTGGGAATTTCTTTACTCTAGATTTTTTTGAAACTGGTTCATATGGGTATGGAATCCCACATTGTATGAATATATGGAAAAGCCAAAGGGGTTTCTACATATTTCTATTTTCATAAATCCTGTATTTTTAGTAATAGACCTTTGAACAAAGATCCCTCTACAGACTTTTAAGATGCAGAGGTCTAAGGTATCTCAGATCAAAGATGTCACTTCATGAGCCTGGAAGTTTATTTTAAATACACAAGTAGGCCACAATTGATATTCAAATAAAGTCTGAAATATGCATAACCCTAATTCATACATATATCCAATATTTATCATTTTTCTTTTGAGAAAAGATGAATAACCTTTTTGATAGTAAGGCACTCCATGTATTGAAGGCCAGATTTGAATTTCAAACAAGATTTCACCTTGGGTAGCTCCATAGAGTGAATAAGCTTAAATAAACTCTATGGGGTGGTAATATGTAAGATACGTCAACACCACATCATAAATACCACATCAGAGAATTGTGAAAATCCTTGGTTTTATCAATTTAATGCCAAAATATTGGGAATGTTACAAATCCAATTTTACATATACACTAAGAATCTTTTTTTCATGTCTTTGGAACCTCATATTACAGTATTCTTACATAAAGTCTTGGTAAACCCATAGTGGATATCAGTCTTGAAGCCTGACTTACTATTTTGGACATGAAAATAGCTAAGGGGGACAAAAGACATCAAAGAGAGGCAGGGTACCCAGCTTCCAAGGCCTCTGAGGGGAAGATAGATCTAAAGCTTGTATCCATGGCTGATATGGGCTCAATTAATATACTAAAGCATTTTTGGGAACTTGGCTACCAATTTAAAGTCCCATTAAATCATAAGAGAATAGAAAATACACTGCTATTTTGATGTGATGAGAAGGTAATGAGAAACTCTTACCCCTATAACCATGTCAATTACTAATTATTTTCCACTTATAAGCCTTCAAAAGGTAATTAAAACCCGTTTTAGACTATTTTCCACACATTTACCCCATGGCAACCAGCTCTCACTGTGCTATTTGCAACTTTATGTAGAAATAAGATGAAAAATTCAAAAATTCATTAAAAAGACCATTTTTAATGAATCTTTGTGAGATTTTCATGACCAATGTATAAAGTGATGATCCATAAAACATGAAAATTATCATTAATTAAGAATTTGAATTAAAAAATTTACTTACTATCCATTTTTGATAATTCCTCATGAAGCACTGAATCTTCAAGAATTCATAGAAAATACAATATTCAATGAAATTTCCAGTAAAATTATCGAATTTGAGAAATCAATGTCTTCTTTACAGTAGAAGAAGATTTAAAGTTGTTACTCCTTTATTTCTTAGCCATAAATGGGTCATTAGTCACATAAAATGTGTTAATTCAGAAATTATGATAATCTCATGTGACAAAAATTAATGTAATCACTAATCCAGAAATAATTAATTGTTTCTCACTCAGTGGTTCTTCAGCTTGCTCCATGGAATGCCTCTTTGAGGTGTTGTTGACTTAAAAGAGGCTTCCTCTTGCTGTTGTTTCCAAATCATATTATTATTCAATCATATCTTTAGTACCAACAAGTAATTATTAGTTATTCCTTTCGGAAGTGTTTTGAATCTTTCCAAATCAATCAGAAAGGCATTAAGTCATATAAATATATTATTTCCCATAGTTTTTAGCTATTACATTGCTTTAGTATTGTTATTAAACAGTTTTGATTCTTTAAATCCACAATTAATCCATCAAATCACTATACCAATTGTTTTCAAGGAATTATTGGGGTATTAGTGGGTTTTTTGACTGAATGCTTCAATATTTCCTCTATTAATAGTTCTTTCAATAATTAAATTTAAAATTATGCTTGAAAAAGATAATTATAAATTCAAATAGTTTTATATCATTTTAATAAAAAGCTCTATTATTAAGACTTTTTGTAAATGATGCTAGTAAACAATTACTACTTACTGTTATAGTTACTAGTAGTGTATACTGAGTAAATTAAATAATTTATTAAGTAATTATTTGATGTGGTCATCATAAATTTACTCAATATATTTCCAAAGAACAATGATAATACTCTTGATTGATGTTAATATTATCAAGAGTTTCATAGACAAATTTTACAAAAGAACTATCATTTCTATCAATGTAGTATCAGAAAACATTTACAGAGAGCTTTCTGCTTATAAAGCTCATTAGTCTTATTATTAGTACAAGTATTGAAATAATCATTATACTCCCAATGAAAAACAAAAAATATCAATTAGTTTTATTGAATATCTGTTATCTCAGCTTTAATCTCTTGGTAACTTTAGTGACGATATATTCCAGAAGTCTGAACCTCACTGTATTCAAAAAGGGATATTGTCACAGAGAGAAAATTGTCAGTGCTTTATCCATTTACAGTTATAGGGTTACATGAAATTTTGTAGTATCATATTATTGATAGGTCTTACTCAGAGATTACTGAATATTCTTCTATCTTCTTTAAAAGCCAAACATATTTTCTTTTATTGTTTTCTTCTTTGAGGGATAATTATTTAGTATTAATTTTTGGGTAAAGCAAGGTTTCTGTCATCTGGAGTCTATGTTGAAGCAGTAATTAGGCTATTTACAACTAGAACTATGACTGTGACACGTAGAAATAATTTTAAAATAAGAGTTTTAATTTAATATAATGGTTTATAATATAATAAAAGGGTGCTACTATTGAAGAATAGTGGTGGTGGGCGCTATTGAGAACCCTGGGTGCAGTCTTACCAGTTGGATTACTATAATAAGACCTACAATAATGAAAATTATAATTATACCCTGATTATTACCCAAGAGTAAAACTTTTTTTGACAGTTTATTATGTAGGACATTCAAGAGCAGGATGAGGAAACAATTCTGGCTGTGAAAAGCCTCCTTTTTATCCTGAAATGGGGTGGAAAGGGTGCTAGACCTTTCCATGTAGAGGAAGTGAAGATTCTTTCACTCTCTAGTACTGGCTTGTGGTTTGCAAACAGCCTGTATAACCTGTATTGGGCTCAGATGTGGTTTTGAAACCACATCTGGGCAGTTTTCACCAATACAGGGTGAAATTTTTTATCTGGGGACCTCACAGCCTGATTCTGATGTGTATGACATGTAGAATGCTGTACAGAAACTGTAAGGGACCCAAGTATTGACTGAAATATGAGGTATTGAAGTAAAAACCAGCTTCTTGGTCTATTTAACACCTAATATTCATGGTTATGGGATATTATCCCATGGTAAGGCTGTATATGACAGCAGGTGGGAATCTGACCTTAAAACAGGCATACCTTTGTCAATTCTTGAGATATCAACCTCAAAATTGGCTCGGTGTGTAGCCCTGTATGTGCTCTACACAATGGTACCTCATCTGATATGGGTATTGCTAATCATGGCAAAGCTATCCCATGTACAAGATTTTTGTACATTTGCGTGGTATAGGCAAAAAGCTGTATTGAGCTTATTTTCCCCATAACTTTTGTTCTAGTTGAGCTATGGGGAAATGGAGGACACCATCAGATAGCCCTGATTGTGCTCTTTCCAAAATGACCCCACTTCAAGTATCTCACACTAAAACTGTTGAAGTTAGATGAGAGGTGAATGTTTTGTTCACCCTTATTTGGCCTGAAATTTACCATAACTCAGGTAATATTGGTGCTAGCTCAGTTTGGTTGGTACCATTGGCTAGCCCTGGCTTAGAGCTCCATTATGAATACCCATTTGATGGGTTGAAGCCTATCCTTCTGGATTTTAGATGAGAGGTGCAAATTAAGGTTTATGCTTAGCAATAACTTTGAGCAGGAATAACTTTGTCATTCCTTGTCCTATGGTGATGGGACTTATGTTTTCAGAAAAAGGTGAGTTTCCTCTTTTGTTTTATATCTTTTGAGCTGATTTGGCTCAGCTCCATGTTTTGGTGGTATCTTGGCTATACCATTGGTTTATGGTATTTTGGCTGTCATTCTTGTGCTCTGGTTTTGAGTCACAGGCTGACATGCCCTCCCTCTAAAAAAACCCCATAATTTACGAGACTTTTCAGTCCTCCTATAGGCTTTGAATCTCCTTAAATGAAGGTTCCCATCTTGTATAGCATCTTCTGCCAACCAGTTGTCCTTATCAGCTGTCTGGTTCTTGGATGTGACTAAGTACTGTCCTTGATCTTTCCCATCAAGTCTGATCTTTCTGGCCCTGATGATTTTACTCACAGGTCCTGGGGAATCCTCCAATTCCACTATCTCTGGTGGTGTGAGGATCTTCTTCCTGGAGGGCAATTTACCCTCTTCAGTTTGGAAGTATGGTTTGACCAAGCTCACTGGAAAGACTGGGTGTCAGGTTGATACTATGATAAAGGTATAACTAGGCTAATTACAACTTTAACTGTGTATGTGACACGGCAGAAAATGATTTAAAAGAGGTTTATAAAGTTTTATGATAAGATAAAAAGGGTTCTACTATTGAGGAATAGTGGTGGTGAGCACTATTGAGAACCCTGGGTGCAGGCTTTATTTGTTGGATTACAATAATAAAGTCTACAATAATTAAAGATTACAATTATACCTGATTATTCAAGCAAGAGTAAAACTGTTTTTGACAGTTTACTACATAGGTTATTCAAGAGCAGGATGAGGAAAGGTTTTGGCTGTAAAAAACCCTCCTTTTATCCTGAAATTGGGGTGAAAAGGCTACTAGACCTTTCCACGTAGAGGAAGTGAAGATTTTTCACTCTCTATGACAGGCTTGTGGTTTGCAAATAGCCTGTATACCCTGTATTGGGCTCAGATGTGGTTTTGAAACCACATCTTGGTGGTTTTCACCAATACAGGGTGAAAATTTTCATCTGGGGACCTCACAGCCTGATTCTGACGTGTATGACGCGTAGAAGGCTGTACAGAAACTGTATGGGACCCCAGTATTGACTGACATATGAGGTATTGAAGTAAAAACATGCTTCTTCGTCTATTTGACACCTCACATTCATGGTTATGGGATGTTATCCCATGGTAAGGCTGTATATGACAGCAGGTGGGATTTTGACCTTAAAATGGTCATAACTCTGTCAGTTTTTGAGATATCAAGCTCAAAATTGGTTCATTGGATAGCTCTATATGGGCTCTACACAATGTTACCCAACTTGACATGGTTATCATTAAATATGACAAAGTTACCCCATGTACAAGTATTTTTGTACATTGGCGTGGTTTGGGCAAAAGCTGTATTAAGCTTGTTTGGCCAATAACTTCTGTTGTAGTTGAGCTATGAGGAAATGGATGGCACCATCAGATAGCCCTGATTGTGTTCTTTCCAAAAAGACCCCACTTTAAGTATCTCACACTAAAACTGTAAAAGTTAGATGAGAGGTGAATGTTTTGTTCACCCTTATTTGGTCTGAATTTGACCATAACTCAAGTAATACTGGTGCTAGCTCAGTTTGGCTGGTACCATTGGATAGCCGTGGCTTAGAGCTTCATTTTTAGTACCCATTTGATGGGGTTAAGCCTCTCCTTCTAGATTTTAGATGAGAGGTGAAAATTAAGGTTTATGCTCAGCAATAACTTTGAGCAGGAATAACTTTGTTATTTCTTGTCCTATAGTGATGGGACTTATATTTTCAGAAAGACGTGAGTTTCCTCTTTCTTTTGATACCTTTTGAGCTAATTTGGCTCAGTTCCATGTTTTGGTGGTATTTTGGCTATACCATTGGTTTATGGTATTTTGGCTGTCATGCTTGTGCTCTGGTTTTGAGTCACAGGCTGACACTGGGTGTTTCCTGGAAAAGTCCTCTGTGAGCTTGACTTCCACTGCATTCTTGCCTATCAACTTTAAGATAGTGAAGGGCCCTACAAATGAGTCTCGCATCTTCTTGGGTCCTTTAAGATTGTTAAAGTTCAGTGTAGACACTAACACCTGGTCCTCTTCCTTAAAGTCAGGTTCCATGTGTGTCTTGTCCCACCTCTGATTATTATAATCTTTTGCTTCAGCTATGCATTTAGCAGCTGTGTCACAATCCCTCTTCCATATATCATGGAAGTCTTTGGCTGTGGGGTGGATGGTCAGCAGATCTTCCTTCAAGTGATCCACAGGAAACAAGGGATTCCACCCTTTCTCTACCAGTGCAGGTGTCTTTCCTGTGGTAGAGTGCTGACTTGTATTATAAGCCAGTTGGAAAGCTGGTAGAAGGGTAACCCAGTCATGGGTATACCCCCCAATGTCCTTATACTCCATGCCATAGGCACAGAACCTCCTAAGGATGTCCTCCATTGTTTGGATCATCCTCTCTGCCAGGCCATCTGTTTGTGGATGGTAAGCTGTGGAAAAGGCAAGCTTGGTGCCAAGCATGTCATACAAGTTGGTCCAAAATTCAGATGTGAATTTTGGGTCCCTATCACTAATGATGATTTTAGGGACTCCACAGGTAGATATGATGTTATTCCAAAATAACAGAGCAGTATCCATGGCTTTCTATTCCTTGTGGCATGGTAGACACCTCATGCTCTTGCTGAACCTATCAACTATGATTAAGCAGGCATTGTAGTTTTCTTTTCCTCCTGGGATAAGTCCTGTAACCCAGTCCATATTTATGGTTTCCCATGGGTTTCTGGTTTCTTCTATATGTTGAAGTAACCCATAATTCTTCCCATGTTTCCTATTTGCCTTTTGGCATCTTTCACAAGTGTTGATGTATTCACTCAACTCTTGTTTCCACTTGGGCCACCAAGCTGTGCTTGCTACCCTCTCCTTGGTCCTGTCCTCACTTATGTGTCCCATATAGGGGCAGTCATGGCATTCTTGCAGGATCAGAGAAATGTGAAATCTGTCTACCACTATGAATGCACTTTTGTGTTTCTCTCTGTGGTAGAGCAGGCCATCTATAAGGAAGAACTTGTTATCCTTATAGGCCCTCAACCAGGGTTCTTCCAGCTGGAATTCCAGTTCTGGACTCCTGTACTTTTGTTGAAGGAGTTGTAGTAAGATGCCACACTGTTTGTGTTTGGCATAAGACTTCAGTACTGCCCTAAAGAATTCATTGTGTAGTTCTGAGGAACTTATTCCCAGTATGGGAGTTTCTGTTCCCTCTGAATCAGTGTTTCCACTGTCAAGGGTACCACTCTCTGGTGCCCATTCAGAAAATATGAAGTTTTTCCTCCTATCCACTTCCATGAAATGGATAGGGATCTTGTCTGCAACTTCAGGGTCATAAGCTGGATTGCTTTTGACATTGTCCAGTGGCCATCTGCTAAGGCCATCTGAATTGGTATGGCTTTTACCTTCCTTGTATATGATGTTCATGTTCCCTCTATACTCCTGGATGGCTATTTGCCATCTCAGCATGTGTCTATTTGTAGTCTTCATGTTCAGTAAAGACTTCAAGGCTTTGCAGTCTGTGTAGACTTCAAATACTGCACCCTCCAGAAAATAATGGAGTTTTTCTAGAGTCCAGACTAGACATAGACACTCAGTCTGGGTTGCCCCATACCTGGCTTCTGAATCTTTCAGTTGCCTTGGGATGTAACAAATTACTCCTTCTGTTGGTTCACCATCCACAATCTGTCCTGATGAAGGGCTGCTCCTAGGCCTTGACTACATGCTGCATCTGTATATAACTTGAATGGTAGTTCAAACTCAGGTAAGATGAACTCAGGTGCATTTGTGAGTTCAAATTTGATCCTCTCATATGCATCCCTCCTTTCCTTGGTTATTTCAAAAACTACATCTTTTGAACACAACTTGTATAAACTACTAGTTATATGGGAAAAATTCTTGATCTGGTTTATATAGTAGCTAGCAAACCCAAGGTATGATTGCATCTCTTTGATGCGCTTTGGTACTGGCTTTTGCAGTACTGCTGCTACTTTATTCTGGTAAATTGCCAGACTAAGACCTGAGACTTTGTGTCCTAGAGCCGGTAGCTTTTGTTGGCCAAAATTACACTTTTTGAGTGAAATTTTCAGGTTGATGGGTGTACAATTACTTAGCACTCTGTCTATGTATTGTACATGGTCTTCCCATGTCTCTGAGTATATAATGATATCATCAATATATACTATCATCCAGCCTTCCAGTATTTCTTCTTGAAATATTGTTTCCATCATCCTTTGGAAGTTGGCTGGTACATTTTTGATGCCAAATGGCATCCTGGTATACTCATATATACCCATATGGCATATTATTCTGAGTAGTCTCATGGAGTTTGGTTTACTCCATTTTGGTGGAAGCCTTTCATACAGTCCATTTTGGTTATGTATCTGGCTTTTGCCAGTTTATCCAAGGCATGAGGTATTTTGGGTATAGGGTACCTGTCTGCTTTTGTGTAGTTATTCAGAGATCTGAAGTCTCCACACAGTCTAGACTTGCCATCATGCCAGGTGATTAGGACAGGGGTGGTGATATCCACTATTTCATTCTGTCCAATCTTCCTGATGACATCCATGGCCAGGAGTTCATTGCTATGTTTCTCCATTTCTTTCATGGTTTCCAGGCTTTCTGGATAAGGAGGTCTCCTAAGCATGGGTGGATAACGTCTTTCCACATCCAGATATAGTTCTGTATCATGGCCTTTGATCTTACCTAATGGTTCTTCACCAATGGCAAATGCTGGTCTGTTCTTTCTCAGAATCTTCAGTAAACTTAGTTTCTGTTTACTGGTGAGGGTATTGCTAAACTGTCCCTCTCTAAATTCTTTCAGAAGTTCTTCTCGTGGATCCTGAGAAGATATCTGGTATACATCAAGTGAAAATTTCTTCTCCTTGTTAGTACCAATGGTGATGTGCCTATTTTTACTGTTGTAAATGTCTATTGCATACATCCTCTGGTAATCTGTTCCCAGTAAAAACCCTTGGATGTGGGCATCATAAAGCACTACAAACTCTGGGTTGAGTCTGATATTACCCTTCCTGTGGGGTATAATTATCTCTTTGACAACTGTCCCAATTGAAGTCATCTTCCCTGATGCACTTTTGAACTTCTTTGCCTTAGTGGGCAAGAGCTGTTTTTCCCAAGTTCGGAAGTGATTATCAAGATAATTTCTGGCCACTATGGAGCAGTGTGCTCCACTGTCAATGATCACTGGGTGCTGAGCATTGTCAATACAGACAGTCATCCTTGTGTCTGTACCATGTATATATGCGATGTGTTTAGTTGGTTTAACCAGGAATGTTTGGGCATCTTGTGTATGTTTGCACAAGTTTTTGTTAGCAGTGTCCTGTGGCATGCCTGCTTCCAACTGTATGTCCTGAATTTCCAGTAGTATTTCCCCTTGGTAATCAACTAGAAATTCTTCTCTTGGGTCCTGTTCATCATCAGATCGTTCTCTGATGGCATCACTCATAGAGTCTGATTAAGAATCTCTGTTTGGGATTCCTCCTCTGGGACTTTCTCAATGGCATAGACTTTTTTCTTTGCCTTTGGGCAGTTGTTGCCATAGTGGTCTGTTGGACCACAATTGTGACAAGAATTTCTCTTCTTTTCCACTTCTGCCACTCTTTCTTTGGGTTTGTCTTCAAACTCTACCCTGAAAGGTTGTTTCTCTTGGAAACCACTGCTCTTATATGGGGTGAATTTCCCTATGTTAGTCCTTTTCCTTATGTCCTGTAGGGTGTTGGCAATGTCATATAGAGTGCAATTTTGGTTGCATGTGCATTTTACTACATGCTCTAGTTCTCCTGGCAGTTGTGTCAGAAGCTTTTGATTCCTCATTTGGATGTTCATCTGAGGATCAATGACTTTAAGTCTCTTAGAATGTCTGAAACACCACTCATATGGATCTTTGTCCACTGAGTATATGTCATTTTCAAATGACATGGTCTTCTGCCATATCCAAGTTCCATTACTGTACTTTGGGATGATTTGACTCTTCCACCATGGCCATTTTCTTCTGCCATGGATTTCTTTCATTTCTGTGTACCATATACTAGCATGACCTTTAAATGCTGTATTAAATATAGCAGTAATCCAGTAGTTTGGTATGCTTGGTACATCAATGAAGAGTCCATCAATATAATCTAGGAGTTCTATATGATCATATTCTCCTGATACAGAGATTTGAGCCAGCTTGAGGCCTCAGGAAGCTGTTTCAAGGCTTCCTCCTCTGAATAAGACATGCCATCTCCATCCTGGTATTGTGATGGAGATCTTTCCTTATCAATCAACATGGCATCTGGTTTGATGTCATCTGGTTGATATGGATTCTCCATGACTTGGCCTTGTGGTTGGGGCTTCAAGCTATGGTAGACATTAAACAATTTGTTTATGTCTTGGTCCAGACAATCCCTGTCCCTTTTGCTGTGGTGTTGTTCTTCAAAGACTAGATTCAGTCTTTTGTTAGTTTATTCAGAGGCTTTGCTTAATTGAGCATGTCCTTCTTGAAGATTTTTAACAATTTTCCCATGGAGGCTTGGAATTTTTTCATCCTCTCATGGCTGGCTTCAAGTTCTGCAAACTGCTTTGCAGATTGCTCAGCATACTGGGACATTTGTAACCACAGTGTATCAGTGTTGATTTTGCTCTCAGATGTGACAATGTTATGTTCAGTCTGAGTGGGGGTAATGTTTCTATTACTAGGACTACTGATTCTAGAGTGGTTTACAACTACTTCTGGTTTTTGTGCACTTCTTTTACCAAATCCAACAGCTTCTGAATCATAGGGTCTGACTCTTTCCTCCTCTGGTTGAAGGAGGCTTTTTTCTTGCCCTTGTTTCCTTGTCTTCTCCTGGAAACTTCCTGGAATTGTGAAGAATGGTGACTCTTTCCCACTGATCTGCTGGATTCTGAATGGTGTGAAGCCACTGGCGAGCTGATTTGGCCTTCTCCTTTGGAGCCTGAAGGAATATGAGTAGGACCTGTCTGGGTTAACTGTTCTTCTATAGCTTGGATAGTGGCTTGATTCTCCCTTATCCTCTGTGCCCTTGCCTCCAGGAGTCTGAACTTCCTGGTAGGATTCCAACCTTTGGTGATTACCATCAGGTCTTTGAAGTCTATCTCTTTGAGACAGATCTTCTGGCAGCTTGCTTCAAATTCTGCCCAGTGACTTGCCAGGTTGAACCTCTTGTTGTCCATGCTCCATTGGAATAAGACCTTGAGGAGTTGGTGGAGCTGAAGAACTTGATCCATGCCTTTCCAGTCCTCTGGTTTGAGGTCTCTATTGAATTGGAGTGTCAATGGCAGGGTTGATATTATCTCCCTCATTGTGTTGCCATCCACTACTGTGTCCAAGGTCTCCTCTTTCAGGTCTTCTGGTTCTGGACAAACCTTCTCTGTGCTCTGGTTGGTTCCTTTGGAAGCCAAGATCTCTGAGGTGTACAGGTGACATCTTAGTGTTTGCAAGCAGTCAAAAACTTTATTTTCTTGCGGTATTTACCTTTGAATGTGCCTTGTACAAATTTGATGTCTGCTGATTTGGGAAATTTACCTTTAGAGGTTACAACTGGGTTAATTATAGTAATTTTTCCTGTACAAGTTATCAAGGTTGGTTTACCTTGTATTAATGCAGAATTTCGTGGTTTTGTACTCTTCTGTGTGGCAATGGGTGTCCACTTCTTTGCTGTTATCAGGCCATCACTGTGCCTCTTTCCTTTCCCTTTGCTGCCCTCTGGTTCTGAGGGTGTCACTGGTGTGGTGGCCTGTGACTGGCTTTCAAGTGGTATGAAGCTATCTTCCACTGAATCAAAACAGGAAAAAGAGGGCTTATGTCAGTTAAGACTTCTCAAAAAATGCTGGTTTTGCATGTCTAAGAATGGCCTCTGGACTTGCATATTACTACAATGTGCCCTTGTATAATCACAGTGTGATTGAATTAACAATTCCACGTCAGAAATACAGCTTACTGATATTTGGTATACTGTTCTTATACCAATATCTCACAGAATAACTTGTAATTAGCAAGTATAAACTGTCAATAGTGGTGTGTAACAGGGCAATTGAGTTAACAATATGTCCAACCACGCTGCACCTGTTGGTTTATCAGTATGAGGTGTCTTATTTTAATTAGAAAATGAGACTGTATTAATGGCTTAAGTGTTTTTATATGTAAAACACGCCAAAAATAAAGGTCTTGTGGTTATTAGCCACGTGACAAATACTCTTAAAATATGAGTATAAAGTGGTATATATACCAAAAAAAATATAAATATAAAATATATATATTTTTAAGAAATATTGCGCCTAAAAAGAATAAAACAATTGTCAGAAAGTGAGAAATGAGAGAAAAAACTCACTTATAAGGGTCCAAAAAAGGTTTAAAACACGGCCAGGCCCCAAAATGTCAGCTGGAGTCTATGTTGAAGCAGTAATTGGGCTATTTACAACTAGAACTATGACTGTGAAACCTAGAAATAATTTTAAAATAAGAGTTTCAATTTAATACAATGGTTTAGAATATAATAAAAGGGTTCTACTATTGAAGAATAGTGGTGGTGAGCGCTATTGAGAACCCTGGGTGTAGTCTTACCAGTTGGATTACTATAATGAGAGCTACAATAATTAAAATTATAATTATACCCTGATTATTACCCAAGAGTAAAACTTTTTTTGACAGTTTACTATGTAGGATATTCAAGAGCAGGATGAGGAAACAATTCTGGCTGTGAAAAGCCTCCTTTTTATTCTGAAATAGGGTGGAAAGGGTGCTAGACCTTTCCACGCAGAGGAAGTGGAAATTTTTTCACTCTCTAGTACTGGCTTGTGGTTTGCAAACAGCCTGTATAACCTTTATTGGGCTCAGATGTGGTTTTGAAACCACATCTGGGCAGTTTTCACCAATACAGGGTGAAAATTTTCATCTGGGGACCTCACAGCCTGATTCTGACATGTATGACGCGTAGAAGGCTGTACAGAAACTGTATGGGACCCCAGTATTGACTGACATATGAGGTATTGAAGTAAAAACAACCTTCTTCATCTATTTGACACCTCATATTCATGGTTATGGGATATTATCCCATGGTAAGGATGTATATGACAGCAGGTGGGAATCTGACCTTAAAACAGGCATACCTTTGTCAATTCTTGAGATATCAACCTCAAAATTGGTTTGGTGTGTTGCCCTGTATGTGCTCTACAAAATGGTAGCTCATTTGATATGGGTATCATTAAACATGGCAAATTTATCCCATGTACAAGAGTTTTGTACATTTGTGTGGTATAGGCAAAAAGCTGTATTGAGCTTATTTGCCCCATAGCTTTTGTTCTAGTTGAGCTAGGGGGAAATGGATGACACCATCAGATATCCCTGATTGTGCTCTTTCCAAGGAGACCCCACTTCAAGTATCTCACACTAAAACTGTAGAAGTTAGATGAGAGGTGAATGTTTTGTTCACCCTTATTTGGCCTGAAATTGACCATAACTCCAGTAATATTGGTCCTAGCCCAGTTTAACTGGTACCATTAGCTAGCCCTGGCTCAGAGCTTCATTTTGAATACCCATTTGATGGGGTTAGGCCTCTCCTTCTGGATTTTAGATGAGTGGTGAAAATTAAGGTTTATGCTCAGCAACAACTTTGAGCAGGAATAACTTTGTTATTCCTTGTCCTCTGGTGATGGGACTTATGTTTTCAGAAAGAGGTGAGTTTCCTCTTTCTTTTAATACCTTTTGAGCTGATTTGGCTCAGCTCCATGTTTTGGTGGTTTCTTGGCTATACCATTGGTTTATGGTATTTTGGCTATCATGCTTGTGCTCTGGTTTTGAGTCACAGGCTGACAGTTTCTAAAACCCATTGATAATGGATATTTCTGAAATTCCTAACATACTGATCAAGTATTTTCTGCTCATGCTACTACCTTCTTTTATGGCACACAAAAAGAAATTCCTAAACAGCTGTCCTCCTGAAACTTCAGAGGATCCAGTGGTGCAAAATCAGAAGGCAAAATCCATACCACCTATTTAGGTTAAGCTGAAGCAGTCATCATTTGAGTAAAAATTCTTAAATCTTCCCCAGAGTTAATTCACACTGTAATAAAGGAATGTAGCCCCTATTATTCCTTTAATACGTTTCTGAAATCCCACTCTATTATCTTGTGACATAAATTAATAAAACTTCTTATCTTACTCCAGGAGTGATGAGGAATAGCTTGGTACAGTCAATCATGAGCCAAAACCCTTGAGTGTCACAGGGGCTCTTTTAAATGAAGAGGGCCTGGCACTCAGTTAACAGAGTTACTTATGGAGGGCTCAGAATGAAATACTCAAATGATAAGAGTAATGAAATAAGATAATAATTCCCTAGTCATAAAATAATAAGAATTAAAAGATATGAGAGGAAAAACAAAAGCAAGAATAAAGAGCCAACCACAAATAATCCTGTACCACTGTTTCAACCTGTTCAGAAAAGAGAAAAGGATTAAAAAAGGATATGGCCACCAGGACTCTACTGAACAGATAAGGGAAGGCAAAGACTAACTTAATGATTAATAAAATAATATTTCTTAATGAGAAATAAAACAATATTAAATAATAAATCCAATATCTTAATTAACTGGGGGAAAAACCCCCAGGTGGATGAAGAGGGGCTGGTATATGTGAGAAATACCAGCCTTGGAGTTTGAGTGTTGAGATACTTGCCTGTATGCTGGAAGAAGTTGGATGTGGGATTGAATCCTGTATTGGTGAATCCAATACAGGTTATACAGTCAATAAAGGTATTTGCGCCTGTATTGATGACAGGCCTGTATTTGGTGAATCCTGTATTTGGGTCTTGCCTGTATGAAACTGTATTGAGGTCTGAGAACTGTATTTGGAGAATGTTGAATGAAACCCCCTTGCTGATTGGGGTTTGAAGGTTATCAATGAAGTAATGATTGTTGAAGATGATTGGTAATGCCCCTGCCTCCTTGGCTGTGACATTATCCCCTTCTTGAAAGTGGTGAGCTCTGAGCACCATAAGTACAGTGAGTCTTGATGAGCTTTCAATCAATCCATACAGTTCTTTCCCCCAATTCCTTAAATTTATCTCATCAAAATTTCTTCTTCAATCAATATTGAAACAAAATCTCCATTTGATCACTTGTAGGTTTTTTCCCCTTGCTCTTGATTCTGAATTCCCTCTTTTCCTTCAAAATGCCTTCATTCTTCTTAAAATTTCTTCATTCTTGTCTTGAGTGTCTTCACCAAACTTTTCTTGAGTCCCCATGGCCTTTGGAAGGTGGGTGACCTGGTTTTATGTCCAAAGAGCACCTGATTTCATCATAACTTGAATCTTGAGAGTGTTGGCATAAAATGGCCATTACTTGAGGTTTTGGACCATTTCAGAACTCCTGGCCAAAATCCTTGATTTTGTGATTAAAGGGGTTTTTGGCCAATTTGCGCAAAAATGCACAAAATGCACAAAATGCGCAAATGCGCATATATGCCATAATGGCATATATTGGTGAAAAAATTGAAAAAAATTGATTAATGATGAAAAAATGGCCTTATAATGGATTCTCGCCATTTTGCGCATTTTTGCGCAAAATGCACAAATGCGCAATTATGATGAAATGGGCCAAAAAGGCCTTGTAAAGCCTTTTTGACAAGATAAAGAGGCATTTTGTGCAAAAGTGCCCAAATGCGCAAAATTGCTCAAAATGGGCAAATTTGCCAATATGCATAATTAAGCAAATTTTGATAAAAAATGATAAAACTGAGCTATTTTGAAGTTCTGAGGTCTGATATGGCCATTTGTGCCAAAGTGCATAAACCAATGAAATTGGCCAATTGGGCTATTTGTAGAAGTTTTTTCTCTTTTTGATCTTGATTTCTTCTTGAATGTCTTTCTTCTTATCCCCCCTTGTTTTCTTTGATTCAACTCATTCTTGCAGTTCCAAATTTCCATAATTGTCTTGCTAACTTGCAAGTGTCCATAATTCTCTTGGTCTTAACTTTGAAATTTTGACTTGAAGATGAGTTCAAGGCTGACTTGAAGAAATTTTGATGAGGGTTATCTGTAGCTGGTCTTTACCATTATTAGTGTTTTGCTCTTTGATTATTGAATGAATTGACTCCCCAAGCATGATATGGGAGTAATGACTACTGCTTTTGAAATAAGAAATAAAAATAAAAAATAAAAATAAAACATAAAAGTAAAAGAAAATTAAATAAAATAAAATGAAAAAGAATTGAGAGAAAAAGAGAGTAAAGAAAGAAATAAGAAATGCCTGAGGGTTGTCCTTCTTGTGGTGAGTTGCTTGATTTTGGCCAAAATGTTCTGAAAGTGAAAAAAAAGCATTTGATGCTCACATCCTGGCCAAGGTAATGTTTTACAACAAGTATACCCCTCAGGTATGCATATCAGGAGATAAAACTTACTTTCATAACTTCCACTCCCCACCAAGCACCATAAATGAAAAAGAAATTATGCCATCACATGAATTGTGGCAATGGATGTCTTGAAAGATAATTTATGGCATGATTAAAGAAAGAAAAGAAAATAAGAGAAAAGAGTGGGCCATATCTTGATGAAAGATCCAAAATCTTGAGGGTATGATGTTGCAAGGCCTTCTGAACCTGTCCAAAGAATTGACAAGTGCTCACAAAGTGGCAAAGGTGATGCTTACAAAAAATTTGGTTAGAATACCCCCTTAAAGGTGCATACCAGGAGAGGAACTTACTTTCATAAACTCCAATCCCCACCAAGCACCATAAATAAAACTCTTGAGGCCTTTGGGCCAGGCTTGTCTGGATACAAAGTGTGAAAATCCTTGACAAGGTCTGGGGAGTTGGTAAGGTTGGAAGCTGGTTCCGAAGTTGTTCTTTCTGGGTCTTCATTGAATCCTTTTCACTCCACTAAATACCATAATGTACCTCTCTTGAGTTTTGAGTCCAGAACCTGAGCCACTTCCCATTCTTCTTGCTCTTCCACTATTACTGGAGGTGGTGGGAATTGGTGTCAATTTGGAATAGTTGATTTATTCACTGGTTCTAACAAGGACACATGGAAGACAGGGTGAACTGACTTCCATTGTTGAGGCAACTTGAGGTGATATGCATGGCTGCCAATCTTCTTCAGAACTTCAAAGGGTCCCAACCATCTTTCTGAAAGTTTCTTGGTGGGTCTTGTTGTCTTGATGTTCTTGGAAGCTAGCCATACTTTGTCCCCAGGTTGGAAATCAGGTGTAATTGCTCTCTTTCTATTTGCATACTTCTTAAAACGCTTTATTTCTGACTCTAATTCTTCTCTGACAACTTGCTGTACTGATTGGAGTTTTGATGATAACCTTCCAGCAGGTGTATCTTGAGAAATGTGAATTGAATCAAAGCTGGGATTTCTTCCATAAATAGTAAAAAATGGAGACTGTTTTGTTGATGAATGTTCTGCATTATCATAGGCAAATTCAGCCGGAGGGAGCCAGGTGTGCCAGTCATCTTGATGGTAACTGACATACATCAAAGATACTGTTCTAGAATCTGATTTACCCTCTCTGTCTGTGCATCAGTTTCAGGGTGAAAGGAATTTGAAAGATCTCTTGATATCTTGAGCTGCTGACACAATTGAGTCCAAAATGATGAAAAAAATAATGAACCTCTATCGCTAACAATACTGATTGGAAGACCATGTTTGGAAAAGACATGATTAATGAATATTTGAGCTAAGTCCAAAGCAGTGATTGTTGAATAAGTTGGAATAAATATTGCCATTTTTGAAAATCTGTCTACAACTACTAAAATTGGAACAAAGCTGCTTTACAAGGGCAATTGAGTGATAAAGTCCATTGATAAAGAACTCCAAGGACCAGATGGAATTTGAAGAGGCTTGAGTAGCCCAAACTTCTTATGGTGGATGTTCTTGTTTCTTGAACATTGCTGACATGAGGACACATAGTCTTTGATGATTTGATTCATGCCAGCCCAATAAAACTCCCTCTTGATGAGCTTGAGGGTCTTCTCCTGGCCAGGATGGCCAGCCAATGGTGAGTCATGACGCTTTTGAAGAATGTCCAATTTAATTTCATGATTTCTTAGAATGACTACTCTATCTTTGAGCAATAATAATTTTGCTTGAGGTTCAAGAGAATAGTCTGGGACTGATTCTCCTCTTTCTAATTTCTTGAGGATTTCCTTATAATCTTTGTCTTGCCATACTTGTCTTTGAATTTGATCAACTACATCTGAAAACATATCAAATTTTATTGAAAAGAATTTTGACTCTTGAATTTCATTTTGCTTAAGAACTTGATGAAAATTTTGAGGATTCTTGCTGATGAAATCCACCCCCCTCTCTGGGTACACGTCATCCCAACATGACAATGCATCTTGTAAAGTGGCCAGCCTGCCTGGGCGGTAAGTGATGATAAAATGGAATTCAGATAGAAATTCAGCCCAACAGGCTTGACGACAAGTAAGGACTTTAGAGGACATAAGATACTGAAGGGAACAATGATCTTTCAAGACCTCAAAGGAATCATAAAGAGAAAGGAGGAAAGCTCTCCAGCGCTTGAGAGCCCAAACTATCCCAAGGAGTTCCTTGTCATGAATTTCATAGTTGAGTTCAGCTGGTAAGAGCTTGGGACTATCAAATGAAATTAGATGCTTTCCTGAGTCATTCACCTGACTCAGTACAGCACCCAAGGCATAATCAGAAGCATCAGTCTCTACAATAGTTGGTAGAGAAGGAGAAGTGGTGAAAGCTTCTTTGAGTATTTGAAACTGACCAAGAGCTTCCTCATTGAAAATAAAGGGAGAATCTTTTTTAAGGAGGGAAGTGAGAGCAGAGATTTTTTTGGAATAATTTTTAATGAAACAACGATAAAGGCTAGCAAAGCCAAGAAAAGATTGGAGGGCCTTGATGTTCTTGGGCTGAGGCCAATTGAGGATTTGTTGAACCTTTGAAGAATCCATCTTGAGGCCATCAATTGAAACAACATAGCCCAAGTATTCCACACTTGAGGAATGGAATACACACTTTGAGGCTTTAGCAAACAAATTATTGTCTCTCGGTATTTGGAGAACAGAGGCCACATGTTTAACATGTTCATCCAAAGAGCTAGAGAAGACCATAATATCATCTAAGTACACTACAACAAAAATATCCAAATAATATACAAAGATATCATTCACAAGAGGAAACTAGTTATTTCTACCCAAATAGTCAAAGGTTTTGGGGAAATCATTAATCAACTCATCTTCATACCAGGCAAATGCTGCAGCCATCTCCTCAGAACCAGTCCCTGGAATAGCCCTATCATTAGCATACATAATCACCTCCCTACTATTTCTATCAACCCTCCTAAATAACCTGGCCCCCGAATCCTGATTATCACTTGCCATATTTGGATCTTCTCTGGTAACTCAGATAGGCCATCAATCCCTACACTGAAACACTTGAGCAGCAGCAAACGGCAAATGAGAATGTTCTTCTCTACTTCTACTGGGACTGGCCACAGGTTGGAGTTGTTGTGAGGTGACTATGGGTGAGTTCCTGGACTATTGGATGGGGGATGGTCTTACTGATGGATTCAAGGAAGGCCTGGTGTGGGAAGAGTGTGGTGATTCAGGAGGAATGGATGTAGGAATGGTAGCAAGAGTGGGTTGGAAAGTTCGGGGAGTACTGGGGATGACTTGACTTTTGAGTTTCTTGGTAGGAGGCTGGGAAGGAGAAGTATTGGATGGATGACCAGAAGAATTAGGAACCACCTCAACTTCTTCACCATCCAACTCATCACTACCTTCAGCATGCCAATCAGGTGGGGAATTGGCAATTTTTCTTATTCTTTTAACTATGCCTTCAGTGTTGATCCTGGAAATTGGGACTTCTGAGCTGGAGTATATTGGCCTACCACCAACTGGGATGGGCCCTCCAACATTAGTCCACCTGGCCAAATCCCTTTGCCTAAAGCCAGTCACTAAATCAAGATATCAGTATCCATTTTAAGCAAGAAAATCATTTCATTCACAAGCATAATACCTTGAAGTACCATCAAGAGTAGGGGCCTCAGAAACTGGGAACTCTTTGCCAAAAGGTCCATCTTTCTTACTCCACAAGTACATCCTGATGTTTGAAGCTTGCTTCCCAGTATGGCAGCATAGCTTCTTCCCAATAAAGCAGTAGTGGAAGCTTGAAGACCTGGGATTGTAATGTTCAAAACAATCCTTTCCCTTTACCAAAAGTTCGGTACAAGCAGGATCAAGAACTTCAACTGCCTTGTAACTGTTGTGGGAAAAATAATAGGCAGTACCTTGAGGGGGAAATTATTTCTGAGTCTGTTTTGAATTTCAGAATTAGCCAATAACCATGGGTGCTAAGGTGCATTAGCTGCCGCTCTGAATATACTGAAAAAGATACCCTTTTTGATAAGACACAAATCAATTATTTAGTTTCGTGGGTTTTCAATTAGAGAATTTTATTCAGAAGTCTCTATTAGTCTGTAAATAAAAAATCACTATGATAATAATGGTAATAGTTAATATTTGCTTAATAATTGAGGTTTGCTTAATGTCTTGTTGCTGATTATTTTTTTTTATTTAATTCTTCTGGGATTCCTACTTTCAATACCTGAGATATTTGAAGAATATTTTTTAAGATCACTATTAGTATTAATAATAATATTGATAACTAATTAATACTTTAAAGGTGATTTAATAATACTATCAATATAGCTATAATAATTTAAGGGTAAGATAATTTTATAATGGTGGTTTTGTTTAATATAAGGGTAAGATATAAATGATATAATAGTAATATAATACTATTAAAATAAATCTAAATATAATCCAATATACCTAAAACGTTTATGATATAAAGCATAAGGGTAAGATGATATCCCTTCTATAAATAAGGGTTATTGATAAATTAGTTCAGATCACTAATGATAATATCTTCAAACACTACCTCAACACTACTACTATAATGGTAAGACTATTAAATAATATTTAACTGTTTCATTAATATTATAAATATCTTTGATTAATTAATCATAAATAATACTGTAAGATACTGAGCCTTGCTACTGATCTTTTTTTAATATAATACTAGATTATCCTACTAGAGAAGGGGTTGATTGATCCTCAAAATTATTTTCTGAATTAGAAGCATGGGGGGAAAAACAGGGAGATAGGCCCTTTATTTATACCTTTTGGGTCCTCCATGGAGCCTTCCCAAAACAAGGGACTTGAAAAAATTCCACCTTGAGACATTTTTGCTGGTGGGAAAATTAAAAATGGTGTCATTTGATCAATATATTGCACCATATGTTTGGTTGATTGCACCATTCTGAACATTGTTATTTTCAGTGCACAGCCTTGAGACATCTTTGCTAGTGGTTAAATTTGGAATGGTGTCATTTGTTAAGGATATTGCACCATATGTTTGGTTGATTGCACCATTTTTTTTGAAACTGTATTCTTATCTCTACTAACCTTAATTTTCTTCTTCACAGCCTTGATTTGTATTTAATTGAGTATTTCTTATCTAGAATTTCATTTGCAAATAATACCTGTAATGTTTGGTTATGGGAGTTTAAGTAGGAATTGAGTAATGTAACACTATGTTAACTTATATGTAAGTGCTTTTTTATGTCAAGACATGTAAAACATGATGTTGTAAGTGTACTTGTATCACTTATGTAATATTACACATGCTTATTTATATTGATTATTTAAACAAGCTGCATTATTTTTAAGCATATTCTTGTACCTTGCATAGGGTGTACAGTATCATTTCTCTTCTTTAATCCATGATATCTAGAGAATTATTGATGTTATGGAGTTGAGGCAATATGTGACTATGGGTAAAATTTGTTGTATATTCCAGTGGAATTTTATCTTTGTTATTTTAATATAATTCTCTTCCATTTTTTTGCAATTCTTTACTTTTATATTTGTTTTCTTCTTATATATATATTATTATTATTGATTAAAGTTTTAGATTTGAAATTGTGGATTTGAACCTTGGAAGATTATTATTATTATTGATTAAAGTTTTCGATTTTACATTGTAGATTTGAACCTTGGAAGAACTGGTATGGAATACCACATACCCATCTCTTCTTTTAATGCTGTCCCCAGCATTCAAGGTGATAATCCACTTTTTTTTCAAAAAAACAATCAAACATTTCCCCCCCTTTTCTTTTTTTTGAATAAAAGGATTGTTATTCATCAAAGTCCTATTCATCTTCAAATTTAGATTCATCTTCAACCTCCTCTTCTCCTTCTTCCTCCTCTTCCTCTAATCCAACTCTTTTCCTCTTGGTTAGAGCTTCTTTATTTGACTTGCTGCATACCTTCTTTCTGGTTTTGAACCATCTAGTCCTTCCAGCTCATATGAACCATTGTTGATTTGTCTCAACACTCTATAGGGTCTATCCCATCTATTCTTGAACAATAATCCCCAGTGTGACTCTAATGCTTTATTGAATACAAGAACGATTTCACCTGGATTAATTGGCTTTCTTATTTGATGTGCTAGTTTCCTGTCCCAATATTTTACTGAATCCTCCCTGGCTTTTTTTAATTTCTCTTTTGCCCTTTTTCTCATTTCTTCTTTTCCTGAAATCTGTTTAGCTCTTGCTTCCAATAAATCTTTTGTTGATTGTACTTTGTGCCATTCAATCAATAAATATGTTTTTGCTTCAATTTCTATTTTTCATACTGCCTTTTGACCAAATTGAAGCTCAAATGGGGAGCAACCTCTTGTTCTTTTGGTTGATATTCTGTCAGCCAATGTAACAAAAGGTAAGTATTCTTTCCATTTTGAACCCTTTTCACCACACATCTTCACCAATGCATCCTTCAATTGTTTATGCCCCCTTTCTACCATTCCTTGTGACTCAGGGTAGTAGTGTCAGCAGGAGTCTATGTTGAAGTAGTAATTAGGCTATTTACAACTGTAACTATGACTGAGACACGTGGAAATAATTTGAATAATAATAGTTTTTGATAATATAATAGATTATAAGATAATTGAAGGGTTCTACTATTTGGAAAATAGTGGTGGTGAGCGCTATTGAGAACCCTGGATGCAGTCTTACCAGTTGGATTACTATAATAAGTACTACAATAATTAAAATTGAAATTATACCCTGATTATTACCCAAGATTAAAACTGTTTTGGACAGTTTACTAGGTAGGTTATTCAAGAGCAGGATGAGGAAACAATTCTGGCTGTGAAAAGCCTCCTTTTTATCCTGAAATGCGGTGGAAAGGGTGCTAGACCTTTCCACATAGAGGAAGTGAAGATTTTTTCACTCTCTAGTACTGGCTTGTGGTTTTCAAACAGCCTGTATAGCCTGTATTGGGCTCAGATGTGGTTTTGAAACCACATCTGGGCAGTTTTTGCCAATACAGGGTGAAAATTTTCATCTGGGGACCTCACAGCCTGATTCTGACCTGTATGATGCGTAGAATGCTGTACAGAAACTGTATGGGACCCCAGTATTGACTGAAATATGAGGTATTGAACCAAAAACATGCTTCTTTTTCTATTTGACACCTCATATTCATGATTATAGGATATTATCTCATGGTAAGGCTGTATATGACAGCAGGTGCGAATCTGACCTTAAAACAGTCATAACTTTGTCAATTTTTAAGATATAAACCTCAAAATTGGTTCAGTTTGAAGCCCTGTATGTGCTCTAAGCAATGGTACTTCCTTTGATATGGGTTTCATTAAATATGGCAAAGCTGCCCCATGTACAAGATTTTTGTACATTTGTGTGTTTCAGCAAAAAGCTGTATTGAGCTTGTTTTCCCCATAACTTCTGCTGTAGTTGAGATGTGGGGAGGTGGATGACACCATCAGATAGCCCTGATTGTTCTCTTTCCCAAAAGACCCCACTTCAAGTATCCCACACTAAAACTGTAGAATTTAGTGAGAGGTGAATGTTTTGTTCACCCTTATTTGGCCTGAAATTGACAATAACTCCAGTAATATTGGTGCTAGCTCAGTTTGGCTGGTACCATTGGATAGCCCTGGCTTAGAGCTTCATTTTGAATACCCATTTGATGGGGTTAAGCCTCTCCTTCTAGATTTTAGATGAGAGGTGAAAATTAAGGTTTATGCTCAGCAATAACTTTGTTATTTCTTGTCCTATGGTGATGGGACTTATATCTTCAGAAAGAGGTGAGTTTCCCCTTTCATTTGATACATTTTGAGCTGATTTCGCTCGGTTCCATGTTTTGATGGTATCTTGGCTATACCATTGGTTTATGGTATTTTGGCTGTCATGCTTGTGCTCTGGTTTTGAGTTACAGGCTGACAAGTAGGGTGTTGTTTACCTTATCTTTGAACCTGATTTTTTTACTGCATCTTGTAATTCCTTTCCAAACTCAGGTCCTCCATCTACTGTGACCTCGTTTGGGGCTCTATACCTGCAAATCCATTCAGAAGTGAATTATTCTGATATCGATTTTGCTGTAAGCTTTACTAAACCAATTGTCTCTGGCCATCCTGAGAAATCATCCCTGGCCACTACTAAATACTTCTATCTTCCTGCTTTTACGTGTACTGCATCTATACTTACTCTTTCAAATAATGTTAAGGTGAATGAGATTCTTGCTTCCTATTTTTTGTGATAATGACTTCTCTTTTGACAAGCTTTACAAGATTTGACCCATTTTTTGACTATTTTCTTCATTCTTTCCCACCAAAATCTTTCTTTATCTCTTAGGTATGTTTCATTTTCTCCTCTGTGTCTCATTTCTTCATGTAATGATTTTAATATTTTTCTTTGGGAACTCTGACTTGACACAGCTACTTGTGTATTTGGTGTATTTCTTCTTTTGAGTTGGCCTTCCTCCAAAAAGAAATCTGATGACTTCCTTTTAATTTTTTGAAGCCGTCCTCTTTACTACCAAAGGGCCTTTTCAATGTATTTAAGTATTCCTCCAGTCTTTCCCAAAATTCTTCTTGCTTTGATGGTAGCTTTATTCCTGAAAATCTTATTATATTATTATTTTTTACTCCAAACCCTGGGTGTGGTTTTCTCCATTCTTCTTCTTCATCAAAATCAGATTTTTCTTTTTCTTCATCTTCTGACTGAGGTCTTTTTGATAGCCCATC
Source organism: Austropuccinia psidii (assembly GCA_023105745.1). Lineage (NCBI taxonomy): Eukaryota > Fungi > Basidiomycota > Pucciniomycetes > Pucciniales > Sphaerophragmiaceae > Austropuccinia > Austropuccinia psidii. The sequence goes on from JALGQZ010000012.1 coordinate 30,334,345, forward strand.
TGGCATTGTGAAGGTCTTCCTGGGCTTATGAGCTAAGTCAAAAGAAAACAATTGAATGAATGCAACCCAGCTGGCCATTGGGGCATTTGGCAAACAGGGTGAGTTTATCATTTCAATTAAGCCTTTTGCATCTACTTGTAGATCAAAATGTTATCTCCACAGTACTTTTTAGAGTTCCTTGAGCATTTTGGCCACTCCACATAGCTCCAGCTTTGGCTGCGAGTACTTTGATTCAAGTCTTGAGAATGTGCTTGATTCATAAAGAACTGGTCTGTCCTTTCATTCTTTGTCTTCTTGGGTAAGTACTGCTCCTGCAGCTATATAGCTTGAGTTTACTGATAATCTAATCTTCCCTGCTCCCTTTTCATAATCCAAATTTTTCAATGTTATTTCCTCCCCTACAATTTTTCTTAACTTTTCAAATGCTTCATCTTATTTAGTATTCCATTCCCATTCTTCATCATCTCATGTTAATCTTCTTAGTGGTGATGCAATTTAAGAGAAATTTTGGATGAACTTTCTAACATATGCATAAAGTCCCAAAAAGCCTCTTACTTCCTTATTATTGAGGGGCTTTGGCCAACTTTGTATTTTATGAATCTTCTGCTTTGAAATTTTTCTTCCATTCAAAAAAACTACATGCCCTACTATGTCCAATTCTAGCACACAACATGCAAATTTCATACCTGATATGGTAAGTCCTGCCTCTTCTATTCTGAATAATATTCTCTCTAATGTAACTGCATATTACCAAATGAATCTTCTTATCAAATTATGTTCTTGTAAAGTTTTATTATTATAGGTTGATCTTGGAACTTTTATCCCTCCATCATCATTAAAAATTCCTACATTCTCTGTTATTTCTTCTTGAAGTATCCAAGTCATTTGGGCTTGCTAAACTGAAACAGAATTGGTTGCTCCTTGTGGTAATCTTGTTATTTTGTGCCTTTGAAGTGGTGTTTCAAATGTAGTTAAGGGTCTTGTAGAAATTTCTAATTCTCTTTCATCATACCCTCCCATTATATCACCAAGTCCATAACAAGCTCTTCCTGAAAAGGCATCTACAAATTCTTCAATATGTGGTGGTAATCCTGCATCTTTGATTGCTACCTTATTAAGATCCTGTAAGTCTTGGACAATTCTAGGTTTTCCATTTGACTTTGCAACACAAAATACTGGACTTGTATAGCTAGAGGTAGACTGCTCATACAAGCCTTTTCTAATCCTTTCCCTTACCAATTCAATAAACTGGGGTATTATGGGCTTTGGTATTGGTATTGGCTTCTTTTGCAAAGGTGTATGTGGTATGACTGGTTTTTTGTAGGGCTTTCCATATGAATGTTTCAGTAAACCCCTTCCCTCTACACTGAATGCAATTTCTTTTTCTCTTAAAACTATGACACTCATCAGAAGACTCCTTTCTTCTTCTGAAAGCCTTCCAGGTGGTCCAAAATTTATCAATTCAAATCTTTCTTGTGTTCTTTTTGATGTGATCATAAATTTAGGTGGGTTTGGTGATAGTGGTGTATTATAAGGGTCTCTTGATAATGGTGGCCTTCCCAAAGGAGGATTTATGTCTTATGGCATAGGCTCATTAACTGGTTTAACCTTTTTGAGTACTGATTTATATTTTGCTGCACTATTTTGGTAATCCATTTTATATATCACAAAGTTGATTCTGTTTTTTTCCTTGTTTTTTTTTTTACATTTTCTTATTATTATTTAATATTTATTATCTTATTTTTTAAGGAACTGGTTATGTTAAAATTAATATGATATAACTTCTTCTATTCTTTTGATTTCTTCTCCTTATTTTCATAATTTATTAAGTTAAATAAATCTTCACTACTCTTATCTTTTTCTGTACATATATTTGAGGTTGCAGTTTTAGGTCATACAGGACCCTACAACTCAGGTGTAAAGACCCTGTATATTAGGTATACAAAATCCTTCCTTTTTATGTCATAAAAGGACAATAAGACCCCTTTGCCATTTCTTCCCAAGGGAGCAGTTTTCTGTCATGCTGAGGACTTCCTGGTCTTCAATTTGACTTGGTCCAAGGGCAGTTTTTTTTTCTTTAAGCTGAAATATTCCTTATACTAATATCAACTTGAGAAACCTTGAGGCTTAATAATTCATTAAATGTTTGGGTTGATAAATATTTCTTTCTTCTTTTCAGTCATTGCCAATCTCCTTTCATATTTCAGTTCTACATCTTTGTCCTTCTTCCTTCAATATTTTATTCTTTGGCCAATTTGTCACATATATTTGAGGAATGTATTTGAAGCATTTCAAACCTTACCTCTTCTTTCTTCACATTATTTCTTTAATACCACTACTCCTTTCATGGACTGAAATAAAGAAATAGATTATAAGCCCTCAGGTGAGCCACCCCTGTAGTTTTAATTCATACAAGGACTTAGCATTCCACTATTCCCTTGATGGATTCATTAAATTGGCAATTCTTCATATTGAGAGAAATTCTTATAATTTTAGAGTTGAATATGCCTTCAGGATGTTTTGATCATGAGCTCAAAAGAAAACTAGTCTATATTTATCATCTTCCATTCATTCTTATTAAAATTCTTCATATCATTATTGAGCTTCCAAGATACTATTAATATATCCTTTTTTATTCTTCTTTCTTCTTTCTATCTGTAATATTAATATTCAGGTTTGGGATAAACCCCCTCTCCATTTAAGTTTCTGTAGTTGGTTTCTCTACTTTATTTGTATTTTGTTTTTGATTATTGTAATATTTTCTTTCCAAATTTTGAATTTTTAGCTTAATTATTATTATCATTTTGAATCTTATTCACACTAAGATGAGGGTTTAATTTGTGTGGTGGCCTGACACTATATAGTGGCAGTTTACAAGGCTATAACTCTAATCAACTCAGAGATATTTCCCCTCATCAGACCAGGTCTGACCTTGGCTGCTCAGTGTATATGCATTTTTTAATTACATAAAGGCCAGTTGCCCAAGTGCCACCTAGAGCAGGAAGACCATTAAAGACTCTCTTTTCTGAATGAGATTTTCTTAATAATAATATTAATAATAAACATCATATTTCTAATCCTTAAGTGATTGATAATTCTTATTTTCTCTTCTTTTTTTCTTTTTTGAGTATATATATATTTATATCTATTTATATATATATATATATTACTTTTTTGTATATAATATTTTATAGTATTAAGATTTTAATATTTCCATTTTAAGGTCATGGTTGACTTATATAATTAAACATTCATTCATTTAAAAATAATAAGTGAGAAAGTTCCATTTTATAGTCTTTGTGGACTTTGAGTATTTATTGACTGAAAAATGATAAGAAAAATAAATTCCAGTTTATAGTCTTGGTGAAATTTATTCTTTTTAAAATTAATTTTAAATTAAATAATTAGATATTAAATTCATTATCAAGATATTTTGAGATTGAAATCGATATTGAAAATGAGTATTCCGATACTCTTTAATATTTTTGCTTTATATTCTATATGGCTAAAATATACTATTAGAAAATGAAAGAAATCTCCAGTTTAAAGTCATGGAGGACTAATTCTGGTGTATATCAATATTTTTACTCTGATAAGCTATAAATATAATGTGAATATTAATTGAATACCTATATAAAATATTTCAAATAGTAATTCTCATAATATTCTTGAAGAAACAATAATAGAAGTTTATAAGTGATTTTAATTAATAAATAGAGAAATAAGAATCCAGTTAAAGGTCATAGAGGACCCTTTTAAGCAAAACCAGTATTGAAGATAAATAATGAAAATATTCAATTAACTGAGAAGTCATCTATTAAACTCAGTGTAAATATATTGAGATATTTATTAAGATGGTTATTAAATAAAGCTTAAAAAAGATAATAGATTTATTAATGATAATCCAATATAAGAAATAAGTCTAGTTTAAGGTCACAGAGGACCCATAAGAAAAAAAAGCTATCTTATAATTCTACTAAATAATCCAGTTTTAGATCATGGTGGACCTTTTTTTTTGAATTACTATCATTCTCTTTATTTATATATCTTTATATTTTTTTATTATATAATATTTATAACCACATGATATTTTTATTTATTGATTTCTTTTTTATCTGATTTTATAATATCAACTAACTAATGATTAAATTTGAGTTTTACTTATAACGAATTGCTTAATTTTACACTTTACTTTTTTTTGTTGTTATGATTTTCTTGTCACTATTGATATATGATTTATTTTGAATAATCTTCTTAATTTTTTTTTGAAAAATAAATTAATGAATGTTTTCATTCTAAAACATAATTATTTTTCATTGATTATATTATTATTGTACTTCTTTAAGTTTTCTTTTGTTATTACATATATGTATATATATTGTATTTTATGTAGTATATATTAGTTTTTTTTCGACAACAATAGTATAGAATAATAATAGTTATTATTTATTTTATTTTATTTTCTTTTATTTATTGATTTTTTATTTTATTTTTTAAAAAAAAGCTTTTATAATGCAGTTTTATTGTTTCTGAATCATTAAGATTTCTATGTTACTATTTTTTTGGGACTGAGTGTAAATCACAGTACAGCACATAATTGTAATTTCTTTATTTTTCATTTTTTTTAATTCCAATGGAAAAACTGAATTTGGTTTTAATTCTTATTGGATTTAATTTATTTAACACAGTCTCTTAGTTTTAAAATACTGCACTGGACTTTATTTTTTATTGAAATGTTTTTTTTTAAATAATTTTTTTATATAGTAGAGTGTACAGTACAGCAGTACAGTAATTTTACTGAACAATACAGTACAGTAGTACAGTATAGTAATGCACTAGTGCACTGTAATGTAATTTTTTTTAATCGCATCTATTCTTTTCTTTTTTTCTTTTTAAAAGAAACTATTAGTTTTTTTTTTAAATATTTAATAAATGTTTTTATATTAAATTATTGATTTTTTTTACTATTGTTTTTTTTATTCTTATCTGTTTTCTATATTTGAAATTTGAATTGCATGGAGAATTCTGTTTTTTTTGATTGATTGATTTTTTTTATAATTTAAATTGAATTAATTTTTTTTATACTCTACTAAAGTAAATTAAAATAATCTGTAGTCAAGAAATAATCTGTACTGTGTGTTTGTTTTTGATTGCAACTATTTTTTTATGAATTTATATTTTATTCATGTTTTTTTTTATTTTGAGGTTTTATAATATTTTTTTAAGTTTAATTATATTAATATGCTTTAACAGTTTTAACAGTATAGTAATCTGTACTGTACTATACTTAAAGGTAAGCGCAAAGGGTATTTTTTTTGTATTTATCATTATTTAATATAGTATGTTGTTGTAAAGTGAAAACTTTACTATTTCTGTAACTCCGACTTTCTTTTTTTATCAAACAAAAAGATATTTCAATTTAATTATATTTCTTTAGATTTCTCTATATCTATGTATCTTTATTTTTTCTTATTTAATTTAGTTTTTATTTCTTTATATTCATTTATATCTATTTTATTTTATTTTATATTCATTTTTACTTGTTTGTATTTATATGTATTTATTTGCATTCTTTAATTTGATTTATTTTTCTTTATTTGTATTTTTTTATACTTAATTAGAATGTTTTTATACTTAATTCTTTCTATATACAGTGCCCTGCCATAAGTATGCAAACAAAAAAAATACAGGAAGGCAACCGTATTTTTTTTTGCTGTGCAATCGGCATCTCACACGGATAGGGCATTTTATTTGAAGTCAATCGCAAAAGGATTTTTTTTACATTTAAACATTTTGTAACTACAAGTCATCAAGCCTTAAAAAATTTTTTAGAACTAAAATATAAAAATACTTTTTTATAAAAAAACATGTAAAAATAAGAAACCAAATAAGACATGACAAAATTAATAAGAGCAAGAAGAACCAATCAGCAATTGATTGTTTACTGTGAGAAAGTCAAAAAGGAAAATGTACTGTTTATAAATGGAGGTCCTAGTAAGAAGTTGGACCTCCATTCATCTCAATAACCATGGCCATCTGTTGTGGCATTGAATAGAGGAGGTCGTTGAGGAGGTTAACATGGAAATCGGTACATGCATCATTAATCACATGTTGTAGCTCTTCCACCATCTGTGGTTGGTAGAGCTTACTTATTTGACTCTTCATTGCCTTCCATACATTTTCGATTGGGTTCAAGTCGGGAGAATGTGCTGGCCAATCGAGTTTGATAATATTGTGCCAATTTTGCCAATCAGTGCTTGCTTGGGCCATGCGGATGGGGGCATTATCCTCCATCAGTAAGAGGTGGTGGCGACCACGAATACAGGGGGCCTGCTCCATGCAGGCTATGAATGGAAGCAGGCCGGCCAATAGACTTGCTGCACCATCTTGGTTGAGGTCATTCAACCATTGAGGAAAACTAAGGGTGCTCGCATTGCTGCGCAAACAACCCCCAAGACCATGAGCAATTGACAACCCAATTGATGGTTGACAGCAATGTCAGGAGGAAACTATGATGAAGGTGTATTTAGGCTAACTACAACTTTAACTATGTTTGTGACACAGTAAGAATGTTTAAAAAAGGACTTATAAAGGTTAAAGATAATTTAATTTAAGATAAAAAGGGCTTTACTATAATTAATATAGTGGTGGTGAGCGCTGTTGAAAGCCCTGGGTGCAGTTTTATCTGTTGGGTTACAATAATTAAATTTATAATTATACCTGATTATTAACCAAGAGTAAAACTGTTTTTGATAGTTTACTATGTAGGTTATTCAAGAGCAGGATCAGGAAACGATTCTGGCTGTGAAAAGCCTCCTTTTTATCCTGAAATGGGGTGGAAAGGGTGCTAGACCTTACCACCTAGAGAAAGTGAAGATTTTTTCACTCTCTGGTGCTGGCTTGTGGTTTACAAACAGCCTGTGTAACCTGTATTGACGTGTATGACGTGTAGAATGCTTTACAGAAACTGTATGGGACCCCAGTATTGAAGTAAAAACATGCTTCTTTGTCTATTTGAAACCTCATATTCATGATTATGGGATATTATCCCATGGTAAGGCTGTATATGACAGCAGGTGGGGATCTGACCTTAAAACAGCCATACCTTTGTCAACTCTTGAGATATCAACCTCAAAGTTGGTTCAGTGTATAGCCCTGTATGTGCTCTACGCAATGGTACCTTCTTTGATATGGGTATCATTAAATATGGTAAAGTTACCCCATGTACAAGATTTTTGTACATTTGTGTGTTTTAGGCAAAAGGCAATATTGAGCTTGTTTGCACCATAACTTCTGCTGTAGTTCAGATATGGGGAGGTGGATGACACCATCAGATAGCCCTGATTGTTCTCTTTCCAAAAAGACCCCACTTCAAGTATCCCACACTAAAGCTGTAGAAGTTAGATGAGAGGTGAATGTTTTGTTCACCCTTATTTGGCCTGAAATCGACCATAACTCCAGTAATATTGGTGCTAGCTCAGTTTGGCTGGTACCATTGGATAGACCTAGCTTAGAGATTCATTTTGAATACCCATTTGATGGGGTTAAGCCTCTCCTTCTAGATTTTGGATTAGGGGTGAAAATTAAGTTTTATGCTCAGCAGTAACTTTGAGCAGGAATAACTTTGTTACTTCTTGTCCTATGGTGATGGGACTTATATTTTCAGAAAGGGGTGAGTTTCCTATTTCTTTTGATACATTTTCAGCTGATTTGGCTCAGCTCCATGTTTTGGTGGTATCTTGGCTATACCATTTGTTTATGGTATTTTGGCTGTCATGCTTGTGCTCTGGTTTTGAGTCACAGGCTGACATACCCTCCCTCTAAAAAAGGCTCATCATTGATGAGACTGTTCATTCCTCCTAGAGGATCTGCATCTCCTTGAATGAAGGCTCCCATCTGGTATGGCATCCTCTGCCAAGCATTTGTCTTCATCAGCTGTTTGGTGCTTGAATCTGACTAAGTATTGTCTTTGATCCTTTCCATTAAGTCCGATCTTTCTGGCCCTGATGATTTTACTCACAGGTCCTGGGGAATCCTCCACTTCCACTATATCAGGTGGTGTGGGGTTCTTTTTCCTGGAGGGGAATTTATCCTCCTCTGTTTAGAAGTATGGTTTGACCAAACTCACTGGGAACTACTGGGTGCTTCCTGGAAAATTCCTCTGTAAGTTTGACTTCCACTGCATTCTTTCCTATCATTTTAATGATAGTGAAAGGCCCTACAAATGAGTCCCTCATCTTCTTGGGTCCTTTAAGATTATTAAAGTTCAGTGTAGACACTAGCATGTGGTCCACTTCTTTAAAGTCAGGTTCCATGTGTGTCTTGTCCCACCTCTGCTTATTATAACCTTTTGCTTCAGCTATGCATTTAGCAGCTGTATCACAAGCCCTCTTCCACATATCATGGAAGTCTTTGGCTGTGGGATGGATGGTTAGAAGATTCTTCTTCAAATGATCCACAGGCAACAAGGGATTCCACCCTTTCTCTACCAGTGCAGGTGTTTTTCCTGTGGTAGAGGGCTGACTTGTATTATAAGCCAGTTGGACAGCTGGTAGAAGGGTAACCCAGTCATGGGTATATCCCTCATGGTCCTTATACTCCATGCCATAGGCACAGAACCTTCTAAGGATGTCCTCCATAGTCTGGATCATCCTCTCACCTAGGCCATCTGTTTGGAGATGGTAAGCTGTGGAAAAAGCAAGCTTTGTGCCAAGCATGTCATACAAGATGGTCCAAAATTCAGATGTGAATTTTGAATCCCTATCACTAATGATGATCTTAGGGACTCCACAGGTAGATATGTTGTTATTCTAAAATAACAGAGCAGTATCCATGGCTGTGTCCTCTTTGTGGCATGGTAGAAAGGTCATGCACTTTCTGAACCTATCAACTATGATCAAGCAGGCATTGTAGTGTTCTTTGCCTCCTGGGACAAGTCCTGTAACCCAGTCCATGTTGATGGTCTCCCATGGTTGTTTGGGTTCTTCTATATGCTGAAGTAACCCATAATTCTTCCCATGTTTCCTATTTGCCTTTTGGCATCTTTCACAAGTGATGATGTATTCTCCCAACTCTTGTTCCCACTTGGGCCACTAAGCTGTGCTTGCTACCCTCTCCTTGGTCCTGTCTTCACTCATGTGTCCCATATAGGGGCATTCATGGCATTCCTGCAGGATCAGGGAGATGTGGTTCCTGTCTACCACTGTGAGTGCACTTGTGTGTTTTTCTCTGTGATAGAGCAGGCCATCTATAAGGAAAAACTTGTTGTCCTTATAGGCCCTCAACCAAGGTTCTTTCAGCTGGGATTCCAGTTCTGGACTCCTATAATTTTGTTGAAGGAGTTGTAGTAAGATGCCACACTGTTTGTGCTTGGCATAAGACTTCAGTACTGCACCAAAAAATTCATTATGTAGTTCTGAGGAGCTTATTCCCAGTATGGGAGTTTCTGTTCCCTCTGAATCAGTGTTTCCACTGTCAAGGGTACCACTTTCTGGTGCCCATTCAGAAAATCTGAAGTTCTTCTTCCTATCCACTTCCATGAAATGGATGGGAATCTTGTCTGCAACTTCAGGGTCATAAGCTGGATTTGTTTTGACATTTTCCAGTGGCCATCTGCTAAGGCCATCTGAATTGGTATGGCTTTTACCTTCCTTTTATATGATGTTCATGTTCCCTCTATACTCCTGGATGGCTATTTGCCATATCAGCATGTGTCTATTTGTAGTATTCATGTTCAGTAAAGACTTCAAGGCTGTGCAGTCTGTGTGGACTTCAAAGACTTCACCCTCCAAATAATAATGGAGTTTCTCTAGAGCCCAGACTAGACATAGGCACCCAGTCTGGGTGGCCCCATACCTGGCTTCTGAATCTTTCAGCTGCCTTGAGATGTAGCAAATTACTCCTTCTCTTGGTTCACGATCCACAATTTGTCTTTGGTGAAGGGCTGCTCCTAGGCCTTGACTGCATGCTGCATCTATATATAACTTTAATGGTAGTTCAAATTCAGGTAAGATGAGCACAGGTGCATTTTTGAGTTCATATTTGCTCCTCTCATATGCATCCCTCCTTTCCTTGGTCATTTCAAAAACTACATCTTTTGAACATAACTTGTATAAACTACTAGTTATGTGTGCAAAGTTCTTAATGTGGTTTCTATAGAGGCTAGCAAACCCAAAGAAATATTGCATCTCTTTGATGCTTTTTGGTATTGGCTTCTGCAGTACTGCTGCTACTTTATTCTGGTCAATTGCCAGACTAAGACCTGAGACTTACTGTCCTAGAGCCAGTAACTCTTGTTGGCCAAAATTGCACTTTTTAAGTGAAATTTTGAGATATATGTGTGTGAATTTACTTAGTACTCTGTCTATGTATTGCACATGGTCGTCCCATGTCTCTGAGTATATAATGATATCATCAATATATACTACCATGCAGCCTTCCAGTATTTCTTCTGGAAATATTGAGCTGGTGCATTTTTGATGCCAAATGGAATCCTGGTATACTCATATATGCCCATATGGTATATCTTTTTGAGTAATTTCATGGAGTTTGGTTTAACTCCATTTTGGTGGAAGCCTTTCATACAATCCATTTTGGTTATGTATGTGGCTTTTGCCAGTTTATCCAAGGCATGAGGTATCCTGGGTATAGGGTACCTGTCTGCTTATGTGTAGTTATTCAGAGCTCTGAAGTCTCCACACAGTCTAGACTTGACTTAATGCCAGGTGATTAGGACAGGGGTGGTGATTTCCACTATTTCATTATGTCCAATCTTCCTTATGACATCCATATCCAGGAGTTCATTGATATGTTTCTCAATTTCTTTCCTGGTTTCCAGGCTTGCTGGATAAGGAGGTCTCCTAAGCATGGGTGGATAACGTCTTTCCACATCCAGATATAGTTCTATATCATGGCCTTTGATCTTGCCTAATGGTTCTTCACCAATCGCAAATGCTGGTCTGTTCTTTCTCAGCATCTTCAGTAAACTTAGTTTCTGTTTACTGGTGGGGGTAATGCTAAACTGTCCCTCTCTGAATTCCTTCAGAAGTTCTTCTAGTGGATATTGAGAAGTAATCTGGGATATATCAAGTGAAAATTTCTTTTCCTTGTTAGTACCAATGTGGATGTGCCTATTTTTACAGTTGTAAATGTCTATGCCATACATCCTCTGGTAATATGTTCCCAGTAAAAACTCTTGGATGTGGGCATCATCCAGCACTACAAACCCTGGGTTGAGCCTGATATTTCCCTTCCTGTGGGGTATAATTATCTCCTTGATAATTGTCCCAATGGAAGTCATCTTCCCTGATTCACTTTTAAAGTTCTTTGCCTTAGTGGGCAAGAGCTGTTTTTCCCAGTTTGGGAAGTGGGTGTCCAGATAGTTTCTGGCCACTATGGAGCAGTGTGCTCCACTATCAATGATCATTGGATACTGAGCATTTTCAATGCAAACAGTCATTTTTGTGGCTGTTTCATGTATATATTCCATTCCTCTGGTTGGTGTAACCAGGAAATTTTGTGCATCTTGTGTGTGTTTGCACAAGTTTTGGTTAGCAGTGTCCTGTGGCATGCCTGCTTCAAACTGTATGTCCTGGATTTCTAGTGGGGTTTCCTTTTGTTATTCCACTAAAAATTCCTCTCTTGGGTCTTGATCATCATCAGATGGTTCTCTATTGGCATCACCCATGGAGTCTGATTCAGGATCCTCTGTTGGAGATTCTTCCTCTGGGACTTTCTCAATGGCATAGACTTTCTTCTTTGCCCTTGGACAGTTGTTGGCATAGTGGTCTGTTGAACCAAAATTGTGACAAGAATTCCTCTTCTTTCCCACTGCTGCCACTCTTTCTTTGGGTTTGTCTTGAAACTCTACCCTGAAAGGTTGTTTCTCTTTGAAACTACTGCTCTTATATGGGGTGAATTTCCCTATATTAGTCCTTTGACTTATGTCTTGTAAGGTGTTGGCAATATCATCTAGAGTGCAATTTTGGTTGCACCTGAATTTTACTGCATGCTCTAGTTCTCCTGGCAGTTGTGTCAGAGGTTTGTGTGTCCTCATTTGGATATTCATCTGAGGATCAATGGCTTTAAGTCTTTTAGACTGTCTGAGACACCACTCATATGGATCTTTGTCCACAGAGTATTTGTCATTCTCAAATGACATGGTCTTCTGCCATATCCAAGTTCCATTAGTGTACTTTTGGATGATTTGGCTCTTCCACCATGGCCAGTTCCTTCTGCCATGGATTTCTTTCATTTCTGTATACCATATACTTGCATGACCTTTAAATGCAGTATTCAATCTAGCAGTGATCCAGTAGTCTGGTATGCTTGGTACATCAATGAAGAGTCCATCAATATAATCTATGAGTTCCATATGATCATCTTCTCCTGATCCAGATAATTTCGGCCAGCTTGAGGCCTCAGGAAGCTGTTTCAAGGATTCCTTCTCTGAATAAGACATGCCATCTCCATCCTGGTATTGTGATGGGGATCTTGCCTTATTCATCAACATGGCATCTGGTTTGATGTCATCTGGTTGATATGGATTATTCATCACTTGGCCTTGTGGTTGGGGCTTCAAGCTATGGTAGGCATTGAAGAATTTGTTAATGTCTTGATCCAGACACTCCCTGTCCCTTGTGCTGCGGTGTTGTTCTTCAAAGACTATATTCAGTCTTTTGTTTGTTTCTTCAGAGGCTTTGCTCAGTTGAGCATATCCTTCTTGAAGATTCTTAACTATATGTTCCAAGGAGGCTTGAGTTTGTCTCATCCGCTCTTGGCTAGCTTTAATTTCTGCAAACTGCTTTGCAGATTGTTCAGCATATTGGGAAATTGGTAACCACAATGTATCACTGTTGATGTTACTCTCAGATGTGACAATGTTATTTTCAGTCTGAGTGGGGGTAATGTTTCTATTACTAGGACTACTGATTCTAGAGTAGTTTACAACTACTTCTGGTTCTTTTGTACTTCTTTTACCAAATCTAACAGCTTCTGGATCATGGGGTCTGACTCTTTCCTCCTCTGGTTGAAGGAGGCTTTGCTCTTGCCCTTGTTTCCTTGTCTTCTCCTGGAAACTTCCTGGAATTGTGAAGAATGGTGACTCTTGGCCACTGATCTGCTGGTTTCTGAATGGTGTGAACCCACTGGAGAGCTGATTTGGCCTGCTCCTTGTGAGCCTGAAGGAATCTGAGTAGGCCCTGTCTGGGTTAACTGTTCTTCTATAGCTTGGATAATGGCTTGATTCTCCCTTATCCTCTGTTCCCTTGCCTCCAGGAGTCTGAACTGCCTGGTAGGATTCCAACCTTTGGTGATTACCATCAGGTCTTTGAAGTCTATCTCTTTTAGACAGATCTTCTGGCAACTTGCTTCAAATTCTGCCCAGTGACTTGCCAGGTTGAACCTCTTGTTGTCCATGCTCCATTGAAATAAGTCTTTGAGGAGTTGGTGGAGCTGAAGAACTTGATCCATATCCTTCCAGTACTCTGGTTTGAGGTTCCTGTTGAATTGGAGTGTGAATGGCAAGGTTGATATTATCTCCCTCATTGTTTTGCCATCCACCACTGTGTCCAAGGTGTCCTCTTCCAGGTCTTCTGGTTCTGGACAAGCCTTCTCTGTCCTCTGGCTGGTTCCTTTGGAAGCCAGGCTCACTGAGGTATGCAGGGGACATATCAGTGTTTGCAAGCAGTCAAAAACTTTATGTTCTTAGGGTATTTACCTTTGACTGTGCCTTGTAAAAATTTGTTATCTGCTGATTTGGGCAGTTTGCCTTTGGAGGTTACAACTGGGTTAATAATTGTAATCTTCCCTTTACAAGTGGTTATTGTTGGTTCACCTTGTATTGAAGCAGAGGTTTGTGGTTTTCTACTCCTCTGAGTGGCTGTTGGTGTCCACTTTTTGGCTGTAATGAGGCCTTCACTAAGTCTCTTTCCTTTGCCCTTGCTGCCCTCTGGTTCTGAGGGTGTCACTGGTGTGTTGGCCTGTGACTGGGTCTCAAGTGGTATGAAATTTTCTTCCACTGAATCAAAAAGGAAAAAAGAGGGCTTGTGTCAGTTAAGACTTCTTAAAAGGCTGGTTTTGCACGTCTAAGAATGGCCTCTGGGCTTGTATATTATTACAATATGCCCTCTGATGATGACAGTGTAATTGAATTAACAATTCCACATCAAAAATAAAGCTTACTGATATGTCGTATACTGTTTGTATACCAATATCTTACAGATTACTAGTAATTAGCAAGTACAATCTGTCAAAGATGGTGTATTACAGCGTAATTGAGTTAACAATGTGCCCAAACACGCCTGAACTGTTGGTTTATCAGTATGAGCTGTCTTGATTCAATTAAGAATTAAGACTGTATTAGTGGCTTAAAAGTGTTTTTATATACAAAACACGCCAAAAATACTGGTCTTGTGGTTATTAGCCACGTGACAGATACTCTTTAAAATATGAGTATTTTTCAAAAAATAAAGATAATATATAGAAATATATATTTTTCAAAGGAAATGACGCCTAAAAAGATCAAACAAGTTTCAATAAAATGATAAAAAAGAGAAAAACTTACTTGTAATAAGTCCAAAAAAAAGTTTAAAAACATGGCCAGGCCCACAAAATGTCAGGATGAAACTATGATGAAGGTGTATATACGCTAAATACAACTTTAACTATGTTTGTGACATGGTAAGAATGTTTAAAAGAGGATTCATAAAGGTTAAAGATGTTTTAATTTAAGATAAAAAGGGCTTTACTATAATTAATATAGTGGTGGTGAGTGCTGTTGAAAGCCCTGGGTGCAGCTTTATCTGTTGGGTTACAATAATAAAAGACTACAATAATTAAATTTATAATTATACCTGATTAATAACCAAGAGTAAAACTGTTTTTGACAGTTTACTACATAGGTTATTCAAGAGCAGGATGAGGAAACAATTCTGGCTGTGAAAAGCCTCCTTTTTATCTCGAAATGGGGTGGAAAGGGTGCTAGACCTTACCACATAGAGGAAGTGAAGATTTTTTCACTCTCTAGTGCTGGCTTGTGGCTTAAAAACAGCCTGTATAACCTGTATTGGGCTCAGATGTGGTTTTGAAACCACATCTGGGCATTTTTCACCAATACAGGATGAATATTTTCATCTGGGGACCTCACAGCTTAATTCTGATGTGTATGACGCGTAGAATGCTGTACAGAAACTGTATGGAACCCCAGTATTGACTTATATATGAGGTATTGAATTAAAAACATGCTTCTTCGTCTATTTGACACCTCATATTCATGATTATGGGATATTATCCCATGGTAAGGCTGTATATGACAGCAGGTGGGAATCTGACCCTAAAACATCTATACCTTTGTCAATTCTTGAGATATGAACCTCAAGATTGGTTCAGTGTGTAGCCCTGTATGTGCTCTACACAATGGTACCTCATTTGATATGGGTATCATTGAATATGGCAAAGTTATCCCCTGTACAAGAATTTTGTACATTTGCGTGTTTTAGGCAAAAAGCTGTATTGAGCTTGTTTGCCCCATAACTTCTGCTGTAGTTGAGATATGGGGAAGTGGATGACACCATCAGATAGCCCTGATTGTGCTCTTTCCAAAAGGAACCCACTTCAAGTATCCCACACTAAAACTGTAGAAGTTAGATGAGAGGTGAATGTTTTGTTCATCCTTTTATGGCCTGAAATTGACCATTACTCCAGTAATATTGGTGCTAGCTCAGTTTGGCTGGTATCATTGGATAGCCCTAGCTTAGAGCTTCATTGTGAATACCCATTTGATGGGGTTAAGCCTCTCCTTCTAGATTTTAGATGGGAGGTGAAAATTAAGGTTTATGCTCAGCAATAACTTTGTTATTTCTTGTCCTATGGTGATGGTACTTATATTTTCAGAAATGGGTGAGTTTCCTCTTTCTTTTGATACCTCTTGAGCTGATTTGGCTCATCTCCATGTCTTGGTGGTATCTTGGCTATACCATTGGTTTATGGTATTTTGGCAATCATGCTTGTGCTCTGGTTTTGAGTCACAGGCTGACAAGCAAGGTTCTTGAGGGGTCCTCCAACCTCTCACTCAATTGACCTTTTTCCCAAGCTCAAAGGCCATTTCATCTGTCCAAATGACCCGGGCCCAATGATGGTGGGCTTGGGCCAATGCAAGGCGCCATTGGAAATCTTGAGGTCAAATGTAGGGCTTTCTGGGGGCGATGCGAGAGTGCTTACCAAGCTTATGAATCTCTTGCTGGATTGTTTGGGTGGAGACCATGTGATTCATCAGGTTGGTCAGCTATGCAACTGTTAATCGAGGACCACAGGTGAATATTTGGCTGAGTTCTTGGTGGTCCTGTTTGGTCATGATCGTAGGTCTGCCTTTTTTTTGGGTCCTCACAGTGCTGATATCCTGATATTTATCAATTGTATTGTAGGCCGTTGTGTGTGGAATTCCGGCAAGGTCTGATATCACTCAAAATGGGAGGCTTGCTTGGCGCATACCAACAAGACGTCCCCTGGTTTCAATATTGAGGTAAGGCATATAAACCTGAAATTCAAAAAAAATCAATATTATTTGTTTTAAAACAAAAAAAACAAATTCTTACAAGTTGATTGGGAAAATCAAGGTTGGATGTTGCAATGCTGTTGAGGTCATAATGCTCCAGGCCATCTTTTATGTGGTTGTATTTGACTTTCTTGATTTCTGTCATTGTAGTTACAACAGAGGGTTTCAAGCAAATAGAAAGGAAAAGAAAAAATAAATAAGAAGTTTAAGTCTGGAGAAGGCTCCAGACCTCTGACCAATGAGAGTCGTCCACTGGATTCGTGTGCGCATCAGCCGCAAGAATACAGCTGCCCTGCCCGCGTTGGCATACTTTGGGCAGGGCACTGTAGATTTATTTCTTTATATAGATTAATATTTATATATTTGTTCAATTTATAATTCTATTTGTATATATTTATTTATATAAATTTACATTTATTTATATTTATATTTATTTATATTCATATTTGTTTATAAAAATTAAACTAAAAAATTGCAAAGAACCAACAAGTCTATTTTATTTCTAGTGTTATGAAGGTCAAGTTGTGGGTGACCCAAAAGCTCTTCTCTTCAATATGAAAGGAGCTACATTCTCAAGCTACTCTCCCATGCTTTTCATAATTATTTTTTTTAAAGTAAGTTTTTATTTATATATTTAGAGGAAAATATTCTAAATTTTTGTTATGCTTTAAACCAAGTGAGGTTAAAAAAATAAATTATGTAGGATCAACCTGGCCAGTTGCCTCTGTATATTTATCTTTTGAATAACCTTGATAATATCTATCATTATAGACAATTTAAGTTTAAAATTATATTCTAAATATTATAATGTTAAATCAATAAGATTATTTATATTTATTCATCATCCAGGGACATATTCCTTTTACTATAGGTGTTTTTTCATTTATTGAATTTAAAATTATAGTATTATAAGATGATTTTTATGTTAGTATTATTTCATTTTCAATATTATAATAGGGTGTTGGTAAACACACATAAGCCCTTACGTGTTTTTACTAAAAACGTACGTGTTTTTACCAATTTATGGTAAAAACACATAAGTTTCTGGTAAAAACACGTAAGTGACCTTAATTTTCAAAAAAAATTCCACAGGCTCAGTTTTGAGGATTTTTTTAATTTTTTTTTGCCATATTTTTCCCGACTTGGCATGTCAATAAGCACAAATTTTTTTAAAATTTTTTTTTTTGCCAAATTTCACAAATTTGGCCAATATGCCAAAATGGCATATTTTTTTCAAAAATTCATTTAAAATCTTCCCACTTATGAATTTCCTTCATTTTTTTTAAAAAATAAAGGGTTCAATGTGAAGAATAAAGCACCAGAATCCCATAATTTTGGGAATTTTTGTGGGTGGGACAAGTGAAGGCCAAAAAGGTTTTTTTTTTCAAATGTTTTTTCCCGTCATTGTAATATGCCTATTTTTAAAAAGTCAATTTAATAACTTCCCACTTATGAATTTCCTTAATTTTTTTCAAATTAAAGGTTTCAATCTGGACAATAAAGAACCAGGAGCTCATGAATTGGGAAAATTTTTTGGGTGGGACCACAAGTGAAGGCGCAATGAGTGTTTTTTTTTAACTGTTTTTTTTCTTGCGTGTAATATGACTATTTTCAAGTACAAAAGTTCCACATGTTTGATATAAAATGAGACTGAGGTGGGATTTAAGCAATAAATATGACTGAGGAGGGGGATAATTGGCATAAACTGTATATACAAAAATCATTCAATCAGAATCAACCTCCAAAATAGTGGTTTTTTCTGAGAGGGGGGAGGAATATTTGACAAATACAACATTCTGTGTTTCTTAAATTTATCAGCCCACCCCAGGGCTTGTGCTTGGGCATGAATCTTCCAGTTCACAGTAATGAGGGGGACTGGATAAACTTTAGAAATGATGATGTCCAAAGGAACAAAATGAGCACAACTATTCAAGAAGCAGATGAAAATGGGGGGATTATCATTTGGAGGACAGAAATAAGGGAAAAAAGAAAAAGATTGGGCTGTGGAATAAAAGAAAACTGGTCTTTTATACTTATTTGCAATTGGATCCCCCATGTCAGGCATGGACATCCACTAGCTTTTTGGAGCCTGGCCAACATCTTCATACCATTCAATTCTTTCCAAATAAGAGGATACTGAGGGAATTAAGGTGTTCATGGCTTCATAAAGGTCTTGATTTTGTTGAATTTCTTCAGCCAAGTCACCTCCGACATCAGCCCATTGATCTTGAGTCTTGTAAATGAAGTGGAATACTTTTCTGTAGCCACAGTTTCCATCACCCTGGACATTGATGGCCTTGAAGGTGTATTTCAATATAAACTTGGGCAAGTCTTCTGAGCCAGTTATCTGATAACATAAGTTCAAAAAATGAATAAATATCAAAATAAACAACATAAAATTACATTAAAAAGAATCAGAAACTCACAAACAGCTTGGATCATTCATCACTTGTGTGATAGTTGCTTTGACAATACTCACAGGTCAGGTCAATTGCATCATAGATATTCAAACTGGTGGCAGGCTTGTGTGATTTTCTTTGTGATGACTTTCTTCCAATTGCCAATCTTCTGGACCTTCTAAGGGTTACTTCTGATTTATTTAATTCAGTTGCTGAGGGTAGTGAATCTGATGAACTGATGGATTTAGATAATGAGTCCTCAGAATCTTCAGAATCTTCAAATGAGTCCACTTCCATAATTGGAGAGGGGAAATTTGACTGGGATCTTGAAGTTGTTGTGCTGGTCACTTTTGATGGGGGTCTTCCTCTTCTCTTGGTTTGACTCTCAATAATTTCAAATCTTGAAGGTTCTCTTTTGTTTTTATTCTTGGCTCCTTGGGGTCTTCCAAGGATGTTCTTGCATTCTAGAGGGTCTTCATAATATTGATCATCCTCTTGACTCTTGGTAATTTGATCAAATGGGACTTTTACACTCAAAAAATCTTGAAAGTGTTGGAGTATTGGGGTGATTTCTGCCATTGGTCTTTGAAAGAGGTCTTCCCCAATGTCTTCAAATATTTTCTTGGCTTCATTCTTTCTTTCTTTTTCAACACTTTGATCATCACCTTGAAAACCAGTCTGAGAACAATATGACAAGTAAAATCATTTAATAAGAAAAATAATAATAATAAGAAATTAAAAAACCCTCACAGGCAAATTCAAATGCCACTGAGGATGGAAGTCTGATAATTCAAGCCTTTGGCGCTTGACAAATGCCTTTTGGGTCTTATGCTTGCAAGGAATGCCTTTATAATTGTTGTATTTGTTGGTGCATTTTTCATTTGGAGGAAATTTTGATTTGAAATTTTCAAAGGCAATCTGAAGAGCATAATGAGACACCTTGCCATTGAGGGCACAGACGTTTGGAGGAAAATTCTTGACATGGACAATCATTTCTTTGGAGATTCTTTTGATAATTTCAATAAATTGTTTTCTGAATGCCATGTGGAGTGCCCTGACTACCTCCAGGAGAGTACCAGTGGACTTTTGTAGCCAAAGTTTAACCATGGCATGGGAACCTTCAACTCTGGAGGTGGAGCCCACACCCAGGTGGCAATGGTGGTTTGTCCAGGCTGGCACATAATACTCCTTTAGAGGAAGCCAGGTATTTTCCAAATACTGCAAGACCTCAGCATTTTTAACTTGCTTTTGAAGCCTCTTCCAGTTGTCTTTGAAAGACTTTTCAGTGGGTGAATACATAAGCTGAGAAAAGAATCCCAAAGTCATTAATAAAGACAATAATAAGAAAAAAAGTGAAATAAAATGAAATAAAATGAAGAAGTATATTACTTGATTCCAAAGGCCCATAAAATTTTCAAAATCAGTTCCATGACCAATTTTCTTCATGCAATGAGCAGATACATCCTTGTTGATCTGCCAAATGCATAGCATGACTTTGGAGTCTGGGAAGAGCTTCTTAATAGAGTTTTTCAAGGCCAGATCCCTGTCAATAACAATAACTGGGGGGGGAACAAGATTGGTGTTGTTGAGGACCTTTTCAATGTATTGATTTAATGCCCAAGTATATGAAGTTTTGTTTTCATTTTTCATCAAACAAAAAGCCCCATAAAAGGTCTTATTTGTTGAGCTGAATCCAACAATATGAAAAAGGGGACTTTTGTACTTATTGGTTTTATAAGTACAATCCATAAGAATGACATGAGGAAAGCCATGAAGAGGTTTTATGGCCAGGGGGTGAGTAAAAAACAAGGAGGTAATGTGTCCCTCAGAATCCCTTGCAGAGGACCAAACAAAATTTTCTTCTTTGAGAGTGTCAATAAGAGCATCAATGGGCCTTCTGCCTTGCAGTTTGTTGTTCTTTATTTTCTTGACTTGGTTATAAATGTCTTGAAGGATTACAGGCCTGTCAGACTCCCTCTGGCTGCATAATTGGGCCTGAATTTGCCTTGGAATGAGGAGTGATTCAGACATTTGAGCAATTTGGGATGTTTCTTGCTCATTGAATTTCCTGAAAGCAGGATGTGCCATGATACTTTCAGTGGCATCATGGCTATGTTCAGGATTTTTGACTTTAAGAGTCCAAGTGGTACTCTTGGCATATTTCCTGGCATAAAGTCTAAAAGGACAGTCAAGGTTTCTTGAGGTGACTGTTTTGGAGGGGCTTTTGTTTTGTGGGTCATATTGGACCTCAAGGTGGATACAGTATACCCCTGAGCCCTGGTAACATTATGCACATGTTGCCAAAGAAGCTCAAGGGTCTGAAATTCACCTTCAATGGGGGGTTGAAGCATATTTTTAATGAAAATTATGTATAAAAGTAAAAAAAGGGGAATTGGGGGATTTGGGATGGGTTAAGAACCTTTCGAAATGTGAAAAAGAGGTGAAAAAAGGTGTGAAAAATGAACAGAAGTGGTTAAGAGTCACCAGGGCGAATCTCGCGTCAATCGTCGGCGATTGACTTCACGTCGCACCGCTGTCAGTATAAAATCTTGCTTCAGTCGCGTTAGTGTCACTTTATAGTCACTGGATTTAGTGGGTCACGTCACGTCAGCGTCAAGACAACGTCAATCGTCACATGTGTCACATGCGAATGTCACTCAAAGGTCAAACCCATTTCAACACTATTCACAATGTTCGGGTAATTTCACCTCATTGGCTTCCGCATCCCCACCTAATCCGCCCCGATGCTTTGCATGCTTACGAGCCCGCACCGCCCTCCAGATGAGACTCCGACACTGCCCCCCCATCTCCGTCCTCACCACTCCTTACGCTTTCACACCCCTGCCCATACCATCTTTATGCTCACGTGGTGCACTCCCGACATGCTCCCGACATCACTTATCCTTACGCTCGCTCAAGTGCCCTCCCGATATGCTCCCGACACTGCTTACGATCATTACGCTCGCGGAGTGCACTCCCGACATGCTCCCGACATCACTTATCCTTACGCTCGCTCAAGTGACCTCCCGACATGCTCCCGACACTGCTTATCCTTACGCTTGTGTAGTGCACTCCCGACATGCTCCCGACATCACTTATCCTTACGCTCGCTCAAGTGCCCTCCCGATATGCTCCCAACACTGCTTACGATCATTACGCTCGCGGAGTGCACTCCCGACATCACTTATCCTTACGCTCGCTCAAGTGCCCTCCCGATATGCTCCCAACACTGCTTACGATCATTACGCTCGCGGAGTGCACTCCCGACATGCTCCCGACATCACTTATCCTTACGCTCGCTCAAGTGACCTCCCGACATGCTCCCGACACTGCTTATCCTTACGCTTGTGTAGTGCACTCCCGACATGCTCCCAACATCACTTATCCTTACACTCGCTCAAGTGCCCTCCCGATATGCTCCCGACACTGCTTACGATCATTACGCTCACGGAGTGCACTCCCGACATGCTCCCGACATCACTTATCCTTACGCTCGCTCAAGTGCCCTCCCGATATGCTCCCAACACTGCTTATCCTTACGCTTGTGTAGTGCCCTCCCGACATGATCCCGACATCACTTATCCTTACGCTCGCTCAAGTGACCTCCCGACATGCTCCCAACACTGCTTATCCTTACGCTTGTGTAGTGCACTCCCGACATGCTGCCGACACTGCTTACGATCATTACGCTCGCGGAGTGCACTCCCAACATGCTCCCGACATCACTTATCCTTACGCTCGCTCAAGTGACCTCCCGACATGCTCCCGACACTGCTTATCCTTACACTTGTGTAGTGCACTCCCGACATCACTTATCCTTACGCTCGCTCAAGTGCCCTCCCGATATGCTCCCGACACTGCTTACGATCATTACGCTCGCGGAGTGCACTTCCGACATGCTCCCGACATCACTTATCCTTACGCTCGCTCAAGTGCCCTCCCGATATGCTCCCGACACTGCTTATCCTTACGCTTGTGTAGTGCCCTCCCGACATGCTCCCGACACTGCTTATGCTTACGCTTGTGTAGTGCCCTCCCAACACTGCTTATCCTTACGCTTGTGTAGTGCACTCCCGACATGCTCCCGACATCACTTATCCTTACGCTCGCTCAAGTGCCCTCCCGATATGCTCCCAACACTGCTTACAATCATTACGCTCGCGGAGTGCACTCCCAACATGCTCCCGACATCACTTATCCTTACGCTCGCTCAAGTGCCCTCCCGATATGCTCCCGACACTGCTTATCCTTACGCTTGTGTAGTGCCCTCCCGACACTGCTTATCCTTACGCTTGTGTAGTGCCCTCCCGACATGCTCCCGACACTGCTTATCCTTACGCTTGTGTAGTGCCCTCCCGACACTGCTTACCATCCTTACGCTCGCGGAGTGCACTCCCGACATGCTCCCGACACCACTTATCCTTACGCTTGTGTAGTGCCCTCCCGACACCACTTATTCTTACGCTTGTGTGCTGCCCTCCCGACATGCTCCCGAAACCACCTATCCTTACGCTCGCGGAGTGCCTCTCAACATGCTCCTGACACGACTTATCCTTACGCTTCCGTACTACATCCATAGTGTACGGTGGCTTGTTGGCGTACACAATGGACGCCATCGCCGAAATATGCTGAGTGGCCTTCTCTGCCAACAGGACCTTAGGCGAAATTGGTCAGTATATTCACAATGTTGTGGTTAGGGTTTAAATCATGAGACTCACAAATTAAAACCTAATAAGTGGACTATTTAAGACAAGAATTGTGTTTCCTGTTTCCCTGACAAAACCATTTTATTTCATATCAATCAAATGAACACTTTGCTTAGTCCTTACCTCATGAGCGTTGAATAGTTCAAAAGTTGACTTTAGTAGGTTTCTCACTAGTCAACTTTATTCAATGTCTCACAGGGAAGTGATTTCATTTGCATGATATGAAATAATTTGCAAAACATCGCCTCCATTTTCTTCAATTTGGATCTTTTTCTTTAAAATTTTCAAACAAGTTATCAATCAACTAGTCACCATCTATTTGCTTAATAAACTACCTCCGCGATGGCCCAAACCCCGGGAAATTCAACGGAATTTAATGAACGACCAACTTCAGCCCCAGAGAGTGGAAGTGAAATATCTGATATGGCCAGTAGTCGTGAATTAGGCATTGAAGCAGAGAGCCAGTCACTTGAAGATCATCAAGATCCACCAGTTCTTCCAGAATGTGAGTATACATCCATCTTTAGTATTTCTAATCTCTCAAAACCTGATATTGTGTCATAGCCTTTATTTCAGGTCAACCTCCAAGCTCTCAGAAACCGAATTTTAAAAGTTATGAGAAGGAAAAGACTGTTGAACCTTGTGCACCGACAGAAGATGATGGGCAAGATGATGTAATTTTCAGTGGGGAGGTGGAAATTATATCCAAGGAACAATTTGTCTCCAACATTGCTCAAACAATCCCAAGGCTCGAAAAAATTCAAAATGATAGTAAAATTCCTGATTATGTGCATCAAAAGATTGCTGAAGCCATGAGCCTCCTCAAAATGGATTTGAACCGTAAGTCCATTACTAATTCAAAACAAAGTTGATAAAAATAGCTGCTTACAATATATGGGCAGGTGTGGAGGTGGGAGAATCTCTACCTGAAGGATCTCGAGTCGTAATTGGATTTCCAGGCAAAGGATTAGGAAAAAGACCAAATATACATGCGACCAAAAAAACCAACAAAAAACGCCGTACCTTTGAAGCCGCAAAGGATTCCCGGGATCAAGGTGATGAAATGATCAATGTTGAAGTGGACCATATTGATAATGAACCTCTGCATACTGAACCCCCCCCATACTCAATGAAACAATCCATGATGAAGCTCCACATACTGAAAGCCCCCCGATACCCAATGAAACAATGCATGATGCAACCCCTCCCGCCTCTCCTCGGAATATTCAAGCCCCTCAAGAAAGGGAAACAATTCAACATGATACAATGGGACGAGATATGACTGATATAATTCCCGACGCTGAGCCCGAAGTGTCATCCGCTGCGAATTTTCAAGGGATATTAGTATCCCGCATGGAAGAGTTTGCAGGCATTTTGAATTATCATTCCAATATTTCTCAACAATCATGGAAAAGGGGGCTTGATAATATCAATAGGATTTACAAAAATCGATGGGACAATTTACCAACAAAGGATGCTCATACATTCCTGCCCGTTGGTATTAAGGTGATCAGTAACCAAGATCTTAAAATGTTGGCTTGGCTGCAGGACCTTGAGATGGCAGGTGAGTTTTTTTATCTTTGTGCATGATACTTGATTATTGGCTGTTGACTGGTGATATAAATTGCAATATACAGGGTTAGATTTTTTTAAGCCAACCAAAACAGAAGCGTTTTTTGATCAAAACATTTGGAATCTCAAATTAATGAAGGAATCAGCTAAACCTCCAGAGAATCTCCAAAATCTGAACACTCCTTCTTCAAAATGGTTCAGAGCCTTCTTTACCCCGCCAATCCAGTTAAACATTTTTGGGCAAATGTTATGTTTGAATCCATTAGTTTAGTCTCATACGATGTGATTGCACCCAAACCATATGTTGCACCAACATCAAATTCAACCGATCCTCTTGGACTCGAACGCGGAGCAGTTGAATACCTTGCCTCCTGCTTGAGTAAATCGAAGCAACGTGCAACCCAACTCAGCATTGAAGGTGGCGGCGCTGACAATGAGATATCCACAAAGCCGCACAAGAACCTGGAGGATCTAATGGATACAGTTATCCATTTGATGATTGCATACAACATGGTACGTGCACATACAAAGGTCGAAGTTAATGGCATCAAAGGCAAACTCACAAACTCAAAAAAAAATGAGGCCATCAAAGATCTTTTGACGTGTCACAAGAATCTCGGAATAAATAGAATTTGCTATGGTATATTAGCGGCATTCTGGGCGGCAGGGATTCGTTGTTTGATGGTATGCTCAGATGACTGGAGAACAAGCTCAGTTAAAGGGGCTTTATAACTAATTGACATTTCCGCAAAACTTTCAGAGGGTAAAAATCTAGTGGAGCCAGTGTGGCTACGTACTAATAAGTATATATGTAATTTACTGAATAAAAGTTTCTTCTCATCAGAGTATTTTAACCCCACTGTACCTCTTAGATTTGAATTTGCACAATGCTTAGTATTAGACTTTGGTGATGCCTGGGTGGCAAAACGCGGTCTTGGTTCAAGTGATGAGGTCACCTTGACGGTACCCAGGTCAGCTAAACTCACAACCAGGATTGACCCGTTTTAGATTAGCTTTGTACTACATAGATTGTAATTGAATTTTGCAAAGTTATTTATGAATTTAATAATCATGACTTCCTATCCTACTACTGCCCGGATGCCACAGTCTGAGTACCAATAGTAATTGTACGGCGGCATGCCTCCGTACATCATTGCAAAGACTCCGACAAGACGCAAGCTGAGTCAGGCGTTGTGCCCGCGAGTAGCACACGCGGGGGCATTGCGGGAGGTCGGCTTTATCACTTCCCGCCAGCCCATAATAGGCAAAAGGTTCCTGTGTCTTTCAAGAGGAGTGGGATAACTAGGGATCCGCAGCAGGATGCATATTGCATTTGCGTGTGCTTGCAATATTCCAAATGGTTGGATTGGAAAGTGATTTCATGGGAACATCAATATGTCAAATTTAATAATGCACTATCCACTGCAATTTTCGGGTTCAGGTATTTGAGATCGCGAATTTGCGAAGGTCAGGTGTGATCTTTCTTTTTAGCCGCAATCAAAAAAGATTCATCAACCGCAATTCAATTTAGGTGATATTAATAAATCAGTAATCATTCGGTTTGATTTCATTTTCTGCTGAAAGCATGCCATTCACGAAAAAAGGAAAAGAGCGTAAAAGGGAACTCGCGAGAAAGCGTCGGGCTGAGGAAGGAAAGTGTGAGTTTCTCGCTTAATCTCAGTGTATATATATAGATATATATATATGCTTCCACATTTATGTGGCACCCTCATTGAGCCCCACAGAAGAACATTGGCTTTAGTCGGTTCAGATTGTGCCAATGTCATGTGGGCTCCAACAGGGAAGTCAAAGGATGTGTGCCGAAGAAAGCTCCTTGGGCATTGGGCACCATTCTGGACTCAAAACTCCTTAGCTTCAAATGGCAGGAAGCAGTATCTGATATCTTGTCTGCTTCAACACAAAGTGATCCCTCAACCACTCGGGAATAGTCGGACATCCCAAAAGATAAATGAGGGCAAAACCACCCGAAAGCAGAGGTTTTTTTCCTCCTCTTGACCAACAGCACAAATATCAATGCCAGTATCAGCAAATATGATCCCAAGTGAAATTCGGAGCCTTGTGGATGTCAATCAGATCAAACGCATTCACTTTGGCCGTGTGGCAATTTTCTCTTCAACCGGATTACTCATTGCCCTTGTTGAATTCCGACCATTCACAACAATGAGTGAAGTCGAGGTCAATCAATGGGATGAATTATCACAATTCTTATTTCGCGAAAAGAGGTTCACTGACCCTATTGCAACAAATGGAGCATTACTGGAGGGATTTATGTTCGCGATTGGGTGGCGCAAATGCACCACGAAGAATGAACAATTTGGTCTGTATGGTAGTGCTGGCAAAATTGAAAATGCAAAAGATGAATGGCGGGACCGAGGTGCCAATCTTAGCTCGGTGGGTCTCATTCTAGGTCAATCCTTACGATATGTTGGGGATAATTTATTTCAGAAGATTCAAAATTGCTACAACTCATTGGGGGTTCCGTCTTTTGATCAAGTCAAGTATGAAGGCAATAATCCCGCAAATCAGGGTGCATGTGAGTTTGCTTCGGCACTCACTTTCACCATGAATGGATTCAAAAACTCACCTCATCTTGATAAGGATGCATCGCTGTATGCTTCGGGATGGTGGTTTCAAGCTGATAAGGAGACCGGCCAAATTCAAAGAGATGCATCAAAGCGGTGTACAGGGGGGAAATTGATTTTCCCAAATGAGCATTTTTGGATTGATCTAACCCATTGTCATGGGCCCATTCAGGTAGTGTGGGCCAGCAGTACATTTCTTCATTATACTGATCCAGCACAGGACAACGAAAGCACGACACTAGTGGGTATGTCCGCACAATGCTCAAGCAGGTTAGCAAAAACAATGTGCCGAAAAAGCCACGGCTATTATGAGATTGGCGAGGGAGCGGCCTATCAAATCAGGGATGGTAATACAATCTCAGCCCAATTCAAAGAGTGAGGCAGTCGGAATAGCAGCGTGATTGGTAGATAATGGTGGGGTAAGGCAGAGGACAATATACACCAGGATTGGATGGTTTCGAGTGCGGGAGATGGTGGGTCTCACATGAAAAAGGGGTGAAGTGGATTATGTACGGAGGCATGCCATCGTAAATATGCCAGGTTTGTTGCTCTTGTCCAGGATCCCAACGCTTCACACGCGAATCCTTATGCTTGTGCAGGTTCCGACAATGCTAAAAGTTCCTTACGCCTATGCGGGCTGCGGACGCCTCACACGCCAATCCTTACACCTGTGCACGTTCCCGACAACTCACACGCCAATCCTTACGCCTGTGCAAGTTCCCGACAGCTCACACGCCAATCCTTAGGCTTGTGAAGGTTGCCAACAATGCTGACAATTTGTTACGCCTGTGCAGGCTCCCAAAAATTCACACGCCAATCCTTACGCCTGTGCAGCCTCCCGACAGCTCACACGCAAATGCTTAGGCTTGTGAAGGATGCCAACAATGCTGACAATTTCTTACGCCTGTGCAGGCTCCCGACAATTCACACGCCAATCCTTTCACCTGTGCAGGCTCCCGACAGCTCACACGCCAATCCTTACGCCTTTTCAGGCTCCCAACAGCTCACACGCGAATGCTTAGGCTTGTGAAGGATGCCAACAATGCGGACAATTTCTTACGCCTGTGCAGGCTCCCGAAAATTCACACGCCAATCCTTTCACCTGTGCAGGCTCCCGACAGCTCACATGCCAATCGTTACGCTTGTGAAGGTTCCCGACAATTTAAACAATTCAATACATGACTAAGATTAATAGCGTGTGACCATAGGAACGGCAATTTCTCATGAATCTGGAGTGGATTGCTCACATGCCGGAACCTCCCGCTTTTTTACAGTTAAGATTTGATATGGCTTAAACAATGGAGGAAGAAAATATAGGAGGCAGGAATGGTGACTATTGGCGCATTTTTGGCAAAAGATTTTCTCACATACAAATACTAACTCAAACTTTTGGTGGGGCACTTACGAAAATTATTCTCACACAATAGTAAATATGAATCACTGAGGAATTATAATAAATTCACGTGAACAGAGAACGTAAGAGAAATTGAAAATATCTTTCATTGAATACAAATAATTTATCTATAGGAGTGTATTACAAAAGGTAAAAAGAGGAAAGAATACGATTTTTTTTGTGGATTTTATTTTTCTAAGAATTTAGAGACTATCCCGGTGATGTCCTCCATTGGATAAGCCTCCATCGCCTCGCCAAGGAGGGAGTTTAGTTCCTCCCGGAATTCCCGGTGCATCTCATTTCAATGAGTTGCATCCACGAAAGGAATCATGTGGAGCAACCGACGATGCTCCAACAAGATTCGGTTGATCGATTCGTGGACGATGGCTCGAGGAATCATTAGTATCGGGCGCAGGTTGGTGAATTCCTGGCGAGCGTCATCGTAGGAATGAGATGAGCTTGGCACCGGGGGGAGGAGGCGGTTGGGTTCTCGGCGTCAATGGGAGGGATATCCGGGGAAGGAACCGGGGTAGGAGTGGTGGGAGGGGGAACAGGAGGGGAAGGTGGGGGAGTGGGTGAAGAAGAAGGTGGAGGGGGAGGGGGAGGGGGGATCCGACTGGCGTATCGTCGATGATGATAATCGAGCGGGGAGTTGCGGGACGAGCTGGAGATGGTCGAAGGAGGGGTGAGGAAAAGTTGAGTTGAGTTAAAAAAGTGAAATAGGGACTTACCAAAAGGTTCCTCCGTTGATTGGGTAGGAGCCACCTCAGGTTGAGGCTCACGAGTCGCACTGTCCTCAGGTGGTTCGGAGGATGGACTCGGGCCAGGAATAGGTGGCTCATCGTGCTGGGAGGCTTCTACAAAAGGAGGAAGAGTCAGTTAACTTGATGCGAAAGTGAAAATGAGAAAAGAGAAAGTTGGCTGCTTACCGCGGAATAAGTCCTCAGACCATCGGGTGCCACTCGGGCCTGGAGTGGGTTGCCGCGGGGTTTGCTCGCGAGGCAAAGTAGGAACGGGAGAGTCTTGTCGGGGGGGATTCGGGGGGTTTGGTTCTATGAGTAATGGAAAAAAGTTAGTATTATTGCGTGAAGATAAATGAGATAAGGAGGAGAAAGAAAACTTACTTTGGCGTTTGAATCCCATCGGTGACAAGACATGGTGACGATCAGCCCAAGCTTGAATGTCCTCTTTCCATCGCCATCCTTCATCGGCCGGATAATCACTTCGCTCAGGTCAAGGAGTGAAGTGACCATCGGATGGTAGCCTAGGAGGGGGGGTGGACAAATCGATGCTTGAGGGGACTGGGCTAATTGTCCTGAATCGTTCCCGCTGGCCTGTTTGGGGTCCCAGGGTCCACTCACGCTCGGAAATGGTTTCATCATCATTGGCCACAAAGGAGTCCTGGCGAGGGCGTCTTGGGCGGGAACTCCTCTGGCCGCGGGGTCGGAAGGGGCGGACGACGAACGAACATTTCTTGTGTGCTTGTCGGCAAGCATCACAAGCGTCGGTCGTCGTCGAGGAACGAATGCAGGGGATACCCCGCTTGGTGCATAACGTGCAGGACATCTAAAAACAAATCAAAACAGGTTAGTAACTGAATAGAAAGCAAGCAATCAAGAAAGAAAAGGAAGACATACGATGATTTATAATTTTAAAACGGAATTCAAATTAAAAAAACGCTAGTAGGAGGTTTTTAAAAGTCTAGAAGAGAGTCGTGAAGAAAGGGAATTATTAATATTGGATCATAATGTTGACAAAAGCTTAATTGGAGAAAACGTACGAAGTAGATAGAAGTGGGGTTCTGAAAGTATTAGCAGGAAAAACAAAAAGCGAGCAGGAAGGGGAGTGGGGTTAGTCGAGTGCAAAAGAAAAGACTGGAAAGGCAGGAAGACGAGGGGGAATACGCACAAGAAGGACAAACGCGGGTGAGGTTGAACGAAGTGGAGCGGGTGAGAGAGAAAGTGAAGTGCGTGTCGTGTGAAGATGGTCTTTTATACCATGGTGAAGCTGAGACGATCTCAGCAGTTGCAGCACCCGCAAAAGTTTCAGCTTCAAGGCGTGTGGGCAAAATTGAAGCTGAGTCTCAGCGAATGCTGCAACTGAGAAGTGAAATGCTCGCGTGAGGCAGAAGAACAATGGGGGTCTGGCTGAGTATTGCAATTTATTGAATTGTCAAGCTGAGTCAAATCCCCTTTGTTTCCTTAAATTGCCACCTGATCACCCAGGAGGGTGGTCGTGAGGCCCTTGTTGAATGTGCATTCAACGTGCAATGCACAAGTGACCCATGCAGATATGCACCCGGTGCATTTGGTCACAAGTGACCGCGGCAAGATCACCGGCCTTATGGCCTGGTGATAGTATTTGAACAAAGGGGGGGGCTCTAAGACAAGTGAATACAGCGTGAGCTTGCCTCGACCCATTGCTCAGGTTTGCTTTCGGGTCATAATTGAAATGCTCAGTGGCTGAACATTTTAATTGCACAGTAATTGAACAATTGATATAACAATATCAAATGCACCGCTGAGTCTTGCAATTTATTGAATTGTCAAGCTGAGTCAAATCCCCTTTGTTTCCTTAAATAGCCACCCGATCACCCAGGAGGGTGGTCGTGAGGCCCATGTTGAATGTGCATTGTGGGTGCAATGCACAAGTGACCCATGCAGAAAAGCACCCGGTGCATTTGGTAACAAGTGACCGCGGCGAGATTACCAGCCATATGGCCTGGTAATAGTATGTGAACAAAGGGGGGGGCTGTAAGACAAGTGAATACAGCGTGAGCTTGCCTCGACCCATTGCTCAGGTTGGCTTTCGGGTCATAATTGAAATGCTCAGTGGCTGAACATTGGAATTGCACAGTGAATGAACTATAGATATAACAATATCAAATGCACCATGCTGAGCCATTGCTCAGTCGTTTTTGTATGCGCGCACTCTGAGCATTTGGCACAGCATCGGATGACATTTCAGCCAGGTGCAGCATTTCACACGCTTTGGTGAAGTGCTCCAAACTGAGCCTTCCAGTGAGCTATTGCAGAATTAGTTCATTCCATGGCTTTACTGAGCACTTTCACACGGTGCTTTTGACCATGACATGCTCAGCTTGCGTGTGCAAATCGGGTGAAACGCAATGCTGAGCATGTGGCACATGAGCTACGTAAATGCAAACGATCGGAAGGTGCATGCACATTTGCTATATGCATGCAGGCTCAAGTAGTATTACACCTTCCTGATCTGTACAGTTCAGTCAACACTGTAGTACGCAGTACACCTTTGTAAATGTGTACTGCGGAGCAGAGCAAAAAGCTGTTCAACAATGTAACATGCAATCACGTCAAGCCATCGAGTCATATCTCTCACCTGCATCCCTTTGATGCACCTTGTAGGACAGCTCTGCCTAACTACGGCACAGATGCGCATGTAATCCAAGTTAATGTAAGTGAGTCATAATGGGATGACTTAATATTTGGGTCATACACAAAGAGTTGATTCACTCCGGTGCCATTGTTGGGGCAAACAATGACTGGCCCGCTTGTTCATTGTCGGGCAGCCACACGCTTTCATACGCACCCCCGATGGGTCATATGCAGGCAACTTTCACACGCCTGGAAGACATTTTACTGCCAGTCTTCCAGCTGCCTATTTTCTTGGTCGGGTTGTCAGCTTGACTGCAGATGCTCACCCGCTTGCGCGTGGAAACCTGAGGCCAATCAGTGTGGATTTGCTTCAGCCTCATCCACATTAGAATAACAATCCCAGCCTATGATTGCTGAGGCTGGTCATGTTTGCGTGGGTATCTCCCACCGCGGGTCATTTTCTTCACGTTCTCACACGCCGTGCGCAAGTTGTGGCACCTGGCTTGCAGCCAAAAATCCCCTTGGGCGTGTGGCCTCTTTCTCTGGAGTTTTCTACGCGTGTGAGGCAAAGACCCAGATGCCAATCTCGGAGGATTAGTACTCGCCTCAAACGTAATAGGGGTGAATGTATATGTGGATCACGGCTCACGGCTGGCGCCCCCTTTGATCATCGCACACATTCCCCCCTGATCCCCCCTGCAAGCCCAGTACGCATCAGTCAGCAAGAAACTTCAGGCAAAACCAAAGTCATGTTCGGTGGCACGCCACCGAACATATATTACCTGCCCACACACACACCTCTACAGTGAGTTTGCCGTTTGAAACTGCCATCATTGCCCAGTAGGTCCCTGTGCAAAAATTCACCTGGGGATGATACGCTCATTGTTCGCTGTCACACCAGTGAACATGGGCGCATGCCTCTAATATGCCCATCCACAATAAGTTGCTACAACCCACCCAATTTCGGATATGCTAATGTCAACCCTGTTCCACCAAAGGTTTCATAAATTGCTGCAGATCCAGCAAAATATTGGTGCACCCACATTTTGGCCACCTTGCCTTGATATATGCCCCAAATCGGATATGAAAATTATCAGCCCAAGATGCCCACCCCCATCAAGACCATGCACGTAACCACAGGCCATCCCCCTTTTGGCCTGTTGCTGCCACTCATATAAGTTCCCCACCTGTGCTTATTCCTCTTCATTCCCTTTAGCTAACCCTTCCCGATCATATAATTTGCAACTGTCCCCAAATAATTTAAAATAGCCATCATGTCAACCCCTTCACAACCACTTTGCATTGGGATGATTAATATTAGTATTCAAATAAATAGTGATATAACCTTAAAGCCTGAGAATTCCCTCTTAGGTTCTCGGATTATGCTATGGCACAATCAACACAACATATTCGTATATCTCCCCAATCACCAGCATGCTATTGGCTCTCTCCCGGGAACCCTTTCCCAAACGTTGATACCATTCCTTGGGGCACCAAAAACGTTCATGCACTGTGGTCCTGGTGGGGCATGGATTGAAAATTGCCAATCCAATCCTACTCAAATATTATTTGTTGAGGGAGTATTTATGACTGATGCCAATGATCCCTCCTCATCTCAGAAACCCAATCTAGCATTGATGTTCTTCACATGGTATCCAAACATTCTATTCATAATGGAAAGCTTTCGAACACAAGATTTCAAGCTTAAAATGCCCAAAGAATATGACTGTACTACTCATTGTCAATGTCAACTCTTTACTCCGACATTTCCCGCTTCAAACTCGACGCCTGCTTCATATCCTGCTGTTTCATCATTGATTTCCAAGCAAAAACTGATACAATTACCCAGTGGATCAGACCTCCCCATGATGACCCCGCCCCATTCCATTATTCAAACCCCCCTCCTCCCTCATCAAAAGACCGGACTAGCTTTTCTCTGGGATCGAGAAATCCCCGATGGCCAATCAGCCCGTAACCTTTGGGCCACCTCACCCCCAGAATCCACTTTCAATGCCAGGCACATCATTACAAACAAGGTCGTTAGCTCATTTGAATCCATTTCGACCAATACCCCTCTTGGAGGACTGCTTGCGGATGATATGGGATTAGGTAAAACCATTCAGGCCATTGCTCTAATTGGTACCTCCAAGGAGCGGATGATTGCAAACCCCCATCGCTCCACGCCCACCATGATCATCTGCCCCCCTCGCTTAATTACCAACTGGCAATCAGAAATATCCAAGCATGCTCAGGCTGGAGCGCTGCATTCCAAAATCTACCATGGTCCCACTTGTCACTCATTATCCCAAGCCGACATTTTAAAATATGATATCATCATCACTTCTTACAATACTATCACCCAAGAATTTAAGCAAACCAATCCCTCTACATCATTCATTTTTCAAATCAATTGGCATCGTATAATCTTGGATGAAGCACAGTGAGTGGCTGACCTTAAATGATTCAAATTACCTTTTATATCCAATAACCCTTGCCCCCTCTTATAGCTATATTTGCTCTCAATACACTGCCACTCACCGTGCCATTAATAGCCTCCTTTCATCCCGTCGAATATGTTTAACAGGCACACCTATTCACAACACCATTTATGACCTTTTGGGCATAATATCATTCATCACTCAACCCCAGAGCGCCGATCAAGATAACTGGTCACCATTCATCCTGAGTAGTCTTTCAAAAGGTTGCAATGATATTTTGCATTTGGCATTGCAGCATTTAAGTTTGCGCCGCACCAAAACCACACATCTCGAATGCCTCCCCACTATTAGCCATCATTATGAGCTGCTCCCACTCAACCCGACCATGCAGCAAGAATATTCCACATTATATGAAGAATTCCTATCATCCAAAAGCAAAGGACCAGGAGAGTTTTTCAGAAATATCAATAAGCTGCGAATATGTTGTAACCATCACATCATGCTTAACTCAATTGCGGAGGCGGAGTTGGAAGACCCCGAGGGCAGGAGCACTCAGGATAACTCCCCAAGAATCACACGAACTATTGTGGATGTGGAAACATGCATGATGAGTAGTAAAATTGCACACCTCCTACAAAGCTTAATGAAGAACAAACAAGGTGTGGTCCGACGAAATCGGTGGTTTATACCCAATGGACCCAATTTCTAGATTTGTGCGTTAATTCTAATATGCATCCATTACCAATTGACTCCATCTGACTTTTTTATATTGTAGAATTGGTATTGCTCTTGCCCATCACTCTATCCTTTCAGCACGAATTGATGGAACAATTACACCACGAGCGCAGGACAAGGCGCTTGAGAATTTCTTCAATAATCCTGAATGTGAAGTACTCATTGCATCCATTGCCGCGGCTGGAACTGGCCTCAATATAACTTGTGCTAATATAGTCTATTTAATGGTGAGGGGCCCCCCAAAATTCTCCCCTGATATTCGGACCCTGACATCCACATTTCCAGGAGCCTAATTGGAACCCAGCCATTGAGGCTCAGGCTGTTGATCGTCTACATCGTATTGGCCAACAACGACCTGTACAGGTCATCCACTATATCACTCCTCATTCAGTTGAGGTCAACATGCGGAAGGTACCTTTCAAGCTCATCTTTCACTTGATTGTATTACTATTCTGAAATCCTTCCTTATGGGAATGCCATATTCCAATCACCAATAGGTCCAAGAAAAGAAAAAATCATTAACTGCGTGAGCCTTACTGATATTATATAATTTGTGATTGACAAAGTTGATAACTCCTGTTGACTCTCTGGCACAGGTCCACAATTATGAACACCATGAGCTGGATCGAACTTCTTCAATATTTCCTCAATGAAAATGAGCAATAGAGTATTATTGCTAAGGGAGACGGTGATACATTTCAATTGGTATTGTCTATATTCTAACATATTTAGCAAGTTGTTGCATCCTTAAGAGATAATAATCCGATTTTATTACACCTGCACAAATAATTCACAAAATTTTAATTTGTCACAGTGCTATACCGTGACAAATTACTAAGTTATTGCAGAGCATCACCATTAGGCCTAATAACTGGCATGTCAAGTATCTTGAGGGCGCTAGTCTGCATCTTACTACAGCCTTTGAGCCAATCTTGATCAAATACCTGAAATGATAGGCCTTCCGGAATATCACCATCATCTGTCAATCGTAATTCTGGCAATCTATCAATAGTTTTTTTACCCTTTTTTTAATCCGATTACAAAACTCTATGTCTCTATCCATTTTCAATACCAAATCATTAAATAACTGGGAGCGCCAGCGTAATCCCACTTTGCGGTAAACTTGACGGCCATTTTCCAGTACCTCCTCAGTATCTGAGCATACTCGAGGGTCATTGAATTGTGATGCTAGGATGGGAAATTTAGCCGTATCACACCATTCACGACGGCGCTCACAGGTCTGCACATAATCAAGTAGATCATCATCAGACTTGGTCCACAATGAAGAAGAGATACAGTATCTAACTCTTTGACGAATCTTTGCGAGCTTTTGATTCTCTTTCTTTTTTACCAAATACTCCGCATCCTTTTGAATAGACTTCCATTCTCTTTTCAAATAAGTGAAATATTGCTCCATTAAAGCCGCCACGACCCCATAGTTGTTATGATCCTTGTTCCAACAGTAGTGATGATACTCAGTGCTGACAAGTGCAAGACGGAATGTACGGTAAAACACCATAGACATCAGCTCATTGAACGGATGTTGCCATGAGCTCTCCCAGTCCCAAGTGAATCGCTTTAGTCCTAGCTTGTGGAGCTCATTTTTGCAGTAGCTTTGGAAACCCTGAGACTGAACCTGGTTTGATGGCTCATTGAAAACATCCTCGGGGACATAACCGAGATGACCAGCCACTTGAATTGCAATTTCACGCTCTTCTGTGCTGGGTGGTGCTGGTATGAGGAAAAATCCTTATCCCTAACTTTGAGTAGGAACAGGCAATGTGCGTGTACTGCTGATCTCATTCCATGGACATTCTCTGGAAGTTCTGCCTTCAGCCATTTTTGTTGCTCCTTCTGGCTTGCACGTTTCGCCACATTGTGAGCTTTGCGGGCCTGGTTCCTTTGCTGTCTGACCTCGGATTGTTCAAGCATACTCTGGGCAAGGCCCAGCTGAGGATGGGTGAACTCACTATTTGATTGAGTGCCTTGCTCATGCGCCGTGAAATCGTCCCTCCTTGGTTCATCATTTCTTTCACTTTGAGTCGGAGACATGTTCTCATCCTCATCATCCACAATTCTTTCTCTTGATGTACTGGCATGACCCGTTCTTGGTTTGGAGGCATATGGATGATGACGTCCAGTGACTTTCTCTTTATGGACCAGAGGTGAAGACGCATAAAGTTCATCCCCTGCCATGCAAATCATCAGTTAACACATCAAAACATTAATGAAGACTGGTCATCCTCACGATCTTCAATTGGCTCCTGAGATCGGACTGACTTGCCTTTAGGTGCCATATCTAACCCATTAAACAAAAATATTGAATTGTGAAAAATGTTATACTCCGAAATTAAAATGACTTACTTTGATTAAGCGTCAATCCTGGATTTCCCTCTGACAGACCACTCCAAGTTACATTCTCCAATGGTCTTTTTCGTCGCCCCCCATCCACGCGCCTTTCATCACCCACATGAACCTGAGATCCTGATGGAATATTGAGGGTTGGCTGTTTACTTTGGCCAAAGGGATCCTGGGATGCGACTGGATTCCGACCGGGATTAAGGAGGAACTCACGTGGAAATTTTGATTGGGGATTAGCATGTGAGGAGATTTGAGGTGTGCCTTCTGGCCCCTGAGACACATGAATTTGTGTATTAGTGGGATTCGGGGGAATCGGAGTGACAGAAATATTTGGGATCGACCAAGTGCTTGAAGTTGGAGCCTTTGGATTTCCCACATCAATGTTAAGACCTGATACATTCATTGAGGATGCGATAGGGGTTGTGAGAGGAATGTTGGGACTCAATGGTGACTGTGTTTGAACATATTCTATGCTAGATTCACTATTTGAGTCATGAACAGAACCTGAACGGGATTTATGTGACTTGAAAGATGACATAAGGGCCGAAAAAGTACAGTAATATTTTTAACTAGATAAAACACCTCAGTATTATGATAAAATAGAGTGATATGAGATGAAATCTTTTCAAATTTAGAATAGAGAAATTCTATGAATAGTTGTAACTAAGTGTTGTGTGGAAGTCGGATAAGACTCTTTTGAGGAGAATCCTCCCTGCCTCCTCTTGAGCTCCTCCGCTTTTGTCGGAAACCACCCTGCACGGCCTACCAGCATATAATGTGATATATCCTTGATCTGAAAGGGGACCCATCATCCATAAGTAATCATATTTGGTAACATTTCCGCCTCCCCATTGTCACATTTTGTGAATTATCCAAACTGCCAATATATGCATTGAAATTCCACAACATTGTACATCTGTAAAGGGGTATATTCATGAAGGATTTACCCACAAAAGAGACATCACCTTTTCACGAAAGGCAAGACAATCCAAATCACATTCCAACTGATTCAAAGCCCGCCGCACTCAAACCAAATACCAAGACTTTAGCTGCACTCCACCCCCTTATGTAATAGAGTTATATAGTTATGTCTGTAATAAGGTTTAAACCATGTACGATGGCGTGCCAGCGTACATGGATTAAATGTTAATCCCCTCAATTCAATGGTAACACTTCACTCATGGAACCCCCTCAATGGTCAAACCCGCACTATCACAATGTGTAAATAAACTAGAATATGTATGAGCATTGAGCAGCATGGCATTTTACCCAATTAAACGCCTAACCAATTCCGCCATCCAGATGAGACATGTTAAACTTTATCCACTGCAGCTCATGCTCCATTACAAGTGGGATAAAATCCTCAGCTGGCTCAAATAATCTCCCCCTTCATAAATAATCACTGAATTTTATTTCCAATTAATAACACTCCTAAACACTTTCACATCAACCATAGATATTTATACACAAACCAACCGTACTCCCAATTCCTGCAACAATGACAACCCGGCCCTATTCCTCAATGCGTATATGCATGTGTCAACACTGCTCAACTCAAACACACTCTTCCCCTGAGGGTGATAGGCAAGGAGTTGCCTTCACACCTTTCCAATATAAACAGCACATTAAAAAGCTCAAATCAACCATTGCACCCAAATCTCATCCAAACATCCCTACTTCTGCATCAGGATCTGGGTGCCCACAAATTCTATTGGATCAAATCTTCCCAGCTGATTATTCACGTTTGACCCAAAGCACTTTCTCAACTCCAGCGGGTCTCAATTCAACTGCACAGAAACCATATAGTGGCAGTCAAACCCTTCCCCCACAAGACCTAGGAATGATAATATCTGCCATTCTATCATTAAGGTATAATTTACCCCGCAGGGCTTCACGCATTCTCAACCCCGCCCTGAACCTGCTGATCAAGTCCAGTTTCTCAAGCTCCGGTGGTCCCCCCATTCCTGCATTCCATATACCTCAAGATCTGAGTACCATATTTGAACATCTCCAATTGGAGCCAGTGATTCAAAACTATATATGTTGTCCTCAATGTTTCTCTCTTAATGGCCTTACCGAATCAGTCACAACTGACCAACCCCACTGTCAACGCCATAATGACCCAAATGATCATGATCCCCCTTGCACACAATCATTAGGCAAATTCATCTATTCATCTGAACCCCACACCCAAAACACAACCAACATGAAGCAAAAATTTATACCAACAAAACATTTCATTTATCAACCATTCAAAAATTGACTTGCCAGATTCCTCCAGCGGGCTGGAATTATGGAAATTCTGCATCAACATCAACAATCCCAAACTCCCGAAGATTCCCCAAAACGTGACGTCTGGGATGGATTGGTCTGGAGACGCTTCACTGGCACTAGAAATATCCATGACCCCCCATTCATGTCCATTCCTGGTGCATTGGCCTTCTCCATATATGTGGACTGGTTTAATACACATGGAAAGTCAACCCGGTTGGCTAGCATTGGACCTATCATGCTTATTTGTCTTAATCTCCCCCCAAGTGAAAGATTGAAGCCCGAGAATGTCTATGTTGCAGGAATCATCCCTGGTCCGAAGGAGCCAACTGCGCTTCAATTGAATTATCTATTAATGCCACTCATCAACGAGCTCAAAGAGCTATGGCAAGGTTACCATTTTGCACCCACCTCAACAGGTCCATCAGGATCCTTTATCCATGTTGCCATCCTCACAGCCATTGCGGATGTGGTTGCCATGCGCAAGCTTACTGGATTTATTTCCCATTCAGGAAACCACTTTTGTAGTTTTTGCACCATTCACAAAGCTCAAATTGAAGAAATTGGTCCTCAATTTCACTACATGCGCTCATACCAAAGTCATAAATCAACCATTGCCAAATGGCTTCGGGCAACCCCACAACAAAGACAAGCAATTTTCTCTGAGTATGGAGTGCGATATTCAATTTTGGAAGACCTTCCTTATTGGGATGCCACCAGAATGGTTAATCTTGACATAATGCATAATTTAATACTTGGAATTTTGAAGGATCATGCAACTTTCAAATTGTGCATTCCAGAGTCCAAATCAAAAATTTACCTCAGGTCCCGCAGGAAATCCAATGACACCAACAGTTCAGACTCAGATTCCATGACCTCCAACAGCTCTCTTGATAAAATCACATTGAGAGAGGCCCGCTCCCTGAGAAGAGACGCAGCAAAAATAATAAATGAGCCACTCCCCACTACTTCCACCCAAAAAAACTACTTCCCAATGCCCACCCCTAACACAGAACATCCATCTAGTGGTTCTGCGGAGATTCCTTCATTTGATGCCGATTACATCCCCACTTCTGAAATCCCCTCTGAATTGGATATCACTGCACTGAGTGATCACCAGATCAAGGGTGAGGCTCTGGAGCATCTCCGACAAATCATATCTGAGACAATAATTCCCTCATCATGGACAAGAGTACCTCGCAACATGGGTTCCCCCTCTCATGGTAGCTTAAAAGCCGCTGAATGGGCTCTCTTATATAAGGTCTATATTCCATTTTTAATGCTCAGTCAACAGATGTCATTAGATGTACACCAATCCGCCAACATTCAAAGGCAAATGGGTCAGTCAGAAGAACTTGGAAATGAACTAACCAAGAATACATTCCATTTGATTAGTGCTATCAACATTGCCACAAGTTGGACTGTTTCAATAGGAGATGCGACTGCATTTGCTGAACATTGGAAAAAATTCCGCCTTTCCAATCAACTCCTGTTCCCAAAACAGAAAAGTAAACCAAATCATCATTTTGCTGACCATATTCCCGAACTCTTCCAACGTTGGGGCCCAGCACAAGCCTCAGCCACATGGGGTTATGAGCGCTTGATTGGAGTATTTGCAAAAATGCCAACAAATAACAAAATATGTACGTCAATTAATAAGATCAATATATTCACATTGATTAAACACCTGAACTGAATAAGATTAACTTCTTGCAACTCTAAATAGATGATATAGATAAAACCTTACTTCAACATATCTGTCGATGTTCCAACCTTTCCGTTCTCCTGAAATCCCCATCCGTGCCATGTGAAATAAAACAGCTTTTCGAATCACAGCCACCTGCCCTGTTCAATGACCATAAATATAACAAACCATCCCGCCATGACCAAGAAAATTATGATTGCCTGGTTGAGTACTTACAGAATTTTCATTCAACAAGGGAAATAGTTGATTGGATCAGCTTAGACACTACCGTGCAATCCACAAGTCATCTCACTTCAAGGATTGTCTCACCTTGGTATTTTCCAGTTTCAAACATTAATATTGGGAACAATATATTTTCAACTGAATCCAAAAATGTCAGCAACAGTGTGATATGTTTTCTGAGGGGCAACTCACGACGCTTTGGTATTATTAATAGCATTTTTAAAGTCTCTGAGCCATCTAGCATACTGAACAATAACTTTCTGATTTTAAAAACTTTGAAGATTGATGTGAATTTCCTACCAGATTGGCCGTATCTCAATATTTATAAAGCTGTTGGTTTTGATGATGGACACTTGATTATATCTGAAGAAGAAATAGAAGGTAACTGTGGATTGTATGATAACAAAGCTCTGTCATGTGGACTGCTTGTAATGATAAAGCCGTTATTTCATGATATTTAGTCTACAAAAATGCAAATCTCTCAGATTCATTAGCAATTTTGCTAGTGAAATAATTGCCTCAAAATTTAGTGACAGAGACATGCCATTGTGACAAGCAAAGCCCATTATTTCACATTGCCACAAAGAACTTACTATTTTGACATTGGGTACAGTGTGAATAAGCCAAGTCCAATGATCAAATGACCCACACACTCACCTTTCACAGCATCCAAAATTTCTAACTGCGCCATCATCATGTTGGAAGCGGAATCGGCTTTTGCGTACCCACACCCGCATGTGCACCCGCACGCGCCAATGCACACGCCCACCCACCCGCACCCGCACGCGCCAATGCACAGGCCCACGCACCCGCACACGCCAATGCACACGCCCACCCACCCACACACGCCAATGCACACGCCCACCCACCCGCACACGCCAATGCACACGCACACTTCATGGATGACCTGGTGAAGTCAAACCCCCCGCCTACATCAAGACTGGCTGAAGGACCTCTTTGATGTGTGTTTGTGCAAACAGGCGGGTCTGGTGTAATTTTTACCAATCATCGGACGGTTGTGGGATGATCAGGTGGTGAGGAATCTGAGTTGAAGGCACAGGGGAACCAATATTATTGGATGTCACAGGATTTGGTGTAAGACCAGAGTGTGACGTGTGCTCGACGTTCGCTTGATTTTCGCTTGACGTGAGCTCGACTTTTATCCTGCTTGACGTTTGCTTGACGTGAAGTCAATCGCCGACGATTGACATGAGATTTGCCCCGGTGAGTGACAGAAAGTGGTTTAAATGGGGGATTAATAGATGAGGGATGGTAAAAAATTGAAAATTGAGAGGCTTGAAAGCAGGTTGTTGTGGTGGAAAATGCAGTCTTTGGGGGACAAAAAGGAAAAAAAGTGTGAAAATCTTTGCAAAATGGCTTTGGTAATGCTGTTTTTCCAAAAAAAAAAACAATGTTTTTGGGGTGGGGATAATGTGGATTATTGGGGTGTTTGAGCTTGTTTGTTTTTTTGGGGGGGGGCTGAGCAAAAAAATCTGAAACAATTTGGAGTTAGAGAGGTTTTGTGGGGAAAAAACCTCTTTTGGGCATGTTTTGGACCAATACAGGCCCAATGGTGTTTCATTTTTAATTAAAAATGGGCCCAGGGCACCCCTTACGTGTTTTTACCAATTTGCTTACGTGTTTTTACCAATACCCTTATAATATTATCTTATTCAATATAGCTTTATATTTATTTTCTACATTGCTTCCTCCTTCCTCTTTATTTGGTTGTATTTTGTTTATTTCTTTTAATTTCTTTTTAAAGTAAGGGGGGGTGGCCAGTTCTTTTTTTTAATAATTTTTTTTTTAAAAAAAATTAAAAAAATTAAAAATTGAAAAAAGACAATATTCAATGAAAAATCTGGTCACCCCTCCTTGTGAGTTTGATTGTTTGTATGTGCTATGTGTGTGTGCGTGCTGTGTGTATGTATGTATCATGTATGTGTGTTGAGTAGTCTATATTAATTCTTTTCCTTTTGGCTTCCTTATTTCTTCAGACAGCTCTATAATGTTAAGCTAAGTTCCTTCATAATTTCTTTTGAGGATTGATGCTACACATAACTGATAAGGTTTTTTTTTCTTTTAAAATGTCTAGTCTTCTTGTAG
Organism: Austropuccinia psidii; assembly: GCA_023105745.1. NCBI lineage: Eukaryota > Fungi > Basidiomycota > Pucciniomycetes > Pucciniales > Sphaerophragmiaceae > Austropuccinia > Austropuccinia psidii. The sequence goes on from JALGQZ010000012.1 coordinate 30,378,761, forward strand.
TGGAGAAATCTTGAAGTATTTTCTTTTAAACATATCCTCTTGTATTAGTAAGTTAATAAAACTTATTATTATTTTTATTTTAAATTTTAACATAATACTGATTGAATTTTCCTTTTTTTTCAGATTATTTTGAAATAATTTTTTTAAATTACAGCTTGAATTTTTTCAAAAACCAACAATATTCTTTTGAAGAAGTGCAATGATGAGGGATTTTTGACCTGATGAAAGGTAATTATTGATGAAATTGAGAATTCAAGAAGCCTCTAAGTACTTTCTTAATGAAAAAAAAGATTAAATAAATTATCATTTAATCGTATATTAATGTTTATTTTTTCAAGACAACTAGTTCAATTGATTTCATTGATTATACCTTTAAAATGATGTTTAATTATTAAAGTCCCACTTTCCCCAAAATTTATAGCCACTTGTGCTTTGGGTGGTATAAGAAATAGTTAACCACCCCTATTTTTGAAAGATGAAAAAAAACCAATACTATTCCAGAATAACCAACTAAAAAATTCTATCTATATGACTTTAATAACCAGCTCCTTTTTTTGTTGCTTTAGCTTTTTTTTCATAATAATTGACATATCTTTACCACAACTATCACTTCTGAACTCCATATCAATTAATAATTTTTATTGTTTTATTAGGTAAATATAGATTTGTTTTATTAGGTATATATAGATTTGTTTCATTGATTTATTGATTATGAATAGATTGTTTTTGATTTTCTTTTATATTTTTTCATGTTTTTTTATACTATTACAGAAAAGCTAGAAATTAAATTGGCAGTTTAAGGTCATGCTGGGCCATCATGTATCATTGGTCCTTACATTTGTTGATCTATTCTTCTTTGATAAACTGACTTAAAATAGAGTAAGAGAAACAGAAACTAAATAGTTGAATTGCATTTTAAGGCCATGCTGGGCCTTTAATTTTTCTGAAGAAGAATTTTCTTAAAATAATCTTGATTCTTCTTCATTTTCATTTCAATCTTGCTGCTGACAATTTCTTTCCATAACTTATTCCATTCTTTTTGCTTCAACAAAAACTTGTGATTATTCATTATAGTTATTAATTGTAAGGCTTTATCCTCTAAATCAAAATCCAATCCCTTTTCAATAATATAGCAATCCCCTCTCCATTTAATACTTCTACCCTCAATTTGATATTCTTCAAGACAAAACCATCTCTGAGCTTGTATTGTTCCCCAGTAAAGACTACTTCTTATATCTGAATCCCTATAGAAAATTTCATTCCAATAGTCATTATTGAGATTTCCTTTAATTCCATCATAATTAATTATATCCATAAATTCTAGTTTTGAAAGGCTTGATCCAGGAAGCTGGCTTGAAGAGGCTTCTGTAGGGGTTTCTTGAGTAATATCTTCATTTCAAATAAATCTTAAAATTCAATAAAGGGGATACTTTGAATAATTGCTATCTTGAAGCATTGAATAATCTTTAAGCCCCATCTTTGGTCCTCATAGTTAAGTCCTTTCAAATTATGATTACTCCAGAGCTATTGGCTTTCTTCATTTGTTTCTGAGCTGGGCCAATAGGTCCAGAGGGCTTTGCCTGCTTCATCAGTTTCAGAAATAATGATTATAAAAGATAAAATATGATAAAAAAAGTTGCTAATGGTTTCTTGATATTAAAAAATATGAATAATTATAATAGCTTCTTTTTAAAGGTGGATGAAATAAATAATCTAAGGAAATATTTCTTAAAGAATTAATAATCTTTGATAAGGCAGGAAGTCACTGCCAAAATTGAATCAATTGATATTTTCAGTGCTAAGGTGAGAAACATTTGGGTCTTCTTTGATAAGGCAGGAGGTCACTGCCAAAAATAATGGACTTGATTATTTTAATTGAATTCTACTCATTTTCTTATCTTCTTTGCTTTTGAAATATGTAATTTGGAAGTTTTCAGAATTGACTTCAACTGTACTTTGCTCATTGATGGGAAGTAATTTCTATAATAAGCTAATTTTTCATCCAAAATTCTAAGTTCCTCCAATAACAACGTTATTTCTTTCAATTTTTCCTTTTCTTATTTTGATTGGTGAGTTGATGACTAATATCCTTGAAATTCATCTTCACACTCAAAAATGAATTCTTCATATTGCTTCTTCAATTGCCTTTGATCCAAAATCTCTTCATCCTCCAACAATTCATCCCCATAACATCCAAGCTTTGGCATCTTGACTGTTTTTTAATTTTATTAAATTCTATGATCTTTTCAATTTTTTTCTTCTGTTTTTGAAAGATCTTTCAATTACTGATATTGATATTAGAATTGAATAGAAATTGATATTGAAATTCCCAAGGATTTCATCCCAAAAACGAAAACCATTAGAGGTGGAATAAGAAACATACACCCACCCCTATTTTTTAATTTAAACATAAACTTATGATAATTTTACAACTAAAACTCTTGCATACCCAAATCATCATTCATATATTTTTTTAATTTTTTTCTTCTTTTTTTTTTAAGTTTATATTTTATTTATTTTTTAATTCTAATAATTTTTTTTGAACTCTCCCTTTTCTTTTCTTTACATGTGCAAAAAAATATATTCCATTCATGAAACCCATTTTCCTTTTTCTTTTTTCTGAAGAATTCTATTGACACATATATCCTTGGCTATTTCTCCCAGTATTTTCCTTCCTTTGTTCCTTTCTTCTAGGCTTTTACCTTTCCAATTTCTTATGAATCCTTCTTCTTTGTGTATAAAGAGGTATCCATACTCTTCCCAGAAAAGATTTCCACCAAGAAGCTCCATATTATGCAAATTGAAGTCTTCTTGTGGCCAAATTCTACAATCATAAAGAGCCATACTTTTTTGTTCATCTAAGGAAAATACTTCCTCCCAATACTGGTTTTCCAAATCACCCTTAATTCCTTCCTCATTCAAGAGTTCCATGAATTCTAATTTAGACAGGTCATATCCTGCATGATTCTTCAACCATTTTCCTCCTTTTATTCTTGATGGATCCTCAAAGTATATATCTTTGAATTCAATGTAGGGAAGAATTATGAAATCTGGCTCTTCTTCAGGTGTTGGAAGTTGCCAGTATGACATTTCATCATAATAATTCAGGAAACTTTCTTTATCCAAGTCCATTTCCTTGTCTTTATCAATTTTTCCATGGGCTTTTTGGGTTTAAATCATATGACAGAATAGTGTTGGTGAGATCTTTTGGCAATGGTGAGACTTCAGCTTCTATCAAATTTGCTTCTGGCTTTGAATCTGAAGATAATCTTGGTTTAATTTCTTTTAAAGAGTCATGATTATTGTAGGCCTCCCAAAGATTTTCACAAGCATGAGAGTTCTTTATTTTCTTCTTTGGAGGATCTTGAGAAATTTCATGTATTTGGAATTCATCAGTTTGATTAGATTCTTCTTTATTGTATTCCTTCATAAATTCTTCATCTTTGAAACAGTCAATAATTTTATTTCTAAGATCTTCCAATGAGTATTCACAGTATTTACCATTGTTCATTTCTGATGTGATTTCAATTTTCATATCTTATGGGGATTTTTGCTTGGAAAATATGTTAAAAAGATTTTTTCTACTATTTATTGGTGGTCCCTCTATGATTTCTGAGCTATTAACCAAAACGTGATATACCATACCATTGGTTTCAATTGGCTTATATATTATTTTATTTTCCTTTTCTCTACTTCATTAACTTCTTCCATATACCAATTTGATTTTTCATCTTGTTTCCACATATACCTTTTGTTGTTTTCAGGTTCATCATCAATTTTCCAGAATTCGGGGCATGGGCATAAGCTTAAGTTGTTTAATTGAGGGTTTTTATTTTTAACATAATCTTCATATTCACTTGAAGGGGGTATATTTCTGTTAATCCATTCCTCCCACTTTTTGGGATCAAATGTAGCCCATTCCTTGTTTTTGTTTATTGCCTTGTCTAAATACCAGGCTAATGACTTTGGCTCTTCTGGTTCTATTTGGTTTGATAGTGCTTCTGTTGATGGTCCCTTTTCTTGCTTTTGTGTTTCTACCTTGTGGTCTCCTCCCACTTCCTCCTGAGGTTCATTATCTATTCCCCTATCCATTACGGACAATCATTCATCTAAATTACATTCCATAGACTTTATCTTTTGATAATCTTTGTTTTTTTTTATTTTGAAATACTTTTTATTTTTTCTTTAGATTTATCTTCAGCTTCTTTTAATTTTACTTTTCTAAACCAATCCTTTATTTTCCCCATTGAACAAAGCTCCATTCCTCTTGGTGGTCCTGTTTGCCATCCTAACATATGGGGTTTGCATATTGGCATACATAATCTTCTACCATCTGCTTCTTGATAGCTAAATATTTCACCTTGTTTCTGTGAAAAGTCCAATCTAGTTTTATTGTCTTCCAAGAAGGGCCTTCCAAGGACTGTATGTACTGCTCCCTTGGCAATGAAAAAATGAATTTCTTTTTTTTCTCCAGAAGGCAAAAGTACTTTTGTGAATTCAGCCAATCCAATTAATGATGTTGTATGTCCCCCAATTCTTCTTAAATTTATGTTGAGCTTTCTGTTTGGAAGAGAGGCTTTTATTGCTGCATCTTCAGTGATTATGTTGAGCTCTGATCCTGTATCTACCAGTGCCATTACTGGATCTTCTTCTTTTCCAACAAATATTTACATAAACCCAAGTGGACAGGCATAATGAAGTCTTGGTTTTTCGAATTATTTAATCTTTATAGAAATAACATCTTCTTTAATGTCCAAAGTTTTAACTGATTTCCAAGCTTCTTTTTCTTCAAGAGAAATCCCTTGCAGCCTCTGAATGAAGGTTGGCGAAACTGATAATATTTCTTCCAAGGTTAAGTTAATTCTCTGTTCCAAGATTTTCTTTATCACATTTTCAATTTCTAATTTTGGTTTTGATTTTTTCTTATCCTTTATGAATTCTTTCTTTTCAGTTTTATGCTGAACAATCTTTTTATTTAGCTTGTCACTTTCCTCCTCAAAATTCTCTTTTTCTTTACTTTCAGTCTCTTCAAGTGTTTCATCTCTTTTAGTATGTTTATTTTTATATTTGGTTGGAACAATCATCTTCATCTCTTCTTCAGCCTCATCCTCATGATAGCTTCTTGGTAGTATAGGTTTTTCAATTTGAGAATCTTCTTTATTTTGGCTTTCTTGCTTAGCCAATCTTTGCTTTGTCTGTCTGAGAGTTGCATGTGTTTCCAACATTTCAGTGGGTGAAGATGCTGTTGGTGGTTCCCAATTACCCCAGTCCTCTACTTGAGCAATTGAAACTTCTTTTTCTTCCTTTTTCAGCTCGGATATCTTTTGATCTTCTGGTCTTGATAGAGGCCTTCCGTTTTCAATTAACTTGTTTGAAATTTCTTTTTGTTCCTTATCAAATTCCCTGACTAAATCCTTTGGAGATTTGGTTCCCTCTGAGGGTATTCTTTGGAAATTAGGGTAAAGGAAATTTAATCCTGGCCTACTCACAATTCTTTTTTCCATATCTTCTGCCAGCTAGCTGCATCTTGTCAATGAATGACCATTTTAAAAACAGTAATAGCACTGTAAGGGTGGTTTTGGATACAGTTGTTCTGGAACATGAGGTTTATAATCTGCAAGTAAGGGTGCCTGGGTATTGTTTGGTCTGAATGGTTGTGCATTTGGGGCTAAGCCTGATCCTTGTGTATTTGGTTTATCCTTCCAGTCCTTCTTTGGTGGATTAAAAGCCTCTGATAGTTCTTTCAGATGGTCCAAAACATCCTTCATTGGATTTACTTTTTTTGGGGCTTCATTGACACGGGCCTCTTGAGCTGGTGGATTCTTTATGTTCTTTGTAATATCTTTCATTTTCTTGATAACCTCTGCCCAGCTTTCATCTTCAAATCTGGTTTTCTTTCCACTTTTCATTTCATCTGACTTTGATAATTGTAACTTTCCTTTAATAACTACTGCTGCCTCCAATCCTGCCTCAATATAATTTCTGAGGATATCCATCTCAGGTAAGATATATCCTCCATCCCTTTCTTAAACCATGTTCCTGTCTTTGATCATTTCTTTAGGAACACTACTTCTAATTTCTGGTGATAAAGAATCAAAGACATCCTCATGATAATCATTTTCCTTTTTGATATACCCATACTTAAGAAGATATTTTCAACTTATGTCATATTCCCCAATAAACTGTCTGTATTGGGACAAACTCTTGACTCCTCCTTCCTGTTAAGTTTGATTAAATAGTCTTGTTAGTGAATCTTTCCTGTGTCTTCTTTCTGGTTCCACCTTTCCCCATTTACTGATCATTTCCTTTTTCAATTGATCTCAATCCTCCATTTCATATCCTGGCATTCCTTCACTTTCATATCTGATATCCTTATCTTCACTCCAGAATGCTATTTTCATGGCCAAATCCCTTTTATTGGCTCTTTCAATTTATGCTATCCTTTCAGCTCTCTTGATAAAATCCTCAAAATCACTCCCATCAAAGTTGAGGCTATAATCCTTTGCCTTTATTTTAACAATTTTCTTGTGGGTATTGTAGCTCTTTCAGGTTGCTGAGTTGGTGTTGTAATATGTACCCTTTTTGCAAATCTTGCATCTCTTGGCAATGTTCCTGGTGTGGATGTTGCAAATGTCTTTGGGGTTGGTGATGGTGATGGTTGCTGGGGTCTGAGCATTCTTTCAATAGTTGCATCCCCAGTAGTTTCAGGTGATAATTGACTTCATTTTGTCTTCTTTCCATGTCTTCTTGCAGCTCTTTCCATAGCCTTCTTTAACTGTAACCTTTTCTTTTAAAATTCTTCATCATTTTCTAAATAAGAAAAATCCTCTTCTTCACTTTCTTCCTGACCTAATTCCTCAATTCTGGACTGCTCTTTTTGCAATTCCTCCTCCAAGGTGAGAGCCTTCTTTGATGATGATGATTCCTCCATGATACTTGTGATCTAAAACAATGATTTGATTTTTAATTATTTTTTTTTGATTGATTCTTTTTGATTTTTTATGATTTTTTATGATTTTTAAGATTGATAATGTGATCTTATTAATGATACTTGAGATTTGAAGGCCACTTTTGAGACACCAGATGTGGGAACTCCTTTTGTTGTGGGATAAATAATAGGCAGTACCTTGAGGGGGAAATTATTAGTGAGTCTTTTTTGAATTTCAGAATTAGCCAATAGCCATGGGTGCTAAGGTGTATTAGCTGCCCCTCTAAATATACTGAAAAAGATACCCTTTTTGATGAGATCACAAATCAATTATTTATTTTTGTGGCTTTTCAATTAGAGAATTTTCTTCAGCAGTCTCTATCAGTCTTTCAATAACAGATCACTATGATAATAATGGTAATAGTTAATATTTTCTTAATAATTGAGGTTTGCTTGACGTCTTGTTGCTGATCATATTTTTTTTAATTAATTCTTCTGGGATTCCTACTTTCAATACCTGAGATATTTGAAGAATATTTTTTAAGATCACTATTAGTATTAATAATAATCTTGATAACTAATTAATACTTTCACCAGGGCAAATCTTGCGTCAATTGTCGGCAATTGACTTCACGTTGCACCGCGGTCAGTACAAAATCTTGCTTCAGTCGCTTTAGTGTCACTTTATAGTCACAAGATTTAGTGGGTCACGTCACGTCAGCATCAAGACAACGTCAATTGTCACATGTGTCACATGAGAATGTCACTCAAAGCCCAAACCCATTACAACACTATTTGCAATGTTCGGGTAATTTCACCTCATTGGCTTCTGCATCCCCACCTAATCCGCCCCGACGCTTCGCATGCTTACGCGCCTGCACCACCCTCCACACGAGACTCCAACACTGCCCCCCCATCTCCGTCTTCACCACTCCTTACGCTTTCACACCCCCACCCTTACCATCTTTATGCTCACGTGGTGCACTCCCGACATGCTCCCGACACCACTTATCCTTACGCTCGTGGAGTGCACTCCCGACATGCTCCCGACACCACTTATCCTTACGCTTGTGTAGTGCCCTCCCAACACTGCTTACCATACTTACGCTCGCGGAGTGCACTCCCGACATGCTCCTGACACCACTTATCCTTACGCTCGTAGAGTGCCCTCCCAACATGCTCCTGACACCACTTATCCTTACGCTCACGGAGTGCCTCCCAACATGCTCTCGACACGACTTAGCTTTATGCTTGTGTAATGCCCTCCCAACATGATCCCGACACCACTTATCCTTACGCTTGCAGAGTGCCTCTCAACATGCCCCCGACGCAACTTATCCTTACGCTTCTGTACTACATCCATAGTGTACGGTGGCTTGTTGGCGTACACAATGAACGCAATCGCCGAAATATGCTGAGTGGCCTTCTCTGCCAACAGGACCTAAGGGGAAGTTGGTCAGTATATTCACAATGTTGTGGTTAGGGTTTAAATCATGAGACTCACAAATTTAAACCTAATAAGTGGAATATTTAAGACAAGAATTGTGTCTCCTCTTTCGCCGACAAAACCATTTTATTTCACATCATTCAAATGGAACACTTTTCTTAGTCCTTACCTCATGAGCGTTGAATAGTTCAAAAGTTGACTTTAGTAGGTTTCTCATTAGTCAACTTAATTCAATGTCTCACAGGGAAGTGATTTCATTTGCATGATATGAAACAATTTGCAAAACATTGCCTCCAATTTCCCAACAAATCGCATTTTGCAAATGCAATTATTTTACTTCCACCTTTTTTATTCAAAAATTTTGAAACAAGTTATCAATCAACTCATCACCATCTATTTTCTTAATAAACTACCTCTGCTATGACCCAAGCTCGGGGAAATTCAACTGAATTCAATGAATGACCAACTTCAGCCCCAGAGAGTGGAAGTGAAATCTCTGATATCTCCAGTAGTCGTGAATTAGGCATTGAAGTAGAGAGCCAGTCACATGAAGAAAATCAAGATCCACCAGTTCTTCCAGAATGTGAGTATGCATCCATCTTGAATATTTCTAATCTGCCAAAACCTGATATTGTGTCATAGCCTTTATTTCAGGTCAGCCTCCAAGCTCTCAGAAACCAATTTTTAAAAGTTATGAGAAGGAAAAGACTGTTGAACCTTACGCACCGACAGAAGATGATGGGCAAGATGATGTAATTTTCAGTGGGGAGGTGGAAATTATATCCAAGGAACAATTTGTCTCCAACATTGCTCAAACAATCCCAAGGCTCGAAAAAATTCAAAATGATAGTAAAATTCCTGATTATGTGCGTCAAAAGATTGCTGAAGCCATGAGCCTGCTCAAAATGGATTTGAACCGTAAGTCCATTACTAATTCAAAACAAAATTGATACAAATAGCTGCTTGCAATATATGGGCAGGTGTGGAGGTGGGAGAATCTCTACCTGAAGGATCTCGAGTCGTAATTGGATTTCCAGGCAAAGGATTAGGAAAAAGACCAAATATACATGCGACCAAAAAAACAAACAAAAAACGCCATACCTTTGAAGCTGCAAAGGATTCTCGGGATCAAGGTGATGAAATGATCAATGTTGAAGGGGACCATATTGATAATCAACCTCGGCATACTGAACCCCCCCATACTCAATGAAACAATCCATGATGAAGCTCCACATACTGAAAGCCCCCCAATACCCAATGAAACAATCCATGATGAAACCCCTCCCACCTCTCCTCGGAATATTAAATCCTTTCAAGAAAGGGAAACAATTAAACATGATACAATGGGACGAGATATGACTGATATAATTCCTGACTGTCAGGATGAGTCTATGTTGAAGAGGTAATAAGGCTATTTACAACTAAAACTCTGACTGTGACACGGTAAAAAAGGTTTTAAAGGATAATAAAATTGATAATAAATGATTTAATTTAAGATTTTTAGGGCTTTACTATAGAGATATAGTGGTGGTGAGCTCTGCTGAAAGCCCTGGGTGCAGCTTTATCTGTTGGGTTACAATAATAAAAGACCACAATAATTCAATTTATAATTATACCTGATTATTAACCAAGAGTAAAACTGTTTTTGACAGTTTACTACGTAGGTTATTCAAGAGCAGGATGATGGAAGGCTTTTGGCTGTAAAAAACCCTCCTTTTATCCTGAAATTGAGGTGGAAAGGCTGCTAGACCTTTCCACGTAGAGGAAGTGAAGATTTTTCACTCTCTATGACAGGCTTGTGGTTTGAAAACAGCCTGTATACTCTGTATTGGGCTCAGATGTGGTTTTGAAACCACATCTTGGTGGTTTTCACCAATACAGGGTGAAAATTTTCATCTGGGGACCTCACAGCCTGATTCTGACGTGTATGACACGTAGAATGCTGTACAGAAACTGTATGGGACCCCAGTATTGACTGAAATATGAGTTATTGAAGTAAAAACATGCTTCTTTGTCTATTTGACACCTCATATTCATGGTTATGGGATATTATCCCATGGTAAGGCTGTATATGACAGCAGGTGGGATTTTGACCTTAAAATGGTCATAACTCTGTCAGTTTTTGAGATATCAAGCTCAGAATTGGTTCATTGAATAGCTCTATATGAGCTCTACACAATGGTACCCAACTTGACATGGTTATCATTAAATATGACAAAGTTATCCCATGTACAAGTATTTTTGTACCTTGGCATGGTTTGGGCAAAAGCTGTATTAAGCTTGTTTGGCCAATAACTTCTGTTGTAGTGGAGCTATGAGGATATGGATGGCACCATCAGATAGCCCTGATTTTGCCCTTTCCAAAAAGACCCCACTTTAAGTATCTCACACTAAAACTGTAAAAGTTAGATGAGAGGTGAATGTTTTGTTCACCCTTATTTGGTCTGAATTTGACCATAACTCAAGTAATACTGGTGCTAGCTCAGTTTGGCTGGTACCATTGGATAGCCCTGGCTTAGAGCTTCATTTTGAATACCCATTTGATGGGGTTAAGCCTCTCCTTCTAGATTTTAGATGAGAGGTTAAAATTAAGGTTTATGCTCAGCAACAACTTTGGGCAGGAATAACTTTGTTATTTCTTGTCCTATGGTGATGGGACTTATATTTTCTGAAAGAAATGAGTTTCCTCTATCTTTTAATACCTTTTGCACTAATTTGGCTCAGTTCCATGTTTTGGTGGTATCTTGGCTATACCATTGGTTTATGGTATTTTGGCTGTCATGCTTGTGCTCTGGTTTTGAGTCACAGGCTGACACTGACCCTGAGCCCAAAGTGTCATCGTCTGCTACTTTTCAAGGAATATTTTCATCCCGCATGGAAGAGTTTGTAGGAATTTTGAATTATCATTTCAAGATTACTCAGCAATCATGGAAAAGGGGGCTTGATAATATCAATAGTATTTACAAAAATCGATGGGACAATTTACCAACAAAAGATTCTCATACATTCCTGCCCTTTGGTATTAAGGTGATCAGTAACCAAGAGCTCAAAATGTCGGCCTGGCTGGAGGACCTTGACATGGCAGGTGAGTTTTATCTTTGTGCATGATACATGTTTATTGGCTGTTAACTGGTGATATAAATTGAAATATACAGGGTTAGATTTTTTTAAGCCAACCAAAACAGAAGCGTTTTTTGATCAAAACATTTGGAATCTCAAATTAATGAAGGAATCAGCTAAACCTCCAGAGAATCTCCAAAATCTGAACACTCCTTCTTCAAAATGGTTCAGAGCCTTCTTTACCCCGCCAATCCAGTTAAACATTTTTGGGAAAATGTTATGTTTGAATCCATTAGTTTAGTCTCATATGATGTGGTTGCAACCAAACCATATGTTGCACCAACATTAAATTCGACCGATCCTCTTGGACTTGAGTGGGGAGCAGTTGAATACCTTGCCTCCTGCTTGAGTAAATCAAAGCAACGTGCAACCCAACTCAGCATTGAAGGTGGTGGGGCTGACAATGAGATATCCACAAAGCCGCACAAGAACCTGGTGGATCTAATGGATACAGTTATCCATTTGATGATTGCGTACAACATGGTACGTGCACATACGAAGGTCGAAGTTAATGGCATCAAAGGCAAACTCACAAACTCAAAAAAAAATGAGGCCATCAAAGATCTTTTGACCTGTCACAAGAATCTCGGAATAAATAGAATTTGCTATGGTATATTAGCGGCATTCTGGGCGGCAGGGATTCGTCGTTTGATGGTATGCTCAGATGACTGGAGAACAAGCTCAGTTAAAGGGGCTTTATAACTAATTGACATTTCCGCAAAACTTTCAGAGGGTAAAAATCTAGTGGAGCCTGTGTGGCTACGTACTAATAAGTATATATGTAATTTACTGAATAAAAGTTTCTTCTCATCAGAGTATTTTAACCCCACTGTACCTCTTAGATTTGAATTTGCACAATGCTTAGTATTAGACTTTGGTGATGCCTGGGTGGTGAAACGCGGTCTTGGTTCAAGTGATGAGGTCACCTTGACTGTACCCAGGTCAGCTAAACTCACAACCAGGATTGACCCGTTTTAGATTAGCTTTGTACTGGATAGATTGTAATTGAATTTTTCATAGTTATTTATGAATTTAATAATCATGACTTCCTATCCTACTACTGCCTGGAGGCCACAGTATGAATACCAATAGTAATTGTACGGCGGCATGCCCCTGTACATCATTGAAAAGACTCTGACAAGACGCAAGCTGAGTCAGGAAGTTGTGCGCGCGACTAGCACACGCGGGGGCATTGGGGGAGGTCGCGTTTATCACTTCCCGCCAGCCCATAATAGGCCAAATGTTCCTGTGTCTTTCAAGAGGAATAGGATAACTAGGGATCTGCAGCAGGATGCATATTGCATTTGTGTGTGCTTGCGATATTCCAGAAGGTTGGATTGGAAAGTGATTGCATGGGAACATCAATGTCAAATTGAATAATGCACTATCCACTGCAATTTTCAGGTTCAGGTATTTGAGATCGCGAATTCGCAAAGGTCAGGTGTGATCTTTCTTTTTAGCCGCAATTAAAAAAGATTCATTGACTGCAATTCAATTTAGGTGATATTAATAAATCAGTAATCATTTGGTTTCATTTCATTTTCTGCTGCAAGCATGCCCCTTACAAAAAAAGGAACTCGCGAGAAAGCGTCGCGCTGAGGAAGGAAAGTGTGAGTTGCTCGCTTAATCTCAGTGTATATATATAGATATATATATATGCTTCAACATTTATGTGGCACCCTCATTGGGCCCCACGGAAGAAAATTGGCTTTAGTTGGTTCAGATTGTGCCAATGTCATGTGGGCTCCAACAGGGAAGTCAAAGGATGTGTGCCAAAGAAAGCTCCTTGGGCATTGGGCACCATTCTGGACTCAAAACTCCTCAGCTTCAAATGGAAGGAAGCAGTATCTGATATCTTGTCTGCTTCAACACATAGTGATCCCTGAAACACTCAGGAATAGTGGGAGATCCTAAAAGACAAATGAGGGCAAAACAACCCAAAGGAATAGGTTTTTTTCCTACTCTCAACCAACAGCACAAATATCAATGCCAGTATCAGCAAATATCACCCCAAGTGAAATTCGGAGGGTTGTGGATGTCAATCAGATCAAACGCATTCACTTTGGCCGTGTGGCAATTTTCTCTTCAACCGGATTACTCATTGCCCTTGTCAAATTCCGACCATTCACAACAATGAGTGAAGTCAAGGTCAATCAATGGGATGAATTATCACAATTCTTATTTTGCAAAAAGAGATTCACCGACCCAATTGCAACAAGTGGAGCATTACTGGAGGTATTTATGTTTACAATTGGGTGGCGCAAATGCAGCATGAAGAATGAACAATTTGTTCTGTATGGAAGTGTCAGGAAAATTGAAAACGCAAAAGATGAATGGCGGAACCAAGGTGCAAATCTTAGCTCGGTGGGTTGCATTCTAGGTCAATCCTTATGATATGTTGGGGATAATTTATTTCAGAAGATTCAAAATTGCTACAACTCATTGGGGGTTCCGTCTTTTGATCTAGTCAAGTATGAAGGCGATATTCCGGCAAATCAGGGTGCATGCGAGTTTGCTTCCGCACTCACTTTCACCATGAATGGATTCAAAAACTCACCTCATCTTGATAAGGATGCATTGTAGTATGCTTCGGGATGGTGGTTTCAAGCTGATAAGCGGACCGGCCAAATTCAAAGAGATGCGTCAAAGCGGCGTACAGGGGGAAAATTGATTTTCCCAAATGAGCATTTTTGGATTGATCTATCCGCATGTCATGGGCTCATTCAGGTAGTGTGGGCCAGTAGTACATTTTTTCATTATACTGATCCAGCACGGGACAATGAAAGCACGACACTAGTGGGTATGTCCGTACAATGCTCAAGCAGGTTAGCAAAAACAATGTGCCAAAAAAGCCATGGCTATTATGAGATTGGCGAGAGAGCAGGCTATCACATCAGGGATGGTAATACAATCTCATGTCAATTCAAAGAATGAGGAGATTTGCATGGGTGTTGGGTAAATAATGGTGGGGTAAGGCAGAGGACAATATACACCAGGATTGTATGGATTTGAGTGCGGGAGATGGGGTGTCTCACATGAAAAAGGGGTGAAGTGGATTATGTATGGTGGCATGCCATCGTACATATGTCCTGTTTTGTTGCTCTTGTTCAGGATGCCAATGCTTCACACGCGAATCCTGACGCCTGTGCAGGTTCTGACAATGCTAAAAGTTCCTGACGCCTATGCGGGCTGCCAACGCTTCACAAGCCAATCCTTACGCCTGTGCAGGTTCCCCACAGCTCACACGCCAATCCTTACACCTGTGCAGGCTCCTGAAAATTCACATGCCAATCCTTACGCTTGTGAAGGTTCCCCAAAATGGAAAAAATTCCTTACACCTGTACAGGCTTCTGACGATTCACATGCCAATCCTTATGCTTGTGAAGGTTGCCAAAAATGCTGACAAATTCTTACGCCTGTGCAGGATCCCGAGAATTCACACACCAATTCTTACGCCTGTGCAGGCTCCCAACAATTCACACTCCAATGCTGACGCCTGTGCAGGCTCCCGACAATTCACATGCCAATACTTACCCTTGTGAAGGCTCCCAAGAATGCTAAAAATTCCTTACTCCTGTACAGGCTTCCGACAATTCACATGTCAATCCCCACGCTTGTGAAGGTTGCCAAAAATGCTGACAAATTCTTACGCCTGTGCAGGATCCCGAGAATTCACACGCCAATTCTTACGCCTGTGCAGGCTCCCAACAATTCACAGGCCAATCCTTACGCCTGTGCAGGCTCCCGACAACTCACACGCCATATCCTTACGCTTGTGAAGGTTCCCGACAATTTAAACAATTCAATTCATGACTAAGATTAATAGCGTGTGACCATAGGAAAGGCCATCTTTCACGAATCTGGAGTGGATTGCTCACATTTGGGAACCTCCCACTTTTTTACAGCTAAGGATTGATATGGCTCTAAACCATGGAAGAAGAAAATATAGGAGACGGTAACGGCGACTATTGGCACATTTGTGGCAAAAGAGGGTCACACAAACAAATACTCACTCAAATTTTTCGTGGGGCACTTATAAGATTTTTTCTCACGCAATAGGACATTTGAACCATTGAGGAAAATATAATTTCACGTGAGAAAAGAATGTAATAGAAATGGAAAATAACAAACATTTGATACAAATAATATATTTAAAAGAAAGTATTACAAATAATAAAAAGAGGAAATAATGAGATTTTTTTTAATTTTATTTTTCTAAGTATTTCAAGACTATCCCAGTGATGTCCTCCCCTGGGAAAGGAGGGAGTTTGGTTCCTCCCGGAATTCCCGGTGCATCTCATTTCGATGAGTTGCATCCACGAAAGAAATCATGTGGAGCAAGCGGCGATGCTCCAACAAGATTCGTGGACGATGGCTCAAGGAATCATTAAAGTTGGTCGTAAGTAAGTGAATTCCTGGCAAGCGTCATCGTGGGAATGAGAGGGGCTTTGCACCGCGGGGGAGGAGGTGTTGGGGTTCTCGGGGGCACTGGGGTTGGAGTGGAGGGGGGGGAACAGAAGGGGAAGGTGGGCCAGTCGGGTAAGAAGAAGGGGGAGGGGGGGATCCAACCGGCATATTGTCGATGATTATGATGGAGCGGGGAGTGGCGGGATGAGCTGGAGATGGTCAAAGGAGGGGTGAGGAAAAGTTGAGTAGAGTTAAAAAAGTGAAATTTGGACTTACCAAAAGGTTCCTCCATGGATTGCGTAGGAGCCACCTCAGGTTCTGGCTCACGAGTCCTATAATCCTCAGATGGTTGGGACGATGGACTCGCGCCAGGAATAGGTGGCTCTTTGGTTTGGGAGGGTTCTAAAAAAGGAGTAAGAGTCAGTTCACTCGACTCGAAAGTGAAAGTGAAAATGAAATGAAACTTTGGCTTCTTACCGTGGAATAATTCCTCAGACCATCAGGTGCCACTTGGGCCTGGAGTGGGTTGCCGCGGGGTTTGCTCGCGAGGCAAACTAGGAACGGGAGAGTCTTTTTGGGGGGGATTCGGGGGGTTTTGTTCTATTAGTAATGGAAAAAAGTCAGTATTATTGCGTGAAGAGAAATGAGATAAGGAGGAGAAAGAAAACTTACTTTGGCGTTTAAAACCCATCGGTGACAAGACATGGTGATGATCAGCCTAAGCTTGAATGTCCTCTCGCCATCGCCATCCTTCATCAGCCGGATAATCACTTTGCTCAGGTTGAGGAGTGAAGAGACCATCGGATGGTGGCCTAGGAGGGGGGGTGGACAAATCGATGCTTGAGGGGACAGGGCTAATTGTCCGGAATCATTCCCGTCGGCCTGCTTGAGGTCCCGGTGTCCATCCGCGCTTGGATATGGTTTCATCATAGCTGACCACAAAGGCGCCCTTGCGAGGGCGTCTTGGGCGAGAACTCCTCTGGCCTCGTGGTCGTGTGGGCTAAATTGAAGCTCAGTGTCAGCAAATGCTGCAACTGAAAAGGGAAATGCTGGCATGGGGCAGAAGAACAATGGGGTTCTGGCTGAGTATTTCTATTGATTGAATTGTCAAGCTCAGTCAAATCCGCTTTGTTTCCATAAATAGCCACCCGATCACCCAGGAGGGTTGTTGTGAGGCCCTCGTTGAATGTCCATGGTGGGTGCAATTCCCAAATGCCCCATTCAGAAAAGAACGTGGTGCATTTGGTCACAAGTGACTGCGGCGAGATTACCAGCCCTATGGCCTGATGATAGTGATTCAACAAAGGGGGGGCTGTAAGACAATTGAATACAGCGTGAGCTTGCCTCGACCCATTGCTCAGGTTTGCTTTTGGGTCATAATTGAAATCCTCAGTGGTTGAACATTTTAATTGCACAGTAATTGAAAAATTGATATAACAATATCAAATTCACCATGCTGAGCCATTGCTCAGTTGTTTTTGTATGCACAAAATCTGAGCATTTGGCACAGCATTGGATGACATTTCAGCCAGGTGCAGCATTTCACACGCTTTGGTGAAGTGCTCCAAACTGAGCCTTCCAATGAACTATTGCAAAAATAGTTCATTCCATGGCTTTACTGAGCACTTTCACACGGTGCTTTTGACCATGATATGCTCAGCTTGCGTGTGCAAATCGGGTGAAACACAATGCTGAGCATGTGGCACATGAGCTACGTATATGCAAACGATCAGAAGGTGCATGCACATTCGCTATATGCATGCAGGCTCAAGTAGTATTACACCTTCCTGAGCTGTACAGCCAACACTGTAGTACGTAGTACACCTTTGTAAATGTATGCTGCGGGGCAGAGCAAAAGCTGTTCAACAATGTAACATGCAATCACGTCAAGCCATTGAGTCATATCTCTCACCTGCATCCCTTTGATGCACCTTGTTGGACAGCTCTGCCTAACTACGGCACAGATGAGCATGTAATCCAAGTTAATGTAAGTGGGTCATAATGGGATGACTTAATATTTGGGTCATACACAAACAGTTGATTCAATCCGGTGCCATTGTTGGGGCAAACAATGACTGGCCCCGCTTGTTCATTGTGTGTGCTCATTGTCGGGCAGCCACACGCTTTCATACGCACCCCCCGACGGGTCATACACAGGCAACTTTCACATGCCTGGAGGACATTTTCCTGCCAATGTTCCAACCGGCTATTTTCTTGGTTGGGTGGTCAGCTTGACTGCAGACGCTCACCTGCTTGCGCGTGGAAACCTGAGACCAATCAGTGTGGATTTGCTTCAGCCTCATCCACATTGGAATAATCCCAGACTATGATTGCTTAGGCTGGTTATGTTTGCATGGGTATCTCCCACCGCGGGTCATTTTCTTCACGTTCTCATACGCCCCGCGCAAGTTGTGGCACCTGGCTTGCAGCCAAAAATCCCCTTGGGTGGGTGGCCTCTTTCGCCGGAGTTTTGTACACGCCTGAGGCAAAGACCCAGATGCCAATCTCAGTGGATTAGTACCCGCCTCAAACACAATAGGGGTGAATGTATATGTGGATCACAGCTCACGGGTGGCGCCCCCTTTGATCATGCCACACATTCCCCCCTGGAAGCCCAGTAGGCATCAGTCAGCAAAAACTTCAGGCAAAACCAAAGTCATGTTTGGTGGCATGCCACCAAACATATCTCACCCGCCAGTAGGTCCCTGTGCGACAATTAACCTGGGGAAGATATGCACCCATGTTTGCTGTCACACCAGCGAACATGACTGCATGCCTCTAATATGCCCTCCACAATAAGTTGCTACAACCCACCCAATTTCGGATATGCTAATGTCAACCTTGTTCCACCAAAGGTTTTGTAACTTGCTGCAGATCCAGCATTCATATCGGTGCACCCAAATTTTGGCCACCTTGCCTTGATATATGCCCCAAATTGGATATGAAAATTATGAGCCCAAGAGGCCCACCCCCATCAAGGACATGCACGTAACCACAGGCCATCCCCCCTTGACCCCATTGCTGCCTCTCATATAAGTTCCCCACCTGCACTTATTTGTCTTCATTCCGTTTAGCTACCCCCTCCCGATCATATAATTTCCAACTGTCCCCAAATAATTTAAAATAGCCATCATGTCAACCCCTTCACAACCACTTTGCATTGGGATGATTAATATTTGTATTCAAATAAATAGTGATATAGCCTTAAATCCTGAGAATTCCCACTTAGCTTCTTGGATTATCATATGGCATAATCAACACAACATATTTGTTTATCTCCCCAATCACCAGCATGCTATTGGCTCTCTCCCGGGAACCCTTTCCAAAACGTTGATACCATTCCTTGGGGCACCAAAAACGTTCATACACTGTGGTCCTGGTGGGGCATGGATTGAAAATTGCCAATCCAATCCTACTCAAATATTATTTGTTAAGGGAGTATTTATGACTGATGCAAATGATCCCTCCTCATCTCAGAAACCCAATCTAGCATTGATGTTCTTCACATGGTATCCAAACATCTTATTCATAATGGAAAGCTTTCGAACACAAGATTTCAAGCTTAAAATTCCCAAAGAATATGACTGTAATACTCATAGTCAATGTCAACTCTTTACTCCGACATTTCCCGCTTCAAACTCAACGCCAGCTTCATATCCTGCTGTTTCATCATTGATTTCCAAGCAAAAACTGATACAATTACCCAGTGGATCATACCTCCCCATGCCATTATTCAAACCCCCCTCCTCCCTCATCAAAAGACCGGACTAGCTTTTCTCTGGGATCGAGAAATCCCCAATGGCCAATCAGCCCGTAACCTTTGGGCCACCTCACCGCCAGGATCCACTTTTAATGCCAGGAACATCATTACAAACAAGGTCGTTAGCTCATTTGAATCCCTTTCAACCAATACCCCTCTTGGAGGACTGCTCGTGGATGATATGGGATTAGGTAAAACCATTCAAGCCATTGCTCTAATTGGTACCTCCAAGGAGTGGATAATTGCAAACCCCCATCGCTCCACGCCCACCATGATCATCTGCCCTCCTCGCTTAATTACCAACTGGCAATCAGAAATATCCAAGCATGCTCAGGCTGGAGCGCTGCCTGCCAAAATCTACCATGGTCCCACTCATCACTCATTATCCCAAGCCAACATCTTAAAATATGATATCATCATCACTTCTTACAATACTATCACCCAAGAATTTGAGCAAACCAATCCGTCTACATCATTCATTTTTCAAATCAATTGGCATCGTATAATCTTGGATGAAGCACAGTGAGTCGCTGAGCTTAAATGATTCAAATTACCTTTTATATCCAATAACCCTTGCCCCATCTTATAGCTATATTCTCTCTCAATACACTGCCACTCACCGTGCCATTAATAGGCTCCTTTCATCCCATTGAATATGTTTAACAGGCACACCTATTCACAACACCATTTATGACTTTTTGGGCATAATATCATTCATCACTCAACCCCAGAGCGCCAATCAAGATAACTGGTCACCATTCATCCTGAGTAGTCTTTCCAAAGGTTGCAATGATATCTTGCATTTGGCATTGCGGCATTTAAGTTTGCGCCGCACCAAAACCACCCATCTCAAATCCCTCCTCACTATTAGCCATCATTATGAGCTGCTCCCCCTCAACCCAACCATGCAGCAAGAATATTCCACATTATATGAAGAATTCCTATCATCCAAAAGCAAAGGACCAGGAGAATTTTTCAGAAATATCAATAAGCTGCGAATATGTTGTAACCATCACATCATGCTTAACTCAATTGCAGAGGCGGATTTGGAAGACCCCAAGGCTAGGAGCACTCAGGATAACTCCCCAACAATCACACGAACTATTGTGGATGTGGAAACATGCATGATGAGTAGTAAAATTGCACACCTCCTACAAAGCTTAATGAAGAACAAACAAACAAGGTGTGGTCCAACCAAATCGGTGGTTTATACCCAATGGACCCATTTTCTAGATTTGTGCGTTCATTCTAATATGCATCCATTACCAACTGAATCTATCTGACTTTTTTATATTGTAGAATTGGTATTGCCCTTGCCCATCACTCTATCCTTTCAGCACGAATTGATTGAACAATTACAGCACAAGCACAGGAGAAGGCACTGGAGAATTTCTTCAATAATCCTGAATGTGAAGTACTGATTGCATCCATTGCCGCAGCTGGAACTGGCCTCAATATAACTTGTGCTAATATTTTCTATTTAATGGTGAGGGGACCCCCAAAATTCTGCCCTGATTTGTGGCCCCTGACATCCACATTTCCAGGAGCCCGATTGGAACCCAGCCATTGAGGCTCAGGCTGTTGATCGACTCCATCGTATTGGCGAACAACAACCTGTAACGTTCATCCACTATATCACTCCTCATTCAGTTGAGGTCAACATGCGGAAGGTACCTTTCAAGCTCATCTTTGACCCTAATTGTATTGCTATTCTAAAGTCCTTCCTTATGGAAATGCCATTTTCCAAACACCAATAGGTCCAAGAAAGAAAATCATTAACTGCGTGAGCCTTACTGATATTATATAATTTGCGTTTGACCAAGTTGATCACACCTGCGCACCCTGGCACAGGTCCACAATTATGAACACCATGAGCTGGATCAAACTCCTTCAATATTTCCTCAATGAAAACGAGCAATAGAGTATTATTTCTAAGGGAGACAATGATACAGTCCAACTCATATTGTCTATATTCTGACATATTTAGCAAGGTGTTGCATCTTGAAGAAATAATAATCAGATTGTATTACACCTGCACAAATAATTCACAAAATTTTAATTTGTAACGGTGCTATACATTTATATTACTACGTTATTGCAGAGCATCACCATTTGGCCTAATAACTGGCATGTCAAGTATTTTGAGGGGGCTAGTCTGCATCTTACTACAGCTTTTGAGCCAATCTTGATCAAATACCTGAAATGATAAGACTTCCGGAATATCACCATCATCTGTTGATCGTAATTCTGGCAATCTATCAATAGTTTTTTTACCCATTTTTTTAATGCGATTACAAAACTCTATGTCTCGATCCATTTTTAATACCAATTCATTAAATAACTGGGAGCGCCAGCGTAATCCCAATTTGCGGTAAACTTGACGGCCATTTTCCAGTACCTCCTCAGTATCTGAACATACTCGAGGGTAATTGAATTGTGAGTCTAGAATGGGAAATTTAGCCGTATCACACCATTCATGATGGCGCTCACAGGTCTGCACATAATCAATTAGATCATCATGAGTCTTTGCTCACAATGAAGAAGAGATACATTAACTAACCCTTTGACAAATATTTGCAAGCTTTTGTTTCTCCTTCTTTTTAACCAAATACTCCGCATCCTTTTGAATAGACTTCCATTCTCTTTTCAAATAAGTGAAATATTGCTCCATTAAAGCCGCCACGACCCCATAGCTATTATGATCCTTGTTCCAACAGTAATGATGATCCTCGGTGCTGGCCAGTGCAAGACGGAATGTACGGTAAAACACCATAGAAATCAGCTCATTGAACGGATGTTGCCATGAGCTCTCCCAGTCCCAAGTGAATCGCTTTAGTCCTAGCTTGTGGAGCTCATTTTTGCAGTAGCTTTGGAAACCCTGAGACTGAACCTGTGTTGATGGCTCATTGAAAACATCCTTGGGGACATATCCGAGATAACCAGCCACTTGAATTGCAATTTCACTCTCTTCTGTGCTTGGTGGTGCTGGTAGTGAGGAAAAATCCTTATCCCTAACTTTGAGTAGGAACAGGCAATGGGCATGTACTGCTGATCTCATTCCATGGACATTATCTGGAAGTTCTTCTTTTAGCCATTTTTGTTTCTCCTTCTGGCTTGCACTTTTTGCCACATTGTGAGCTTTACGAGCCTGGTTCCTTTGCTGTCTGACCTCGGATTGTTCAAGCATACTCTGGGCAAGGGGCATTTGAGGATGGCTGAACTCACTATTTGACTGAGTGCCATGCTCATGCGCCGTGAAATTGTCCCTCCTTGGTTCATCATTTGTTTCCATTTGAGTTGGAGACATGTTCTCATCCTCATAATCCACCATCTTTTCTCTTGATGAACTGGCATGAGCTGTTCTTGGTTTGGAGGCATATGGATGATGACGTCCAGTGACTTTCTCTTTATGGACCAGAGGTGAAGATGCATAAAGTTCATCACCTGCCATGCACATCATCAGTTAACACATCAAATAATTAATGAAGACTGGTCATACTCACAATCTTCAATTGGCTCCTGAGATCAGACTGACTTGCCTTTAGGTGCCATATCTAACCCATGAAACAAAAATATCAAATTGTTAAAAAGGTTATACTCCGAAATTAAAATGACTTACTTTGATGAAGTGTCAATCCTGGATTTCCCTCCGACAGACCACTCCAAGTTACATTCTTCAATGGTCTTTTTTGTTGCCCCCCATCCACACGCCTTTCATGGCCCACATGAACCTGAGATCCTTATGGAATATTGAGGGTTGGCTGTTTACTTCGGCCAAAGGGATCCTGGGATGCGACTGGATTCCGACCGGGATTAAGGAGGAACTCACGTGGAAATTTTGATTGGGGATTAGCGTTTGATGAGATTTGAGGTGTGCCTTCTGGCCCCTGAGACACATGCGTTTGTGTATTAGTGGGATTTGGGGGAGTTGGAGTGATGGAAATATTTGGGATTGACCAAGTGCTTGAAGTTGGAGCCTTTGGATTTCCCACATCAATGTTAAGACCCAATACATTCATTTAGGATGCAATAGGGGTTGTGAGAGGAATGTTGGGACTCAATGGTGACTGTGTTTGAACATATTCTATGCAAGATTCACTATCTGAGTCATGAACAGAACCTGAACGGGATTTATCTGACTTGGAAGATGACATAAGGGCCAAAAAAGTACAGTAATATTTTTAACTAGATAAAACACCTCAGTATTATGATAAAATAGAGTGATATGAGATGAAATCTTTTCAAATTTAGAATAGAGATATTCTATGAATATTTCTAAAAAGAGTCTTATTGGAAGTCTAATAAGCCTCTCTTTATGAGAATCCTCCCTACCTCCTCTTGAGCTCCTCCACTTTGGTCAGAAACCACCCTGCACGGCCTACCACCATATAATGTAATATTCCCTTGATCTGAAAGGGGACCCATCATCCATAAGTAATCATATTAGGTAACATTTCCGCCTCCCCATTGTCACATTTTGTGAATTATCCAAACTGCCAATATATGCATTGAAATTCCACAGCATTGTACATCTGTAAAGGGTATATTCATGAAGGATTTACCCACAAAAGAGACATCACCTTTTCAAGAAAGGCAAGACAATCCAAATCACATTCCAACCGATTAAAAGCCTGCTGAACTCAAACCAAATACCAAGACTTCAGCTGCACTCCAACCCCTTATGTAATAGAGTTATATTGTTATTTCTGTAATAAGGTTTAAGCCATGTACAATGGCGTGCCAGCGTACATGGTTTGAATGTCAATCCCCTCAAATCAATGTTGACACATCCCTATTGCAATGCCCCTCAAGGGTCAAAACCGCAGTATCGCCATGTGTAAATAAAATAGAATATGTATGAGCATTGAGTAGCATGGTATTTTACCCAGTTAAACTCCTAACCAATTCCACCATCCAGATGAGACATGTTACACTCTATCAGCTGCAGTGCATGCACCATTACAAATGGGATAAAATTCTCAGCTGGCTCAAATCATCTCCCCCTTCATAAATAATCACTGAATTGTTTTGCCAATTAATAACACTCCTAAACACTTTCACATCAGCCATAGATATTTATACACAAACCAACTGTACTCCCGATTTCTGCAACAATGACCACCTGCCACTATTCCTCAATGCGTATATGCATGTGTCAACAATTCTCAACTCAAACACACTCTTCCCCTGAGGGTGATAGGCCTGGAGTTGCCTTTGCACCTTTCCAATATAAACAGCACATTGGAAAAGCTCAAATCAACCACTGCACCCAAATCTCTTCCAAACATCCCTACTTCTGCATCAGGATCTGAGTGCTCACAACTTCTATAGGATCAAATATTCCCAGCTTATTATTCATCATTGACCCAAAGCACCTTCTCCACAGCACCGGGTCTCAATCCAACTGTGCAGAAACCATACAGCAGCAGTCAAACCCTTCCCCCACAAGACCTTGCAATGATGATATCTGCCATTCTATCATTAAGGTATAATATACCCCGCAGGGCTTCACGCATTCTCAACCCCGCCCTAAACCTGCTGATCAAGTCCAGCATCTCAAGCTCCGGTGGTCCCCCCACTCCTGCATTCCATATACCTTAAGATCTGAGTACCATATTTGAACATCTCCCATTGGAACCAGTGATTCAAAACTATATATTTTGTCCTCAATGTTTCTCTCTTAATGGCCTTACTGAATCAGTCACAACTGACCAACCCCACTGTCAACCCCATAATGACCCAAATGATCATGATCCCCCTTGCACACAATCATTAGGCAAATTCATCTCTTCATTTGAACCCCGCACCCAAAACACAACCAACATGAAGCAAAAATTTATACCAACAAAACATTTCATTTATCAACCATTCAAAAATTGGCTTGCCAGATTTCTCCAGCGGGCTGGAATTATGGAAATTCTACATCAACATCAACAATCCCAAACTCCTGAAGGTTCCCCAAAATGTGATGTCTGCAATGGATTGGTCTGGAGACGCTTCACTGGCACTAGAAATATCCATGACCCCCAATTCATGTCCATTCCTGGTGCATTGGCCTTCTCCATTTATGTGGACTGGTTTAATGCACATGGAAAGTCAACCCGGTTTGCCAGCATTGGACCTATCATGCTTATTTGTCTTAATCTCCCCCAAGTGAAAGATAGAATCCAGAGAATGTCTATGTTTCAGGAATCATCCCTGGTCCGAAGGAGCCAACTTCCCTTCAATTGAATTACCTATTAATGCCACTCATCAACGAGCTCAAAGAGCTATGGCAAGGTTACCATTTTTCACCCACCTCAACAGGTCCTTCAGGATCCTTTATCCATGTTGCCATTCTCACAGCCATTGCAGATGTGGTTGCCATGCGCAAGCTTACTGGATTTATTTCCCATTCAGGAAACCACTTTTGTAATTTTTGCACCATTCACAAAGCTCAAATTGAAGAAATTGGTCCTCAATTTCACTACACACGCTCATATCAAAATCATAAATCAACCATTGCCAAATGGCTTTGGGCAACCCCACAACAAAGACAAGCAATATTTTCTGAGTATGGAGTGCAATATTCAATTTTAGAAGACCTTCCGTATTGGGATGCAACAACAATGGTTAATCTTGACCTAATGCATAATTTAATACTGGGAATTTTGAAGGATCATGCAGCTTTCAAATTGTGAATTCCAGAGTCCAAATCAAAAATTTACCTCAGTTCCCACAGGAGACCCAATTACACCAACAGTTCAGACTCAGATTCCATTACCTCCAACAGCTCTCTTGATAAAATCACATTGAGAGAGGCCCGCTCCCTGAGAAGAGATGCAGCAAAAATAATAAATGAGCCACTCCCCACTACTTCCACCCAAAAAAACTACTTCCCAATGCCCACCCCTCACATGGAACATCCATCTAGTGGTTCTGCAGAGATTCCTTCATTTGATGCAGATTACATCCCCACTTCTGAAATCCCCTCTGAATTGGATATCACTGCACTGAGTGATCACCAGATCAAGGGTGAGGCTCTGGAGCATCTGAGACGATAATTCCCTCATCATGGACAAGAGTACCTCGCAACATGGGTTCCCCCTCTCATGGTAGCTTAAAAGCCGCTGAATGGGCTCTGTTATATAAGATCTATATTCCATTTTTAATGCTCATTCAACAGATTTCATTAGATGTACACCAATCCACCAACACTCAAAGAAAAATGGGTCAGTCAGAAGAACTTGGAAATGAACTAACCAAGAATACATTCCATTTGATTAGTGCTATCAACATTTACACAAGTTGGACTGTTCCAATAGATGATGCAGCTGCATTTGCTGAACATTGGAAAAAATTCCGTCTTTCCAATAAACTCCTGTTCCCAAAACAGAAAAGTAAACCAAATCATCATTTTGCTGATCATATTCTTAAACTCTTCCAACGTTGGGGCCCAGCACAAGCCTCAGCCACATGGGGTTATGAGCGCTTGATTTGAGTATTTGCAAAAATGCCAACAAATAACAAAATATGTACGTCAATTAATAAGATCAATATATTCACATTGATTAACACCTGAACTGAATAAGACTAACTTCTTGCAACTCTGAATAGATGATATAGATAAAACCTTACTTCAACATATCTGTCGATGTTTCAACCTTTCCGTTCTCCTGAAATCCCCATCTGTGCCATGTGAAATAAAACAGCTTTTTGAATCACAGCCACCTGCCCTGTTCAATCACCATAAATATAACAAACCATCCTGCCATGACCAAGAAAATTATGATTGCCTGGTTGAGTACTTACAGAATTTTCATGCAACAAGGGAAATAGTTGATTGGATCAGCTTAGACACTACCGTGCAATCCACAAGTCCTCCCACTTGAAGGATTGTCTCACCTTGGTATTTTCCAGTTTCAAACATTAATATTGGGAATAATATATTTTCAAATGAATCCAAAAATGTCAGAAACAGTGTGATATGTTTTCTGAGGGGCAACTCACGACGATTTCGTATTATAAATAGCATTTTTAAAGTCTCTGAGCCATCTAGCATACTGAACAATAACTTTCTGATCTTAAAAACTTTGAAGATTGATGTGAATTTCTTACCAGATTGGCCGCATCTGAATACTTATAAAGCTGTTGGTTTTGATGATGGACACTTGATTATATCTGAAGAAGAAATCAAAGGTAACTGTGGATTGTGTGATATCAAAGTTCTGTCATGTGGACTGCTTGTAATGATAAAGCCGTTATTTCATGATATTTAGTCTACTAAAATGCAAATCTCTCAGATTCATTAGCAATTTTGCTAGTGAAATAACTGCCTCAAAATTTAGTGACAGAGACATGCCATTGTGACAAGCAAAGCCCATTATTTCACATTCCCACAAAGAACTTACTCTTTTGACATTGGGTACAGTGTGAATAAGCCAAGTTCAATGATCAAATGACCCACACACTCACCTTTCACAGCATCCAAAATTTCTAACTGCGCCATCATCATGTTGGAAGGGGAATTGGCCCTTGCGCACCCGCACCCGCACACACCAATGCACACGCAAGCGCACCCGCACACGCAAACGCACCCCCACCCGCCAATGCACACGCAAGCGCACCCGCACCCGCGGTATTGTGCAGCGGGCTCTTCCAGTGTCATCTGCAAAACAACAATCCCGCTCAGGCAGAGTCCTTTCATGGATGACCTGGTGAAGTCAAACCCCCCGCCTGCATCAAGACTGGCTGAAGGACCTCTTTGATGTGTGTTTGTGCAAACAGGCGGGTCTTGTGTAATCTTTACCAACCATCGGACAGTTGCGGGATGATCAGGTGGTGAGGAATCTGAGTTGAAGGCACAGGGGAACCAATATTGGTGGATGTCACAGTATTTGGTGTAAGACAAGAGTAGGACGTCTGCTCAATGTTTGCTTGATTTTTGCTTGACGTGAGCTTGACTTTTATCCTGCTTGACGTTTGCTTGATGTGAAGTCAATCGCCGACGATTGACACAAGATTCGCCCTGGTGTTTAAAGGTGATTTAATAATACTATCAATATAGCTATAATAATTTAAGGGTAAGATAATTTTATAATGGTGGTTTTTTTTAATATAAATGATATAATAGTAATATAATACTATTAGGATAAATATAAATATAATCCAATATACCTAAAAGGTTTATGATATAAGGTATAAGGGTAAGATGATATCCCTTCTATAAATAAGGGTTATTGATAAATTAGATAAGATCACTAATGATAATATCTTCAAAAACTACTTCAACACTACTACTATGATGGTAAGACTATTAAATAATATTAACTCTTTCATTAATATTTTAAATATATTTGATTAATTAATCATAAATAATACTGTAAGTTACTGAGCCTTGCTACTGATCTTTTTTTAATATAATATTAGATTATCCTACTAGAGAAGGGGTGGATTGATCCTCAAAGTTATTTTCTGAATCAGAAGCATGGGGGGAAAAACAGGGAGATAGGCCCTTTATTTATACCTTTTGGGTCCTCCATGGAGCCTTCCCAAAACAAGGGACTTGAAAAAATTCCACCTTCAGACATTTTTGCGGGTGGGTAAATTAAAAATTGTGTCATTTGATCAATATATTGCACCATATGTTTGGTTGATTGCACCATTCTGAACCTTATTATTTTCAGTGCACAGCCTTGAGACATTTTTGCTAGTGGTTAAATTTGGAATGGTGTCATTTGTTAAGGATATTGCACCACATGTTTGGTTGATTGCACCATTTTTTTTGAAAATTTATTTTTGCCTCTACTAACCTTATTTTTCTTCTTCAAAGCCTTGATTTGTATTTCATTGATTATCCTTTATCTATAATTTCATTTGCAAATAATACCTGTAATGTTTGGTTATGGGGGTTTAAGTGGGAATTGAGTAATGTAACACTATGTTAGCTTATATGTAAGTGTTTTTGTATGTCAAGACATGTAACACATGATGTTGTAAGAGTAAATGTATCACTTATGTAATATTGCACATGCTTATTTATATTGAATATTTGAACAAGCTGCATTATTTTTAAGCATCTTCTTGTACCTAGTATAGAGTGTACAGTATCATTTCTCTTCTTTAATCCATGATATCTATAGAATTATTGATGTTATGGAGTTGAGGCAATATGTGACTATGGGTAAAATTTGTTGTAGATTTTGGTGCAATGTTTATTTTTGTTATTTTAATATAATTCTCTTCCTTTTTCTTTCAATTCTTTACTTTCATCTTTGTTTTCTTCTTATATATATTACTATTATTATTATTGATTAAAGTTTTGGATTTGACATTGTGGATTTGAACCTTGGAAGAGCTGGTATGGAATACCACACCATCATAAGGTTGGGGGGATCAAAATGACCATAAGATGCCATTAGTGGTGAAGAAAATCGACTGAGAATTCCAGAACCATGAAGGACAGATGGTGGCGGCACAGAAGGGGAAGATTCAGTGAGTTCAGTCAGTTTGGAACTCATGAATGAGGAGTATGCAAGCAGAAGATTCAAGGAGTCAGATTAAATCACTTCAAGTCTGAAGAAAATGACCTCAAGGAAGTGGGGGCCATAACTCAATGATGGCCCCTCCCTCAAAGTCCTTAAGGTGGTGAGTACATGTCTCTTTTGGACTGAAGTCACCACCTAGGACCTCCCCTGCAACTTTGGGGAGGTCAGAATCTTTATGGTCCTGGACCCTTCTAATGGGCCCAGGCCATGTAGGTGATCAATTGGGCCATGGGCCATTTCAATGGTCCCATAGGACCCCTGAAGCCCCCAAAAACTTGGGTTCAGTGGTAATTTTTGGTCCTGGGGGTCTCCAATACCCCCCATGGCCCACGGACTGTGTACTGTAGGATCCCAAAATCAACCCAAGACCAATTTGGGCCAAAAAATGCCCTGAAGCCAAAAAGGTCAAAAATCACTATAGAAAGGGCCATGACACAAAATCAATGGCAGTTCCAATTGGGCCCAAATCCACATTTTGAGGAATTTTTGGGGACAATGCAGACAAGGCCCCCCTTTTGAAGACTTTTTGAAGGGATTCCAATCAGGGCAAGAAGGACCAAAACATCAATTTGGCCCATTCACAATGAGGTTTATGAAAATATACTCATTGGCCATCAAAATTTGAGCAGAAGAGCTCTATGGCACTCATTTTGGAATACAACCCAAAGGCCATCCCTTGAAAGGAAGGAAAGGACTGAATCCAAAGAAGAAGCATATTTTGAAGTTGATAGCACTTACTCAAGTTAAAAGAAGGTCTAAGATAATTCAAATCAAGTATGACAGTGAAGAAATGAAGAGTGTATTTTTTAGATAATGGTCAAGAGGAAATTATAATTAAAAAGAAAATTTTTGAAAAAAATGGGGGGATATTGAGATGCCACTTAACAGTGGCAGGGTATTATGGTGTTCAGGAGCCCACCAGTTTCAAGAGGGGGATATTGTAACAACCACTAATCAGGGGTAAGGGTATTCATACTTACACCCACTCAAACACCTAAAGCCAGCAAATCCACTGTGTGTATCAGCATTCAGTTTCAGCAATATTCTTTGCTGAAACATGCATACAGTCTGGTTCATCAATACAGCCTGTCAATACTTTTACAGGATAGAATTACCCAATACAGTTTGGATACACTATCCCCAAACTGTATGATCACTCAAGACCACCACTCCTCTTGTACAGATCCTGTACAGCAATACAGGACCTGTATTGGCCAGATTCAATTCAATCATCAAATCTTCTCATGAAAATTCTCTGTCTGGATCAGGGCTGGTGATTCTCACATATACCAGCCCCTCTTTCTCCGCCTGGGGACTTTTCCCCAGTGATTTATTTAGTATATTTATTATTTTAGAATTACTCTTATCCTTATTGTGGGTATCATAATTATTTGATTTTAAGTTAGTCATAGCCTTTTTTTCTTTCTTTGCCTGTACATTATGAGTTGGGTGGCCATATCCTTATGAACCCTTCTCTTTCCATTCTGACAGGTTGAAACAGTTGACTTGGACTTGTTTGTGGTTGGCTCTTTTCTTCTTACTATTATTATTTGTTGCTGCTTTTCTTATATTCTTTTATTTAGTAATTAATCTATTAAAACTCTTCAGTGTACTCGTTTCTTACCATATCCTGAGTCCTTCATAAGTAAGTCCCAGCTTACTGAGTGCCAAGCCCTCTTCACTTAGAAGAGCCCCTGTGACAGTGTTATACCCAAAAATGGAAATTTCTCATTTTATTAATAGATTTAAGATTATCACAGTAAATTTTCAAATTTTTTAAATAAAAAATTGTTAAATTTAAGCTCAAATAAGCTTAAATTTAAAGTTGCATAAGTTTTATGCAAAATTACCAAGAATTTAGTTAAAATTGAGGTGGTGTGTATATTTACTGAATTTGCTAAGGGTTTTTAATAAAAAATTTAGGTCCTGTGTCAGATCAATTTAAAGTGGTTTAAGGCCATAGTATGGCTTTAAATAAATAAAAGGGCAAAACCCATGCAGAAGGGTGTGACAAACAAAAAATACCAAATAGAGCCAGGGTACCCAGCTTTTGGGATCTGCAAGGACTCAATTAAAGTTTTCCACCTGTATTGTAAAATCGTAAACCTTATTTAAGCCTTAAGCTTATACTTTTATAAAACATTAAAGTTTAAACTGGTTTTCTCCTCATTTGGACAGGAATTACAAGCTGCCAAAGGGTAAATCCCAATATGAAAGCTTTTGATCAATGCTTTAAAAAGTGTATCAAATAAGCTTAAACAAGCTAGAAGTATAAATTTATTAGTGTTAAAACCTTATCAAAATCTAAGATTTGGTGTGTTTTGCTATTTTAGGGGGAAAAAAGTAATAGCTTCAAAGAATCTTTAAAACTCCAATCCTTAAAGAATATGCTTGAAAGTTCCAAACAGCTTATAATTTAATATTTTCTGTATATAAATGAAACTTTTGTTATATTTTTGGAACAGGATTAATTCATAATTTGCCTTGAACTTAGCCTTTTTTATTATACTTGAATAAGATTAAGATTTGTTTACAAACTAATTATAAATACAGCTTAAGAGATTCTTCTTGAAACTTTGCTTTTAAGTTGCTCATATGATGAGTTCTAATATAAAGAAAATTATTTTATCTTTATAATTAAAATAATTAATCCAAAAGAGGATTCAACTACTTGGAGGTAATAATAACACTTTTGACTTTAATCTGGAATCAAAAATAAGTTACCTTAAGTTAGGAATGTTATTTTTAAGCATAGTTTTGCAGTTTTGAACTGAGCACTCCCTCTATATCTATTATTAATCATTGTAGCATAAATCTTATTTTTTATCATACAAAGCTGTTTTATATTTTGAAATCTTGATTTTTTGTGTGTTTTTTTTGGAACTTTTCAAAATTAATTAATGCTATAAAAGTTGTTTTTTGATTTATTGTATCAAAAAAATATTATAAGCAATTTTTCTTTAAGTTTCTATATATCTTTCATCTAGTATTGTGGGAACTCCTCTTGTGTGGAATCAAAATGAGACAGTACCTGGAGGGGGAAATCACAGGTAAATAGTTTCGAATTGCTAATAACTCCTGTAACCAAGGGTGGCAAGGGTGTATTGCCTTCCCCTCCTAAAATACTGAACAAAATCTTCCTTGGAGCTCACAAACCAAAATAAAATTAGTAAGTGGCTTCAAAACTGCAGAAGACAAAATTCAGCAGTCTCAGATCAGACCTATTCAATATATAATAATAAGTTTAATGTTAGTGATTTTGGTGAATTTTGATATTTTTAATAAACCACTTGTCTGTATAATCTTTATTTTATAGTTGAATTGAGGTGAGTTGTTTCTTCTTGGTGATAAAACTTTTGTAAGATGAGTTATTTCAGGTGTTCAGAAAAATTTGGTGAGTGTTGATAAAGGTAATTTCTGTTAACGTAAACTTATAATAGAGTAAAATATTTTTTTTAAAGCTTTTCTTTTAGTTTTTTAAGAGTGTTAAGTAATAAGATAAAATAGTATTTGTTAAATTTAAGAGGTAAGATTCTTTGATATTTAATAATTTTTTTAAAGGGGTAAGTGAGTTTTAAATCTTGATAAATGGTGTTAATTTTACTGGATAAAATATTTTAATAGAGTAGTAACCCTAATCTTGGGTACTGGGTAATTTTTATTTTTATTTTAATAATAATAAGATTCCACTGAGCTTAGCTACTGGGTAATCTTCAACACTATACTTCCACTGAGCTTAGCTACTGGGCAAGTAAACTTACTAAAATATACTGGACTACCTCCCAGGTGAGGGATGAATTACTCCTATGCCTCTAATGTGCATGGGATATAATTTGCATGGGGGGAGAGAGCCCCTCTATTTATACCTTTTGGGAGCCCAGGGGACCATCCATGGGAGCTGTCTTTTTCCACTTTAATTCCTCTTGATTTCATCATGTGACTCCATTTTTGGTGAGGCCCTTTCTTTCATGGGTTGGGTGATTTAAGGTTTGGTGATAGTTTTTCTCTGCACAGCCTCCATTCATCACATGATGGTCTTTTGGTGAGTGTGATATTCTTGGATTTTACTTGCATGCATGAGGTGATTTCATTTTGGCTGAGGATTTTTCTTGTGCACAGCCTTTTCTCTGTCCCATGATATTCTGTTGGTGGGTGTAGTATCACATGATGAATTTGTATTTCCTTTGCATATGTCCTATTTTAGGCTTGGTAGAAGTGGCTGTGTAAGTTATGCAAGTGTCATGGTTTTTTTTCTTCTTTTTGAACTTTAAAATGAGGTCAGGTGAGAATTTCTTGCACTGACGAATTTCCTGTTATGTATGAGATGATGTGATTTTTGAGTTTGACACATGCTGTGAATAGTCATGTGGTTGAGATTTAATTATAATTGCGTACTGCATGCAGCCTGTTGTAACTAGCTTTGGTTTGCATGAGGTGATGAGTTGTATAAATAATTTTGATTCTGTTTTAAGGTTTCAAGTGGGGTTAATGTGGAGATAAGATAAGGTACTCCTGTGGCTGTGTTGTAAATGCATTTCAGGAATTTGATGGGTTTTAGCTTTGCATCATGTGACTGTTCTATGTTGAGTGCTAAGCTGCTGTGTAGTTCATGAAGCTTTCCTTTTATTTCTGCATGAGTCCTGTGGCTATAAGGGGGTGTAAAGCTGGGTAGGGTGTGTAACTTAAAGGGTGGTACCTTATTTGTTGTAACTAGTTTACTATATGTAGCTTTATTTTTAAATATTCATAATGAAATTGAAAAATTTGTTTGAACACATACACTGCCCTTTGGTGCCTGTGCCATGGGTTTATGAGTTCAATCCAGCTTCTTGCTGTAAAATTGACCTTTTGGTGTAAATTTGAGTGTAAGTCTGCCTGTAGGCTGGATTTACTGCTGTTATGGGGTACTATGAGCTTGACCCTGGTAAAACAATTGTATGGAATACCACATTCCCCTCTCCATTTAATGCTGTCCCCAGCATTCCAGGTGAGAGCTCCTTATTAATCATATGATTCTGTGGTTTCCTCCAATACCTCTTCCTCATTTATTGGTTCATCGTCTTCACTTTGTTCTTCTTCTGTGTATTCTTTTGTGTCCATCAACTTTCCTGTTGGGTAAAACCTCTTGACTTGAGATGCTGCGAATC
This sequence comes from Austropuccinia psidii, assembly GCA_023105745.1. Taxonomy (NCBI): domain Eukaryota; kingdom Fungi; phylum Basidiomycota; class Pucciniomycetes; order Pucciniales; family Sphaerophragmiaceae; genus Austropuccinia; species Austropuccinia psidii. The sequence continues at coordinate 30,414,096 of JALGQZ010000012.1, forward strand.
TTCTTGCTAATTCTGTTCCATCCAGCTCCTCAAGTTCATATTGTTCATTGTTTATTTGTCTGATTACTCTGTAGGGTCCATTACATTTGTTTTTGAAAAGTAGTCCCCAATTAGTTTCTATTGCTTTGTTGTAAACCAGGACCAAATATCCTGTCTTAAGTGGTGATCTTAGTTGGTGTGCCATTCTTCTATCCCAATATTTCATTGAGTCCTCCCTTGATTTTTTGAGTTTTTCTGCTGCTTTCCTTCTCATTTCTTCTTGTCCTTCTAATTTTTTAGCTCTGGCTTCCAATAATTCCTCAGTTGTGGATATTTTGTGCCATTCTACTGCTAAAAAGGTTTTTGTTTCAATGTCAATTGGTAATACTGGTAGTTGTCCAAATTGGAGTTCAAATGGTGAGAAGCCAGTTGTTCTTTTAGTGGAAATTCTGTCAGCCAATTTCACTAATGGCAGATATTTTTTCCATTTTCCTCCACTTTCCCCACACATTTTGACTAGTGCATCTTTGAGTTTTTTATGGCCCCTTTCGGCCATTCCTTGAGACTCTGGGTAATAGGGTGTGGTGACTCTGATCCTTGATCCTGCTTTCTCTACTGCATCTTGAAATTCTTTTCCAAACTCTGGCCCCCCATCAACAGTTACTTCTTTGGGTGAGCCATACCTGCATATCCATTCTGAGGTGAACCATTCTGCAACTGCTTTTGCTGTTAATTTGACTAGTCCAACCATTTCTGGCCATCCTGAAAAATCTTCTCTGGCCACAACCATATACTTCCATCTTCCAGATTTGATATGGACTGCATCCAGATTGACCCTTTCAAAGATTGTTGATGTTGCTGTAGATTTTCCTTGTTCCCGTTGTAAGCTTTGACTTCTCTTTTGGCAGGCTAGGCAAGATTGAACCCATTTCTTGACTGAATTCTTCATTCCTTCCCACCAAAATCTTGCTTTAATTCTTCTATAAGTTTCATTTTCCCCTCTGTGGCCCATGTCTTCTTGAAGTGACTTTAAAATGTAGCTTTGAGCTTCTTGACTTGATATCACCAATTGAGGGTTTGGGTTATTTCTTCTTTTGAGTCGGCCATCTTTCAAGAAAAAGTTGGATTACCTTCTTTTTATCCTTTTAAACTCTTCATCTTTGCTTGATTGTGGTTCTTTCATTGTACTTAAGTATTCTTGCATTCTCTTCCAAAATCTTTCTTGCTTGGTTAGTACTTGTACTCCTGAAAAATGAAGTGAGTTTACATTATTAGGCCAAATTCCAGGGTGTGGCTTGATCCGATCTTCTTCTTCATCAAATTCTGGTGCATCTTTATCTTCTTCTTCTGAGTTTTGTGGTCTTCTGGACAACCCATCTGGCATAGTGAAAGTTTTCGCTGGTTTGTGTACCAAATCAAAGGAAAATGGTTGAATGAAAGCCACCCATCTTGTCATGGGGGCATTGGGTAAGCAAGGGTTGTTGATAATTTCAATTAAGGCCTTGGCATCAACTTGTAGCTCAAAATATTGTCCCCAAAGTACTGTTTGAAGCTTCTTGAGTATTCCTGCAACTCCACAGAGTTCCAATTTGGGTTGTTAGTATTTTGATTCCAATTTGGAAAAAGTTATTGAATCATATAATACTGGTCTGTCTTTTCTTTCTTTGTCTTCTTGAGTGAGTACTGCTCCTGCAGCAATGTAGCTCAAATCTACTGCTAGCTTAATTTTTCCTGACCCTTTGTCATAATCCAATTTCTTGAGGTTTATTTCTTCTCCAACTATTCTTCTGAGCTTATGGAAAGCTTCTTCACATTTTTGATCCCAGTCCCAGTGAACATCTTCTCTGGTGAGCCTTCTGAGTTGTGATGCAACTTGTGAGAAGTTCTCAATGAACATCCTTACATAGGCACAAAGTCCAAGAAATCCCCTTATTTCCTTCTTGTTAAGAGGTGTTGGCCAATTTTGAATTTTGTTGATCTTTTGTTTTGAAATTTTTCTTCCTTTAAATGATACAACATGCCCTACTATGTCAAAAGCTGGAACACAGAATGAAAACTTTGATCATGAGATACTAAGTCCTGCTTCTTCAATCCTGAATAAAACTCTTTCTAAGGTTATGGCATATTCCCATATAAATCTTCTGCTTGAGGGGTTTTCTGGTAGTGTTTCTTGGTTGTAAAAGGATCTTGGTCCTATTATTCCTCCATCATCAATAAAAATTCCTACACTTTCTGGTATTTCTTCTTGGAGTATCCAGGTCATTTGGGCTTGGTACACTGCTACTGAGTTGGTGTCTCCTTGGGTTAGTCTTGTGACTTTCATCCTTCCAGGGGGTGTTTCAAAGGTGGTTAGGGGTCTTGTAATGACATCTAATTATCTTTAATCATATCCTCCTATGATGTCTCCTAGTCCATAACATGCTCTTCCTGCAAATGCATCTACAAATTCTTCAATGTGAGGTGGTAAGCCAGCATCCTTGATGGCGACTTTGTTGAGTTATTGAAGGTAATGGACAATCCTGAGTTTCCCATTTGATTGGGACACACAAAATATTGGGCTTGTGTAGCTTGAATTGGATTGCTCATAGAGTCCAGTCCTGATTCTTTCTCTGATTAATTCAGTAAACTGAGGTAAAATTGATTTAGGAATGGGAATTGGTTTCTTCTGCCAAGGTTCATAAGGTATTACTGGTATCTTGTAAGGTTTTCCATATGAGTGTTTGAGTAATCCTCTTTCTTCTTCACAGAAACAAATTGCTTTTTCCCTTAAGGTAATAACATTTTTGAGTAAATTGATTTCTTCATTTGATAACCATCCTGGTGGGCCAAAATTGACTGCTTGCAGTCTTTCATGGGTGACCTTGAAGGTTTCTTGAAATATAGGTGGGTTGGATGATAAGGGTGTTTCATAAGGATCTCTTGACAAAGGTTGTCTTTCCAAAGGTGGGTTAAGGTCTTGAGGCATTGGCTCATTGACTGGTCTCACCTTTTTCAGGACTGATTTATATTTGGCTGCTAAAATTTGGTGATCCATCTTCAATTAGTTTTTTTGTTTTGTTTTTTTTCTTGTAATGATTTCTAAGAATTTGCTAGTGTCCTGAAATATGGAGGTCTTCACAATTCTTCTTTCTTCCTTCTGCCATAAAAAATGTAGCTTAAGGTCATACAGGACCTACAACTAGGTGTGTAACCCCTGTATATTAGGTATACAAGTCCTGCATTTTAAGTCATGCAAGGACGTCCTGGCCTGATCCAAGGCCTTATCTTGACTCTTGAGCTCCTTTGGGCTTGATTTTGGATTCCACTTGACTCTTGTTTTACTCTTCAAGCTTCATTATTGCCACTTGATGCAAGATTCTTCTGGTTGTTTTATTTCTTGATACGGAATTTTCTTGTGTTGATTGATGGCTTGGGACTCCACTTTGTTCATTTTGGCCAATGGTATAATGCTAAACACCTGTGAAACCCCTTGTTCCTGTTACACATAGGGAGCATTTTATTGTCATGCTGAGTACAAAAATGGTCCTTCAGCACTTCTCCTGACTAGGAAAATCCCCTCCAGCTTCTTGGCTGTTATTTTTCTTTTTTTGTAATTTTCCCTGCCCAAGTCTACAGGGGAAGCAGTTTAGTTTCATGCTGAGGACCCCTTGAGTCTTCAAGCTTCTTCAAAATCTCAAGGGAAATTTGAGTTGAGTGTTTACATAATCTTGTTGGTCCATCATGGTAAGTGATTCCTGAGTCAATAATTAATCCAGTGGGTCATCCTTCAGTCCATAAATCCTGGCCAGTGATTCTTGAATTCCAAATGAGTTTCAATCCAGAATTAAGGAAATGCTCAAGGTCTTGTGTTGTCCAAAGGTTAATCCATAAGGAACTGTTTCTTTTATTAATAAACAATCTGCTTGATTTTTAGTATTTTGATAATTGGTAAGTGATATAATGTTTCCAAATTATATTGATATTTCTTCAAAATGATTTACTTCCTTTGGTTCTCCTGTATTCCTAGAGTATTCCTTCTATATAAAAAAATAAAATGAAAAAAGGAAAATGAAAAATTATAATAATAAGTTAATCTTAAAATTAATTTTAATATTGATTTATTTATTTATTTTATTAATAATATTTGTTTTTTAATGATATTCTTTTGGATGAGGGCCCCCCTCTCCATTTAAAAATCTTGAGTTGGTTTTCAAACTTTGAAGAGGATATGTTCTCATTCCCCCAAAACTTCCACTATAAGGGATAGTTTAAGAAATAAGTTTTCCCACCGCTTATTTTTTATAGTTATTTTGATAAGAATAAATAATAATACAGTAAAGTCACATCATTTCTTTTTTAAATTGGACTGAATAGTATTTTTTTTGTTTGTTTGATTTTAAGTATAGGATAACCTAAAAATTGATATATCTGAGTAAAAAATCACATTTCAAAATAAATGATCCTGAATCACAATCAAGATCATGGAACTGTTTGGTTCAAGGTGGTAATTTGTGCCATTTAGCAAAAATTGGTGCTCTTGAGAGTATTCATAATTAATATAGAATATTTGAATGATCATAATTTGAGTCCTTTGTTCATATAATGACCCTTATGATGCCACAACTCTTCCTTTTGGAATCATCATTGTGACTTTGAATTTATTTCAAGTCCATCCCCTTTATGGTTCAGATTTTCTGTTATCCATAAATGCATTTGAGTTGTTGAAAAAAAAATATAAACAGTGAAAAATAAGAATTTGTACAGTATTTTTAAAAAAACTCTTGTTTGCTTTTGGGGGGCTTTTAAAATGCCTTTTGGAATAAATAGCACATTGGGGTGTTATTGATATGTAAATTTCCCAAATTATGCAATCAATTTATGATTTTTTAATATAAATAACTCCTTCAGAGTTCAATTAATGCCTTCATGGCACAAATACTTCTTATTTTCAAACAAGTTCCAATCACTTTCTTTTAATTCAAATAATATTTTAAATAAATTGATTGTTTTAACCAATTAGTTGATGTAGAGCTTTTTTAATTATTGTTTTTGAGTTGAAAAAATAAGCCAATTTAATGGCTCTTGTTGTAATAGTAGGGGAATTATAACAAAGATAATAAATAAATGCAATATTCTTGAGATCATGAATGGGATATGCCCCTAATTCTTAGAGAAAAAAAATTGAATTTGAAGTAAAAAAAATTGAAAAATATTTTCAAAAGGTTTAAGTCAGTAAATCTCTCTAATTGTTGTTTATAATGAAATAAAATTAGAAAAAAAATAAGAAATAAGACCTTAGGTAGGTTATAGTCTTGCCTAGGACTTATCCTATTCTGATAGTCCTTGCTAAATCTTTTTGAATACTTTAAATAGGCAGTTTATGGTCTTTCCAAGGACCTTATCTTGTGTCCAGGCACCTGATTGTTCTACTTGGGGCTTCATGGCATGTAATTTATCTTCAAAGCCAAGTTGTATATTTAGTTCAAACAGTTTATAGTCTTATTGAGGACTCATTTTCACTTTAAATGAATTTTCCTAAGCTTATAAAATCTTTAAAGTGTTTTTTTTGTGATGTTAAATACTTCCTGAGGACATTTTTGTATATTGAAAACCTGTAGAATTTAAAATAAAATAATGCAGTATGAGTCAAGTGTCAAAAATCAAATTAAATGTAAAATTTAGCAGTTTAATGTCTTGCTGAGGACATTCTTTTGTTTTATTAATTTAGAGCCCTGTAGTAATTGGGAATATGAAATGTCAGACCAAACAAAATTTAAAAAAAGAAGAAAAGAAACCATCAGTTTAAAGCCTTGATGAGGGCTTTTTTTTGTTTCTTATAATCACTGTAGTCAAAATTGAAAATATTGGTCAATAAAGTCATAAAAAAAAGATCAGTTATTATATCAAAAAAAACAAGAAGCAAAAGAGAAATAAGCAGTTTTAAGTCATGCTGAGGACTTATTTGTTATTTCTTGTATCGTGAGGGCTTTTTCCTTTGTAATCCCTCATTCTGTTATATATATTTTTTTATATTAGTATTATTACTTCATTTTTGGTGATATATATATTGATTCATAAAAAAACTGTAGAAAAAATATTTCAGTAAAAATGAACTAGTCAATATCAATATAATTAATTGTAAAAAATGAAAGTGAGCAGTTTAAAGCCTTGCCCAGAGCCTTTCTGTTATTTGTACCCCTGTAGCATTAAAAATTCATAAAAAATAATTTAAATAAAATAAGCAAATCCAGCAGTTTAAAGCCATGCTGAGGGCTCTTTTTTTTTATAAGCACTATAGTCAAAATTGAAAATAGTTGTCACTAAAATCATAGTAAAAAAAGATCAGTTATTATATTTTAAAAAAAATGGAGCAAAAGAGAAATGAGCAGTTTTAATTCTTGCTGAGGACTTTTTTTGGTTTTTATTTTCTAAATCATCAATAAAAGGAATTCCAAAAGTTTAAAGTCATGTTGAGGAATTTTTTTGTTTTTATTTCATTTTATTTTATTTTCTTTTTCTTTTTTTTTTATCATTAAAAAAAGAAATCATCAGTAAATTTACATAAAATATTAAATAAAGGATAAACTAATATTTATACTTTCACTATTCTATACTTATTATTTTTTGTTATTGTTTTTATTTATTATTATAGTTCCTGTTATTATTAGAAGGTAAGGTGGTCAGCTTGACAGGCTCCTTTAAAAGCTGTTACAACCCTCCAGGGGCTTCGAGTGGGGTGTTTGGTGCAGTAATGGGCTCAAGAGGCCCTTCCTTATTCTCAACACAGTTTTGGGTTCAACTTTCTACCCTACCCATCTCTGTCTCAGAACTTGTTGTGGACCACTACAGGCTTCATAGCCTTGTTGAGTGAGCTATTCTGGGCATACTCAGTGTTCTTATACCTGAATCACTAATTGGCAGTGCTTTGGTCGTGGTTGAACAGTGTTTTTACACTTTCCCAATAGTTAGAGGTAGTAAGTGTTGATTATTGTCAAAAAATAACAATGACTTCAAACTGATCTCTTACGCCAATGTATTTATTTGCTGATGACCACTGGAATATAAATTGCTCTTGATAACTCACTCCATTCCATCTTGAACCCTTACTCTTTTTTTTAGGCTCATTGCGCCCATTCGCTCCTAGCCCTTATTCATGAGTACGTGGCTGAGACAAGTCACTTGTGCTGTTTGGGCTATTGTTTTCCTGATGGACATTCCACTTGTCAACAAAGAACCAATCAGCTAGCATTCTCACCTAATTGTTAGCTCATGAACCAGTTGGCCCATTGTTTGGCTGGGGAGTGATAGATTTCTTTGGCTTCTGGCGATGGTGATGGGTCAACAATTTCAGCTCCAAGACGTTCATAAATTTAACTGCAACTCATACGGATTAACTGTGTTACAAGAGATTCCGTTGGTTGAGCCAATTAAGCTTTGAGCTTGTCCAGATGAAATGGGAGTGATCGAGAAGCCAGCTCAACAGTTTGTTGGAGCTACCAGGCATCAGGCGTTGGATTGACCTAGGAAGTCTTTAAATCTTGAGAAGCCATAATTCTAAGCAAAAGGATCTTGCTTGCAATCGGAAGATGTATGACCAATTACTGGAACTGCGACCTAAAGTAAACTGGTGATTCCACAGCAATTGATTTCCTATGGCATGTTTTATTTCTCAATGACTTATTTTTTTATTTGTTATTTTTATTTTTATTTTATTTTTTTTAGTTGTTTTGCTTATTTAGATACCTTAAAGTTGTGATTAAGGTGGGTTAGATACTTTGGGTGATATTTCTGTCACCTTACAAGCATTCCACAGGCTCCAATGTGCTCCTAACTGGGTGAGCTGATAGTAGTGGCTTGTAGGATCCGTTCCCGGACTAAACCCACTAGCTACCTTACTTGTTGTTTTGAGGGAGTTAGTGAGTGGTTTTGCATTTAGCATAATATGCAGCTGTCATACTAAGTCTATCTGTCTTGTTATATTGATCTTACGTATTTATCTTTTCTTAACAAGTGCTTGCAATGAGTAGGTAATAACAGTCTTATAATTGCTATGATATTCTTGAAACCAGTAGTTAATAATACTGAAGCAGATGGTAAGTACAATATTGTCCTTGGCATGATATTAGTAATTAAGAATATACCTGAAGGGAAGCTGCTTGATTATTCAACAATTTATTAAGAAACCAACAGTACACCTATTACTCTATACTGACAGATCTAATGTCAGTTGGTGAAGCTATGGGGTAGGATTTAATTATTAACTATACCTATACTCCTCCAGAACAGTGCGTACGAGTATTAGGTTTAATAAAAGTTTAGTTAAGGTATGCAATGAACAGTCGACAAATAAAATATCTTCTTCTCCTAGCTTAGGTTGATGAGTACATTCCTTATATACCATTGACAGACCCAATGGTTAGTCATTCTTACATTTCCCCATCACAATGAATGTTAAGTCTAAGATACAATAGTCTATATCTATTCACTGAGTACCCCTGCAGAGATGTCTTCAACAATGGATAGGAAACCCTTGCATAGTCGATAGCCGAGACGATTCTTATCATTTCATAACAGTGCTTGCTGTACTCCCTGTAGGTTTTCAAAGCAAGCCAGTGCAGCAGCAATGCGCAGTAAAGAACACCATTTTGCTTAGTAGGCTACTGAAATTGTAATGTCCTCAGAAAAATTTCCAGTACTTTTCCTGGCTTAGATGATGCTTCCGAAATCTTTCTGTGATCTTAAGTAAGGTAAGCTACTGATTTCTTAGGACTTGCAGATGGCCGTTGGTTGATTGTTTTGTAATTTTTGCTTTCCTCAACTAAAGTCAAAAGACTTTTTGTTCTTGGTAGCATAAGAGCTACCCAATAAGTTAGGCTAGGAGGGGACTCTGGGTCCAACTTATCTTCACAAGGTATTACCGTTTCATTTAACTCTTAGGGTCTAATTTATCTGACCAATCTATTGCTTCCTTGTCTTCTGTGAGGAATTTCTTGTTTTCATGAAGATATATAAATAAACTGTGTCACGTCCGTCTTGAGTTTAATTATACCAGTTTAACACCTATCCAATCCATTGACACCCCGTGCATCCTTAGTCTTTCTTTGGAACCGTTTTCCTCCACAATTGAAGATACCTGAGACTATCAATTGCCGGGGGTTGGTGGGGGCTCCATCTTCTAGTGGTAATAGCCAACTGATATAAATAGCAGCTACCTTGCAGCCAAATCCTCCCTCACTTGCTCAAGCCAACACTTTGGATACCTTAATATTACTCATTTGGTATTGTTAGTTTCCACTGTCATTAGCATTGATATAACAATTTTCTGATTTACGATATGTTTTGTAGTTGTCCTAAGCCTTGAATCCACAGATGAGCTCTGGTTATCATTGCTATGGGTCTTGTTTTAAAGACTTCATAAATGCTTTCCTTTCCAAGGAAGTTGAGCAGATGATTTTTGGTGACCCATCTCCTCCTTGTTGGATTGGGCTTTGGCCTCCACAAGAGATCCTCCCTCACCTCCTTCCCTGGCAACTCTTTCCAGGTAATCATCTCCATCACCCTCTTCAGAAGGTGTTCCCGAAGCAGCCATGGCTTTTTACGCTTTTATCAAAGGGAGTTACAATCCACGACTTTTTGTTCCGGATCCACTAAATCACTTCTCAGGCAATGAGACTTGCGCCTCTTCTTCTGTTAAAGCCATGAAGACCAGTCCTGTTTCCCAAAAAAAACCATTTTTATTTTCTTTGCCCTCACGACACCACCCGCCGTGCCATTATGTCTTGTCAATTATTCTAGGTTAGTTAATCATTTGCCTTTTATCCTTATTCTATCTTGATGTGAGAATTACTAATACACAGGCATGATTTGCCTTATATATGTATCATATATATATATACTATCTTTTATTGTTGATACTCTTATTTCCTTATATATGTATTAATATTATTATTTTTTTAAAAGATGTAACTCTTGTCCATTGTTATTTGATGTGCTAGACTTCAGTCAGGACTAGCTTTCCACCATTATTCCACCATTTATCTAATGTGCGCCGAAAATAAATAAAAGATAAGAATTAAAAATAAAATTAAAAGAAACAGATCATTAAAGTGAGTTCCAAAGGAACTTTTAAGTGAGAAAAAAGAACTTTTCAATTTTTCAAAGGTAAGTTCCAACACTAAGCTTATAATCAGGAAGATAAGCTGGTAAATGAAGTTAGTTATATAAGATAGAAGATATATAAAAAAAGATTGCTTTCCTTTCTATGAGCTCTGAGTAATAAGCGTATAGAGGCCCAAGAAAGTCATTCAGTTAGCTGTATCAATTGATTTGAAATAATAATTAAAAATAAAGATGAGATAAAATGGAACAATTTAATGAATTGAAATTATATTAGATTGAATAAGATAAACAAATAAACTGTGGTTGACGGCTAAAATAATTATTTACAATAATAACACTAAAGTCATAGTATGTATTCAATTATTTTTCATATCTCTCTAAGTATATGCTATCTTTTGAAAATATTCAGATTATTATTTGTTTTTGGTAAAATTCATCTATTAATAAAAAAATTATCTGAAGAATAAGCGATTAAAGTATCTTGTAAATACTATCTCTCTCACACATCCTGTTTTGAAAAATAAATTATTCAAAGGTAATGTAATTTTTTTATTTTTTTTTAATTGTTTTAATTGATGAAAAACGGAAATGAGATTGAATAAATCATAAAGTTATAAAATAATAAAATAGAACTTCAATATTATGCAAGATATTTTTCCTTTATAGTATATCATTTACTAATATGAATCAAACTGAAACTAATTGTGCTCTTTTTTTTTAATTTTTTATTCTTTATTCTTAAATTGATTATCAAAGAAAAATTAAATAATAATAAGAATAAAATAATAAATAGAACAAATAAATGATAATAATAATGGAAATAGGATGGATTATGAATAAAAGAATTGAGGACTTAGCAGGTGGGATTTGTTTTAATTCAATTTTTTTAAAGGCTTTGTTTGACAAGTAATTTTATCTACTAGTTCTTTCTTGATAAGGTTTCCTCCCCTCCTTTTTCTCTTTTGAGAGGTTTGAAGAAGTATTCCTGGTAGAATGATTTCCAATATTCTGTATTAAATTTAGTTGAACCACCTTTGAGGATGAATATTGCTGATATAAGGGTTTCTTCCCAGTGGCAATCCCAAGTGTAATTTTTTACAGTATATCCCCCTGTGAATTTGCTGATTTTTCCATTTTGAATTTCAAAATCCTGGAGATTGAACCAGTCTTGGCATTTCCAGATTCTCCAAAATAATGATTTCCTGAGGTGTTCATCCATTTCAAGAATTTCATCCCAGTATTGGTTTCCAAGGTTGCTATCAATTCCATCCTAGGTCAGTAACTCTAAGAATTCATATTTTGTAAGGTTGAATCCAGTTAATTCTTTCCATGGATGAGGAATGACAGTTTCTGATGGTGATTTTTCTTATTCAAAGATATCCTCAAATTCAATATGTTGAAGGGGTATTGTGGAAATATCAGGACAGGGTTCTGGTTTTATTTTCAAGAACCAGTAAGGATTTTCAATTAACTCTTGTGGATTGATGTAATTGGCCTAGACTTCTTTTTCTTCTAGCCAGCTGATATTTGTGTCCAATGACCAAGGGTTTTCTTCAAGTAATGGCCATGATTGCATTTTGAAGGATTTGGTGGATTTTTGAAGTGCTAAAAGGTAATAATCTTTGAAAGGTTCAAATTTAATTATAAAATAGTTGAGGGTAGGTTTAATGGATTTTGGATGGTAATTTTGGGTAAGAATTTGGATATTCCTCTTTGATAAGGCAGGAGGTCACTGCCTAGTGATTTATGATTTGGGTGGGTGAAATTGGTGATTTTTATTGATAAGAATTGATTTTCCTCTTTGATAAGGCAGGAGGTCACTGCCTAATGATTTTTTTGTTTTTGATATTGAGGTAGTCTCCTTAAAGTGCCAAGGGTTTTTTTTATTGAAATCTTCATCTTCTAGTGACAAAAGAAATTACTGATTGATAATTTGGTCTTCTTTTGTTAATTCTTCCCCATACCAACCTAAAATTTGTGAATTGGTTATGGTGGGGGTGATTGATATTTTTTTGTTTTGTAAGTTTTTTATTTTTTTTTATTTTTTTTAAGAACTACTTTGTTGATGAATCTCTTCTTTATTAAGGCAGGAAGTTACTGCCCTAATGGGAGAAAAAATTGATAAAGGAAACTAATGATACATTTGTTGAATGATACTAATACATTTTAGAGAAAAAATCTTGATTTTGTTGGTTTTATTCAAAGTTGACCTCCCCCAAGTGGGAAATGTGAGTGTCTGTTGAGTAACCTGGCCAAAATCAGGTCTTTGAGGGCTTCCACAAAGTTATTTCTTTCCTCAATTTCTGGTTCTACTGGAAATTCTGACCACCATAGGTCTCCATCAATGAATATATATCCATCTCTGACCCATTTCAATTTTCCAGTTTGGTATGCAATGTCAGCCTGTGACTCAAAACCAGAGCACAAGCATGACAGCCAAAATACCATAAATCAATGGTATAGCCAAGATACCACCAAAACATGGATCTGAGCCAAATTAGTTCAAAATTTATTAAAAGAAAGGGGAAACTCACCTCCTTCTGAAAATATAAGTCCCATCACCATAGGACAAAGGATAACAAACTTATTCATGCTCAAAGTTATGGCTGAGCATAAACCTGAATTTTCACCTCTCATCTGAAATACGGAGTAAGAGGCTTAACCCCATCAGATGGGTATGCAAAATAAATCTCTAAGCCAGGGCTATCCAATTGTACCAGAAAAACTGAGCTAGCACCAGTATTACTGAAGTTATGGTCAAATTCAGGCCAAATAAGGGTGAACAAAACATTCACCTCTCATCTAACTTCTACAGTTTTAGTGTGAGATACCTAAAGTGGGGTCTTTTTGGAAAGAGAACAAACACGGCTATTTGATGGTGTGATCCATTTCCTCATATCTCAACTATAGCAGAAGTTATGGGGCAAACAAGCCCAATACAGCTTTTTGTCTAAACCACGCATATGTACAAAAAGCTTGTACCTGGCATAACTTTTCCATTTTTAATGATAAACATTTCAAATGAGGTACCATTGTGTAGACCACATCCAGTGCTACACACTGAACCAATTTTGAGGTTGATATCTCAAAAACTGACAAAGTTATGGCTGTTTTAAGGTCAAAAACCCACAGTTTGGCCAATACAGCCTTATAGTGGTATACTATCCCATAAGTATGATTATGAGGTGTCAAACAGATGAAGAAGCCTATTTATACTTCAATAACTCATAGTTAAGTCAAATACAGAGGTCCATACAGGTTCTGTACAGTTTCTGACGTGTCAGAAGCACCAGAACACACCTGTAAACTCCATTGGTGAAATTCTTCACCCTGTATAGGGTAAAAATGACTACTTGTGGTTCTAAAACCTCATTTCAACCCAATAATAGCCTGTATTGAGGGTATAGAACCACAAACCAGCCCACAGTAGTGAGAATTTTCACTCTGTGGTTGTGTGCAGAGGTAAACCACCTACCACTACCCCAGAACAAGATAAAAGGAGGCTTTACCTCACCAGGAAGCAAATCCAGCATCCTGTTCTTCATATTCTTATGTGGTATAGCTTCTCAAAAGAAGTGGTACTCTTAGAATTTAAACGGGTATACTTTAAACTTAAGTATTGTAGGGTTTGTTATTGTAAACCAACAGGAAAACACTGCACCCAGGGCTATCAGCAGCACTCACCATCACTAAATTTATTTAGTATAGCCCTTTTAACCATCTCTTATCTTAATTATCATCTTTATTTTCGTTTCACACTCAGAGTTATAGCTTTTATTTGTCATTGTACAGCTATATCATAGAGTCACCCTGACATGCAATCCAAGGTACCATTGTGCCCAAATTTGATTTAAGGAAAGTCCTCTTCTTGGTAGTGTGGCCATTTCAAATATTTCATCCCAAAATTTGTTTTTGTCAGCCTGTGACTCAAAACCAGAGCACAAGCATGACAGCCAAAATACCATAAACCAATGGTATAGCCAAAATACCACCAAAACATGGAGCTGAGCCAAATTAGCTCAAAATTTATCAAAAGAAAGAGGAAACTCACCCCTTTCTGAAAATATAAGTCCCATCACCATAGGACAAGAACAAACAAAGTTATTCCTGCTCAAAGTTATTGCTGAGCATAAACCTTAATTTTCACCTCTCATCTAAAATCTAGAAGGAGAGGCTTAACCTCATCAAATGGGTATTCAAAATGAAGCTCTAAGCCAGGGCTATCTAATGGTGCTAGCGAAACTGAGCTAGCACCAGTATTACTTGAGTTATGGTCAAATTCAGACCAAATAAGGGTGAACAAAACATTCACCTCTCATCTAACTTTTACAGTTTTAGTGTGAGATACTTAAAGTGGGGTCTTTTTGGAAAGAGCACAATCAGGGCTATCTGATGGTGCAATCCATTTCCTCATGGCTCAACTACAACAGAAGTTATTGGCCAAACAAGCTTAATACAGCTTTTGCCCAAACCACGCCAATGTACAAAAATACTTGTACATGGGATAACTTTGTCATATTTGATGATAACCATGTCAAGTTGGGTACCATTGTGTAGAGACCATATAGAGCTATTCAATGAACTAATTTTGAGCTTGATATCTCAAAAACTGACAGAGGTATGACCATTTTAAGGTCAAAATCCCACCTGCTGTCATATACAGCCTTACCATGGGATAATATCCCATAACCATGAATATGAGGTGTCAAATAGACAAAGAAGCATGTTTTTACTTCAATACCTCATATGTCAGTCAATAGTGGGGTCCCATACAGTTTCTGTACAGCATTCTACGCGTCATACACGTCAGAATCAGGCTGTGAGGTCCCCAGATGAAAACTTTCACCCTGTATTGGTGAAAACCACCAAGATGTGGTTTCAAAACCACATCTGAGCCCAATACAGAGTATACAGGCTGTTTGCAAACCACAAGCCTGTCATAGAGAGTGAAAAATCTTCACTTCCTCTACGTGGAAAGGTCAGGCAGCCTTTCCACCTCAATTTCAGGATAAAAGGAGGGTTTTTCACAGCCAAAAGCCTTCCCTGATCCTGCTCTTGAATAACCTACATAGTAAACTGTCAAAAACAGTTTTACTCTTGGTTAATAATCAGGTATAATTATAAGTTTTATTTTTGTAACCCAACAGATAAAGCTTCACCCAGGGCTTTCAACAGCGCTCACCACCACTATAACCACTATAGTAAAGCCCTTAAATTTATTCTTAATCATCTCAAAACCTTCTCAAAGCATTCTTTACCATGTCACCAACATAGTTTGAGCTGTAAATAGCCTACATTACCGCTCTTTCATAGTTTCATCCTGACATTTTGGGGGCCTGGCCGTGTTTTTAACCTTTTTTGGACCTTATAAAGTAAGTCTTTTCTCTTTTTTATGACTTATTGATAAGTTTTTTATCTTTTTTAGGCGTAATTTCTCCATTTAAATATATATTTTATGTATATACTCATATTATAAGAGTATTATTCATGTGGTTAATACCCACTGAATATAACTATTTTTGGCGTGTTTTGTTTATTAAAACACATAAGCCATCAATAAGTCCTGTATTCTTGACTGAATAAGGACACCTCTGACTGAAAAACCATCATTTGAGGCGTGGTTAAGTGTATTGTTAACTCAATAACACTTATACAAAGCCACTTGTACAGAATACACTTGAAAACCACAAGTGTATCTGTGGGATACTGGCACACAAACAGTGTGACAGAGTACCAAAAGCTGTAATTCTGACGTGGAATTGTTGATTCAATTACACTGTCATTATACAGGGCACATTGTAGTAACATACAAGCCCAGAGGCCAATCTTAGACGTGCAAAACCAGCATCTTTAAGAATTCTTAACTGACATAAGCCCTCCTTTTTTTCCTGCTTTGATTCAGTGGAAGAAAATTACATCCCACTTGAGACCCAGTCACAGGCCAACACACCAGTGACACCCTCAGAACCAGAGGGCAGCAAAGGCAAGGGAAAGAGGCACAGTGAAGGTCTCATTACAGCAAAGAAGTGGACACCCATAGCCACTCAGAGGAGTAGAAAACCACGAAACTCTGCTTCAATACAAGGTAAACCAACCTTAACCACTTGTACAGGAAAGATTACAATCATTAACCCAGTTGTAACTTGCAAAGGCAAACTGCCCAAGTCAGCAGACAATAAGTTTTTACAAGGCACAGTCAAAGGTAAATACCCTAAGAAAATAAAGTTTTTGACTGCTTGCAAACACTGATATGTCCCCTGCATACCTCAGAGACCTTGGCTTCCAAAGGAACCAGCCAGAGGATAGAGGAGGATTGTCCAGAACCAGAAGACCTGAAAGAGGACACCCTGGACACAGTGGTGGATGGCAAAGCAATGAGGGAGATAATATCAACCTTGCCATTCACACTCCAATTCAACAGAAACCTCAAACCAGAGGACTGGAAGAATATGGATCAAGTTCTTCAGATACACCAACTCCTCAAAGATTTATTTCAATGGAGCATGGACAACAAGAGGTTCAACCTAGCAACTCACTGGGCAGAACTGGGATCAAGTTGCCAGAAGATCTGTCTCAAAGAGATAGACTTCAAAGACCTTATGGTAATCACCAAAGGTTGGAATCTGTCAGCCTGTGACTCAAAACCAGAGCACAAGCATGACAGCCAAAATACCATAAACCAATGGTATAGCCAAGATACCACCAAAACATGGAGCTGAGCCAAATTAGCTCAAAAGGTATTAAACGATAGCGGAAACTCACCTCTTTCAGAAAATATAAGTCCCATCACCATAGGACAAGAAATAACAAAGTTATTCCTACTCAAAGTTGTTGCTGAGAATAAACCTTAATTTTCACCTCTCATCTAAAATCTAGAAGGAGAGGCTTAACCCCATCAAATGGGTATTCAAAATGAAGCTCTAAGCCAGGGCTATCCAATGGTACCAGCCAAACTGAGCTAGCACCAATATTACTGGAGTTATGGTCAATTTCAGGCCAAATAAGAGTGAACAAAACATTCACCTCTCATCTAACTTCTACAGTTTTAGTGTGGGATACTTGAAGTGGCGTAACATTGCAAAGAGCACAATCAGGGCTATCAGACGGTGCCATCCACTTCTTCATATCTCAACTATAACAGAAGTTATGAGGCAAACAAGCTCAATACAGCTTTTTGCCCAAACCACGCCTATGTACAAAAACCTTGCACATGGGATAACTTTGCCATATTTAATGATAACCATACCAAATTGGGTACCACTGTGTAGAGATCATACAGGGATACCCAATGAACCAACTTTGAGCATGATATCTCAAAAACTGACGGAGTTATGGCTGGTTTAAGGTCAAAATCCCACCTGCTGTCATATACAGCCTTACCATGGGATAATATCCCATAATCATGAATATGAGGTGTCAAATAGACGAAGAAGCATGTTTTTACTTCAATACCTCATATGTCAGTCAATACTGGGGTCCCATACAGTTTCTGTACAGCATTCTACGCGTCATACACGTCAGAATCAGGCTGTGAGGTCCCCAGATGAAAATGTTCACCCTGTATTGGTGAAAACTGCCCAGATGTGGTTTCAAAACCACATCTGAGCCCAATACAGGTTATACAGGCTGTTTGCAAACCACAAGCCAGTACTAGCGAGTGAAAAAATCTTCACTTCCTCTACGTGGAAAGGCCTAGCACCCTGTCCACCCCATTTCAGGATAAAAAGGAGGCTTTCACAGCCAGAATTGTTTCCTCATCCTGCTCTTGAGTAACCTACATAGTAAACTGTCAAAAACAGTTTTACTCTTGGTTAATAATCAGGTATAATTATAAGTTTAATTATTGTAGTCTTTCATTATTGTAACCCAACAGATAAAACTGCACCCAGGGCTTTCAGCAGCGCTCACCACCACTATATCCCTATAGTAAAGCCCTAAAAATCTTAAATTAAATCATTTATTATCAATTTTATTATCTTTTAAAACCTTTTTTACCGTGTCACAGTCAGAGTTTTAGTTGTAAATAGCCTTATTACCTCTTCAACATAGACTCATCCTGACAGACTCCTGGAGGCAAGGGCACAGAGGATAAGGGAGAATCAAGTCACTATCCTAGCTATAGAAGAACAGTTGACCCAGACAGGGCCTACTCAGATTCCTTCAGGTTCACAAGGAGCAGGCCAAATCAGCTCTCCAGTGGCTTCACACCATTCAGAAACCAGCAGATCAGTGGCCAAGAGTCACCATTCTTCACAATTCCAGGAAGTTTCCAGGAGAAGACAAGGAAACAAGGGCAAGAACAAAACCTCCTTCAACCAGAGGAGGAAAGAGTCAGACCCCATGATCCAGAAGCTGTTAGATTTGGTAAAGGAAGTACACAAGAACCAGAAGTAGTTGTAAACCACTCTAGAATCAGTAGTCCTAGTAATAGAAACATTACCCCCACTCAGACTGAAAATAACATTGTCACATCTGAGAGTAACATCAACAGTGATACACTGTGGTTACAAGTGTCCCAATATGCTGAACAATCTGCAAAGCAATTTGCAGAAATTAAAGCTAGCCAAGAGAGGATGAGACAAACTCAAGCCTCCTTGGAACAAATAGTTAAGAATCTTCAAGAAGGATATGCTCAACTGAGCAAAGCCTCTGAAGAATCCAACAAAAGACTGAACCAAGTCTTTGAAGAACAACACCACAGCACAAGGGACAGGGAGTGTCTGGATCAAGACATTAACAAATTTTCTAATTCCTATCATAGCTTGAAGCCCCAACCACAAGGCCAAGCTATGGAGAATCCATATCAACCAGATGACATCAAACCAGATGCCATGTTGTTGAATAAGACAAGATCTCCATCACAATACCAGGATGGAGATGGCATGTCTTATTCAGAGAAGGAAGCCTTGAAACAGCTTCCTGAGGCCTCAAACTGTCCCAAATTCTCTGGATCAGCAGAATATGATCATATGGAACTCATAGATTATATTGATGGACTCTTCATTGATGTACCAAGCATACCAGACTACTGGATCACTGCTAGATTGAATACTGCATTTAAAGGTCATGCTAGTATATGGTACACAGAAATGAAAGAAATCCATGGCAGGAGAAACTGGCCATGGTGGAAGAGTCAAATCATCCAAAAGTACAGTAATGGAACTTGGATATGGCAAAAGACCATGTCATTTGAAAATGACAAGTACTCTGTGGACAAAGATCCATATGAGTGGTGTCTCAGACAGTCTAAAAGACTTAAAGCCATTGATCCTCAGATGAACATCCAAATAAGGAATCACAAGCTTCTGACACAACTGCCAGGAGAGCTAGAGCATGCAGTAAGATGCAGATGCAATCAAAATTGCACTCTAGATGCCATAGGCAACACCTTACAAGACATAAGGAAGAGGACTAATATAGGGAAATTCACCCCATATAGAAGCAGCAGTTTCAAAGAGAAACAACCACTCAGGGTAGAGTTTAAAGACAAACCCAGAGAAATAGTGGCAGAAGTGGCAAAGAAGAAAAATTCTTGCCACAATTGTGGTTCAACAGACCACTATGCTAACAACTGTCCAAAGGCAAAGAAAAAAGTCTATGGCATAGAGAAAGTCCCTGAGGAAGAATCTCCAACAGAGGATTCTGAATCAGACTCCATGGGTGATGCCATCAGAGAATCATCTGATGATGACCAAGACCCAAGAGAGGAATTTTTAGTGGAATACCAAGAGTAAACCACACTAGAAATCCAGGACATACAGTTGGAAGCAGGCATGAAACAGGACACTGCTAATAAAAACTTGTGCAAACATACACAAGATGCACAAACATTCCTGGTTACACCAACCAAAGGAATGGCATATATACATGGAACAGCCACAAAAATGACTGTTTGTATTGACAATGCTCAGCATCCACTGATCATTGATAGTGGAGCACACTGCTCCATAGTGGCCAGAAACTATCTGGATACCCACTTCCCAAACTGGGACAAACAGCTCTTGCCCACTAAGCCAAAGAACTTTAAAAGTGCATCAGGGAAGATGACCTCCATTGGGACAATTATCAAAGAAATAATTATACCCCACAGGAAGGGTAATATCAGACTCAACCCAGAGTTTGTAGTGCTTAATGATGCCCACATCCAAGGGTTTTTACTGGGAACAGATTACCAGAGGATGTATGGCATAGACATTTACAACAGTAAAAATAGGCACATCACCATTGGTACTAACAAGGAGAAGAAATTTTCACTTGACATATACCAGATATCTTCCCATGATCCACTAGAAGAACTTCTGAAGGAATTCAGGGAGGGACAGTTTAGCACTACCCTCACCAGTAAACAAAAACTAAGTTTACTGAAGATGCTGAGAAAGAACAGACCAGCATTTGCCATTGGTGAAGAACCATTAGGCAAGATCAAAGGCCATGATATAGAACTATATCTGGATGTGGAAAGGCCTTATCCACCCATGCTGAGGAGACCTCCTTATCCAGCAAGCCTGGAAACCAGGAAAGAAATTGAGAAACATATCAATGAACTCCTGGATATGGATGTTATCAGAAAGATTGGACACAATGAAATCGTGGAAATCACCACTCCTGTCCTTATCACCTGGCATGATGGCAAGTCTAGATTGTGTGGAAACTTCAGAGCCCTGAACAACTACACAAAAGCAGACAGGTACCCTATACCAAGGATACCTCATGCCTTAGATAAGCTGGCCAAAGCCAAATACATAACCAAGATGGATTGCATGAAAGGCTTCCACCAAAATGGAGTTAAGCCAAACTCCATGAAATTACTCAGAATAATATGCCATATGGGCATATATGAGTACACCAGAATGCCATTTGGCATCAAGAATGCACCAGCCCACTTCCAAAGGATGATGGACACCATATTTCAAGAAGAAATAATGGAAGGCTGGATGTTAGTATATATTGATGATATCATTATATACTCAGAGACATGGGAAGACCATGTACAATACATAGACAGAGTGCTAAGTAAATGTACACCCATCAATCTGAAAATTTAACTTAAAAAGTGTAATTTTGGCCAACAAGAGCTACTAGCTCTAGGACACAAAGTCTCAGGCCTTAGTCTGGCAATTGACCAGAACAAAGTAGCAGCAGTACTGCAAAAACCAGTACCAAAGAACATCAAAGAGATGCAATCTTTCCTTGGATTTGCTAGCTACTATAGAAACCACATCAAAAACTTTGCCCACATAACTAGTAGTTTATACAAGTTATGCTCAAAGAATGTAGTTTTTGAAATAACCAAGGAAAGGAGGGATGCATATGAGAGGATCAAATATGAACTCACAAATGCACCTGTGCTCATCTTGCCTGACTTTGAACTACCATTCAAGCTATATATAGATGCAGCATGCAGCCAAGGCTTGGGAGCAGCCCTTCACCAAAGACAAATTGTGGATGGTGAACCAAGAGAAGGTGTAATATGTTACATCTCCAGGCAGCTGAAATATTCAGAAGCCAGGTATGGGGCCACCCAGACAGAATGTCTATGTCTAGTCTGGGCTCTAGAAAAACTCCATTATTATTTGGAGGGTGCAGTCTTTGAAGTCTACACAGACTGCACAGCCTTGAAGTCTTTACTAAACATGAAGACTACTAATAGACACATGCTGAGATGGCAAATAGCCATCCAGGAGTATAGAGGGAACATGACCATCATATACAAGGAAGTTAAAAGCCATACCAATGCAGATGGCCTCAGCAGATGGCCACTGGACAATGTCAAGAGCAATCCAGCTTATGACCCAGAAGTTGCAGCCAAAATCCCTATCCATTTCATGGAAATAGATAGGAGGAAGAACTTCAGATTCTCTGAATGGGCACCAGGGAGTGGTACCCTTGACAGTGGAAACACTGATTCAGAAGGGACAGAAACCCCCATACTGGGAATAAGTTCCTCAGAACTGCACAATGAATTTTTCAATGCAGTACTGAAATCTTATGCTAAACACAAACAGTGTAGCATACTACTCCAACTCCTTCAACAAAAATACAGGAGCCCAGAACTGGAAACCCAGCTGGAGGAACCCTGGTTGAGGGCCTATAAGGACAATAAATTCTTCCTTATAGATGGCCTGATTTATCACAGAGAAAAGCACACCAGTGCACTCACAGTGATAGACAGAGACCACATCTCTTTAATCCTGCAGGAATGCCATGACTGCCCCTATATGGGACACATGAGTGAGGACAGGACTAAAGAGAGGGTAGCAAGCACAGCATGGTGGCCCAAGTGGGAGCAAGAGTTGAGTGAATACATCAATACTTGTGAAAGATGCCAAAAGGCAAATAGAAAACATGGGAAGAAATATGGGTTGCTTCAACACATAGAAGAACCCAAACACCCACGGGAAACCATCAACATGGACTGGGTCACAGGACTTGTCCCAGGAGGCAAAGAAAACTACAATGCCTGCTTAATCATAGTTGATAGGTTCAGCAAGAGCATGAGATGTCTACCATGCCATAAAGAGGACACAGCCATGGACACTGCTCTGTTATTTTGGAATAACATCATATCCACCTGTGGAGTCCCTAAGATCATAATTAGTGACAGGGACCCAAAATTCACATCTGAATTTTGGACCAATTTATATGACATGCTTGGCACCAAGCTTGCTTTTTCCACAGCTTACCATCCACAAACAGATGGCCTAGCTGAGAGGATGATCCAAACAATGGAGGACATCCTCAGGAGGTTCTGTGCCTATGGCATGGAATACAAGGACCATGAGGGATACACCCATGATTGGGTCACCCTCTTACCAGCAGTCCAACTGGCTTATAATACAAGCCAGCACTCTACCACAGGAAAAACACCTGCACTGGTAGAGAAAGGGTGGAATCCCCTGTTACCTGTGGATCACTTGAAAAAAAATCTTCTGACCATCCGCCCCACAGCCAAAGACTTCCATGATATGTGGAAGAAAGCCTATGATACTGCCGCCAAATGCATAGCTGAGGCCAAAGAGTATAACAAGCAAAGGTGGGACAAATCACATATGGAACCTGACTTCAAGGAAGGGGACCAGGTGTTAGTGTCTAAACTGAACTTTAACAATATCAAAGGACCTAAAAAAATGAGAGACTCATTTGTAGGGCCCTTCACTATCATTAAGTTGATAGGGAAGAATGCAGTAGAGATCAAGCTCACTGAGGAGTTTTCTAGGAAACACCCAGTCTTTCCAGTGAGCCTGGTCAAACCATACTTCCAAACAGAGGAGGATAAATTCCCCTCCAGGAAGAAAAACATCACTCCACCAGAAATAGTGGAAGTAGAAGACTCTCCTGGACCTGTGAGTAAAATCATCAGGGCCAGAAAAATCAGACTTAATGGGAAGGATCAGAGACAATATCTAGTCAGATTCAAGAACCAGACAGCTGACAAAGACAAATGGTTGGCAGAGGATGCCATACCAGATGGAAACCTTCATTTCAGGAGATTCAGAGCCTCTAGGAGGACTGAACAGTCTCATCTATGATGAGCCTTTTTTGGAGGGAGGGTATGTCAGCCTGTGACTCAAAACCAGAGCACAAGCATGACAGCCAAAATACCACCAAAACATGGAGCTGAGCCAAATTAGCTCAAAAGGTATCAAAAGAAAGAGGAAACTCACCTCTTTCTGAAAATATAAGTCCCATCACCATAGGACAAGAAATAACAAAGTTATTCCTGCTCAAAGTTATTGCTGAGCATAAACCTTAATTTTCACCTCTCATCTAAGATCTATAAGGAGAGGCTTAACCCCATCAAATGGGTATTCAAAATGAAGCTCTAAGCCAGGGCTATCTAATGGTGCTAGCCAAACTGAGCTAACACCAGTATTACTTGAGTGATGGTCAAATTCAGACCAAATAAGGGTGAACAAAACATTCACCTCTCATCTAACTTTTACAATTTTAGTGTGAGATACTTAAAGTGGGGTCTTTTGGAAAGAGCACAATCAGGGCTATCTGATGGTGCCATCCATTTCCTCATAGCTCAACTACAACAGAAGTTATTGGCCAAACAAGCTTAATACAGCTTTTGCCCAAACCACGCCAATGTACAAAAAAACTTGTACATGGGATAACTTTGTCATATTTAATGATAGCCATGTCAAGTTGGGTACCATTGTGTAGATCTCATATAGAGCTATTCAATGAACTAATTTTGAGCTTGATATCTCAAAAACTGACAGAGTTATGACTATTTTAAGGTCAAAATCCCACCTGCTGTCATATACAGCCTTACCATGGGATAATATCCCATAACCATGAATATGAGGTGTCAAATAGACAAAGAAGCATGTTTTTACTTCAATACCTCATATGTCAGTCAATACTGGGGTCCCATACAGTTTCTGTACAGCATTCTACGTGTCATACACGTCAGAATCAGGCTGTGAGGTCCCCAGATGAAAGCTTTCACCCTGTATTGGTGAAAACCACCAAGATGTGGTTTCAAAACCACATCTGAGCCCAATACAGAGTATACAGGCTGTTTTCAAACCACAAGCCTGTCATAGAGTGAAAAATCCTCACTTCCTCTACGTGGAAAGGTAAGGCAGCCTTTCCACCTTAATTTCAGGATAAAAGGAGGGTTTTTCACAGCCAAAAGCCTTCCCTCATCCTGCTCTTGAATAACCTACGTAGTAAACTGTCAAAAACAGTTTTACTATTGGTTAATAATCAGGTATAATTATAAGTTTTATTTTTGTAACCCAACAGATAAAGCTGCACCCAGGGCTTTCAACAGCGCTCACCACCACTATAACCACTATAGTAAAGCCCTTAAATTTATTCTTAATCATCTCAAAACCTTCTCAAAGCATTTTTTACCGTGTCACAAACATAGTTTGAGTTGTAAATAGCCTACATTACCACTCTTTCATAGTTTCATCCTGACAGTTTTCAAGGTTACCTTTAATTCCCTTTTCAGTTAATAAATCTAAGAATTGGATATTGTTCAAGTTTGCTCCTGGAAGATGATATAAATCTTCATCTTCACATAAGCTTTCTTCAGCTTCATCCCCATAAATGTCTTCAAAGGTAATGTATGGAAGGTAAATTTAGTTGTATTCATTTTCTATGATGTATTCTGTTTCATCCTCATCATTGGTGGTTTGCTGAATGAACTCAGGGTTTTCCAGTTGCCATTCATAAGGTTCCTCTTGGTTGTTCAATGGTCTGTCCAAGAAGTTGATATGGTATTTTTCCTTTAAATCTTTGTCTCTTTCTTCCATAATTCTGAGTTCCTTTTCTATTTCATTGATACTTTCTTCATCTGAAAGCTCATGATGTTCACTAAATCTGACTTTCTTCTTTTTGGGTTTAGTTTTGAAAGGGCTTCCATGTATTTTCTCATTTCCATCCACCAAAATCTGGAAGGTTTCTTCATTTATAGTAATTGGCTTGTAAATTATGTTGGGTAATTAATCTTCAGATGTTGAGTATTCAAGTTATCTTTTGAGGTTTTTTTGCCATTTTTTATTTTGTAAATGTGGACCACATTTATCACTTTTTGGAGATATGGATAACTCTTGGGTCTTCTGGGTCAAATTGATTATGTTATTGTCTCTTTTTTCATTTTTATCCTTCTTTCCTGGGTTATTTCTGACAAATTTTCCCATATTGCATAATTCCATTCCTCTAGGTGGACCAGTTTTCCATCCAAGTGCTTGAGGTTTGCATATTGGAATGCATAATCTTCTTCCATAAGGTTCTTGATAGCTCAGTATTTCACCTTGTTTATGGGAGAGTTCTAGTCTGATATTGTTGTCTTCCAAGAAAGGTCTACCAAGTACTGTATGGACAGATCCTTTTGCAATGAAGAAGTGAATTAGAGTTTCTTCACCTGAAGCCAAGATTATTGGAGTAAATTCTGATAGTGCGACCAATGAAGTAGTATGGCCTCCAATTCCCCTAAGGTTCATGTTAATATTTCTTGTTGTGAGTGAGGCTTTGATTGCTATTTCTTCTAGTATGATGTTGAGTTCTGCCCCAGTGTCCACTGATGCTCTGATAGGATATTCTTCCTTTCCAATGAAGATTTCCATGAATCCCAAAGGACAAGCATAATGAATCTTGGGCTTTGGTGTTTCTTTGAATCCAAATGATAATAGTCTTTCTTGAAGATCCATTGAGTTGATTGATTTAATTTTCTCCTTGTCTTTTTCTGATAATTCCTGTAATTTATGGACAAAATTTGATGACATCCTCAAAATTTCTTCAATAGTGAGGTTGATCTTTTTTTGCATAATTTTCTTAATGATTTTGTCAATTTCCAATTTGGTTTCAACTTGTTTCTTTTGAGGTTTTCTGAGCTTTTTTTCTTCTTTAGGAATTTCTTCATCTTCATTCTTATTGGAAATATTTTCAATTTCCTCTTCAGGTTGGTCTGGTGTTGGAATATTTGAATTTTGGAATTTGGTGGGAATTATTACTCTTTCTTCTTCCTTTTCTTCTTCCATGTAAGTTCCGGGAGTTTCTGCTTTCTTCTTTGGCTCTTGATTTTTAAATTGTCTTTCCATTCTTTGTTTTGTCTTCCTTAGTCCAATATGTGATTCAAAGGGGTCATTGGCTGAGGAAATGGTAGGTTGTTTCCAATTTGACCAATCTTCCACATGTGCAATTGAGGTTGATTTATCTTCTGATTTCTTTTCAGTGGGCTTAACCTCTTCTTCTGGTTTTTGGTTTGTCCACAGTTTTGTCCATAAATTTCTTGTTGAGCTCTGCTTGTTCTTTTTCAAAAGCCCCAACTATGCCTTTGACACTTTCATTTCCTTCCATAGGTACTCTCTGATAGTTGGGAAATAGCTAAGATGCTCCTTGTGTTCTGACAATTCTTCTGTCCAGATCTTCAGCAAGGTGAGTGCATCTAGTTTCTGTATGGCCTTCTTCTTTACAGTAAGCACACTTCAATGGTGGTGCTGGAGCCATTTGAGCTGGTATGTATGGTTGGTAGCTGGATGAAGATGGTGGTAAAGGATTCCTTGGCCTATATGGCTGGTTATTTTGAGGTAATCTTTCCTCTTGATTATTGTTCCAATTCCTTATTGGTGGATTAACTGCTTCTGAAAGGGTTTTGTGTTGATTTGAAACTTCTTTAACTTATTCTTTTCCCTCATTTCTTGGCTTAGGTTCTGGTTGTGGAGGATTTTTGTTCTTTTGGGTGAGTTCTTTTACTTGTTTTAAAACTTCATCCCAGCTTTCATCCTCAAATCTTGTTTTCTTTTCTGGTGGTTTTGGTTTAGAAAATTCTTTTTGTTGTATCAGAACCTTGGCCTCCAAGTCCTGTTCAATGTATAATTTCAAATATCCAATCTTGGAATGATGTAACCTCCATCCAAGGCTTGAACCATAGCTCTGTCTTTAATCATTTCTTTGTAAATTGATTATTGAACACTAGTGGAAAGTCTAGCCAATATTTCCTGGTTATGATTGATATCACCTTGGATATATTTGTATTTTTTGTGGTAAGTGATGATTGCTTCATATTCCCCAATGAATTTTCTGTATTGAGTCATGTTTCTTATTCCTCCTTCTTGCTGGGGTTTTGTGAATAATTCAGTGATTGAGGATAATCTGTATCTTCTTTTAGGTGAGACTGTTCCCAATCTTCTTTTCATATCCACTTTTACTTGATCCCAATCAGCTGTTTCATATCCTGGCATTCCTTCATTATGATAATTGATTTCTTCATCTTTTGTCCAAAATGCTATTTGTCTTGCAATGTCTCTTCCACTTGTTCCCTCAATTTCTGCAATATTTTCAACTTTCTTGATGAATCTTTCAACATCCTTTCCATCAAACCACAGATTATAGTCCTTGGCTCTGATTTTCACTATTGGAGTAGTGTTTCTTGGAATTTCTTGATTTAATTGAGTTGAGATTTGGGAAGAAATTTTTACTCTTCTTGGTAAGGTACTTTGTCTTTGTTCTGTGTAAGGTGTTGATGTGGCCATGGGCCTTGGGTAAGATGAAGGTGATCCATGTGGCCTGAAAGATCTTGGAAGGGTGGTCTGTTCTTCAATTGGACTATTTTGTGGAGTATAACTTGATGATTTATTTTTTCCTTCCTTTTTGATTAGTCCTAGTAACTCTGCTTGCATTTCTAGCATCTTCTGCTGAAGTCTTTCTGTTGAAGACATTCCCTCCTGTCCTTCAACCGTCTCTTCATTAAGGTTTTCTTCCTGGATTTCTTCAATACAACCAGGTAATTTTGTTGATGAAGGTTTATCCATTTTTGATTTATTTATTTCTTCTTTTGAGGTTGATTTATTGAGTTTATTTCTTTAAAAGACATCAAGGAAGAATTTCTCCTCAACCTTCAAGTCCCTTTTATTGGTTCTTGGTGTTGCAATTGGGAAATTGGAATATTTATTTGATTCCTCTCCTAATTCTGCTTCTTTCTTTGGTGGATAATACAAATGGTCAGAGTGAGTTGATGATTCAGATTCTTGAGATGGGGGTTTTGGCTGATTTTGATTATTTGAATCCAGTTTTTTGTTATAAAAATAGTATTCTTGGAGTAGTTATGAATTTTATAATTGATTTTTTATTGAAGTTGAGGTTGTCTGCCCCTGTTAGGACACCAGGAACTCCTCTTTTGTGGGATTAAAATGAGGTAGTACCTGGAGGGGGAAATCACAGGTAACTAGTTTTGAATTTCTAATAACTCCTGTAACCAAGGGTGGCGAGGGTTTATTGCCTGCCCCTCCTAAAATACTGAACAAAATCTTCCTTGGAGCTTACAAACCAAAATAAAATTAGTAAGTGGCTTTAAAACTGCAGAAGACAAAATTCAGCAGTCTCAGATCAGACCTATTCAGTATATAATAATAAGTTTAATGTTAGTGATTTTGGTTAATTTTGAGATTTTTAATAAAACACTTGTCTGTATAGTTTTTTATTTTATAGTTGAATTGAGGTGAGTTTTTTCTTCTTGGTGATAAAATTTTGGTAAGATGAGTTATTTCAGGTGTTCAGAAAAATTTTGTGAGTGTTGATAAAGGTAATTTCTGTTAACGTAAATTTATAATAGAGTAAAATATTTTTTTTAAAGGTTTTCTTTTAGTTTTTTAAGAGTGTTAAGTAATAAGATAAAATAGTATTTGTTAAATTTAAGAGGTAATATTCTTTGGTATTTAATGTTTTTTCAAAGGGGTAAATGAATTTTAAATCTTGATAAATGGTGTTAATTTTGCTGGATAAAATATTTTAATAGAGTAGTAACCCTAATCTTGGTTACTGGAAAATTTTTATTTTTATTTTAATAATAATAAGATTCCACTGAGCTTAGCTACTGGGTAATCTTCAACGCTATACTTCCACTGAGCTTAGCTAATGGGCAAGTAAATTTACTATAATATACTGGACTACCTCCCAGGTGAGGGATGAATTATTCCTATGCCTCTACTGTGCAGAGGATATAATTTGCATGGGGGGGAGAGAGCCCCTCTATTTATACCTATAGGGAGCCCAGGGGGCCCTCCATGGGAGCTGTCTTTTTCCACTTTAATTCCTCTTGATTTCATCATGTGACTCCATTTTTGGTGAGGCCCTTTCTTGCATGGGTCAGGTGATTTAAGGTTTGGTGATAGTTTTTCTCTGCACAGCCTCCATTCATCACATGATGGTCTTTTGGTGAGCTAATTATGATGTGATATTCTTGGATTTTCTTTGCATGCATGAGGTGATTTCATTTTGGCTGAGGATTTTTCTTGTGCACAGCCTTTTCTCCGTCCCATGATATTCTGTTGGTGGGTGTAGTATCACATGATGACTTTGTATTCCTTTGCATATGTCTTATTTTAGGCTTGGTAGAAGAGGCTGTGTAATTTATGCAAGTGTCATGGTTGTTTTTTCTTCTTTTTGAATTTTAAAATGAGGTCAGGTGATAATTTCTTTCACTGACGAATTTCCTGTTATGTATGAGATGATGTTATTTTTGAGTTTGACACATTCTGTGCATAGTCATGTGGTTGAGATTTAATTAAAATTGTGTACTGCATGCAGCCTGTTGTAACTAGCTTTGGTTTTCATGAGGTGATGAGTTGTGTAAATAATTTTGATTCTGTTTTAAGGTTTCAAGTGTGGTTACTGTGGAGATAAGATAAGGTACTCCTGTGGCTGTGTTGTAAATGCATTTCAGGAATTTGATGGGTTTTAGCTTTGCATCATGTGACTGTTTTATGTTGAGTGCTAGGTTACTGTGTAATTCATGCAGATTTTGTTTTATTGCTGCATGAGTCCTGTGGCTATAAGGGGGTGTAAAGCTGGGTGGGGTGTGTAACCTAAAGGGTGGTACCTTCTTTGTTGTAACTAGTTCACTATATGTAGGTTGATTTTTACATATGCATAATGAAATTGAAGGATTTGTTTGAACACATACACTGCCCTTTGGTGCCTGTGCCATGGTTTTATGAGTTAAATCCAGCTTCTTGCTGTAAAATTGACCTTTTGGTGTAAAATTTGAGTGTACGTCTGCCTGTAGGCTGTATTTACTGCTGTTATGGGGTACTATGAGCTTGAGCCTGGTGAAAAAAATGGTATGGAATACGACATTATTAGGTTTTTAATATTGATTTTTTTACACAAGGATCATCTCTGCACATGGTGTGTGATATTTCTTTTATAAACAATATTTATATTATTTATAAGTGTTGAAATATTATTATCTTCTATGTATAATTGTCTCCTTAATATCTTTATACATTCTCATTATTATAGCTGTCAGTGACTATAACAATAATAGAATGATTTTAATTTATTATAGGCATTAGGGTTTTTTTATTATTAATTTATCCACAATGATAAATTTATTTTTTTATATATAATTATTTTTAATAATTTTATTAGTTTTTGGCTATAATATTTCATTATATTATATTTCCTACTGAGGACAGTCATAGTACCCTTGATATTTTGTACTATTATCAAGCGTCTCATAGACAAACCTTACAATAAGGAACTCTATGGCCTCAAAAAGTCTTCTCTTTCATGGTATAAGATCTTAAAGAAATGTTTTTCATATTTGATTTGTGACTCATGTTTCTTTTATTGGGTTCAAGTGACCCCATTTTGGCGATATGTCCACATTTATGAAAATCCATCTGTGGTAAATAATTTGAATGCTCTAAGACTGGATTTTTGCAGGAACTTGAAATTAATTAGATAAGTGTGACACTTCTTTTAGTTTTGGATTTTATAAGGAAGTAATTTAGGGGAAATTATAATTAATCAATTTTGAATTTC
Source organism: Austropuccinia psidii (assembly GCA_023105745.1). Taxonomy (NCBI): domain Eukaryota; kingdom Fungi; phylum Basidiomycota; class Pucciniomycetes; order Pucciniales; family Sphaerophragmiaceae; genus Austropuccinia; species Austropuccinia psidii. The sequence continues at coordinate 30,445,458 of JALGQZ010000012.1, forward strand.
TGAAAGTTCCTGTAACAAAAAATGCTAATGGTTTCTTTACTTCCCATCTTAGTATACTGAAACAATCTTCCACTTATCTTACTAACCAAAAATTGAGATTGTGGCTTAAAAATGAGAGAAGACTACTTGAGAAGTCCATTATCAGATGTAATGAAGAGTCAGGCTAAATATAAATAAAATAAAGTTTATTTAATCTATAAATGTGGGTGTTTTGTAATATAATTTTAAGGCTCTTTCTTTGCTTAAATATTTATTTCAGAGTTAAAAATAAATTAATTCAAGAAAAATAGTACTTGAGCAGGAATAATAACTTTGAAATGTCTGTTTAGATTTCATTTTGAGTAATTTTTAAATACTAATGTTGTGATTTTTTTATTTAATTCTTGATCTAATATAAATAGTCATAATTTCCTGAAATAGAGGGTAATTGTATCTTAATATACTATGCTTTATGAATATCAATAGTATAAACTAGAAATATTGGTAAAGATAATACTCAATGAGGATCATTTTCCTTTTATTATATACTGATAATATTATTATGTAGCTTTTACTAAGCTAGCTGCTAGGATCAGGGATGGCTCTATCTGATATATTTACCTTTAAATAATGACTTAATATTACTAACCACCATCAGTAATGTGAAATAATATTGGGGTAGGTGGTCCTCTATGTATATTGTGTTTTGGACCATGTTCTATCCATGGGAGCCTTCTTTCTACCCTTTTACACTCTAATTTTTTCCTTTATACACTTTAGTTGGTTATACTTTTCCTGAAATGGGTCAGTGTATTGTGTTTCTGGAGTGATTTAGTAAGCTTTCAAAGGATTAAAGTATTATTTCTAGTGTAATTTTCTTGTGATAGTTTCAGGTTACTTTGGTTTTGTGGTGGCTTTTCTGTGTTACCTTTTGGGTGGTTATGCAAGGGCTTGAGTTTCATTGCTTGAGAGTTTGGGTAATTTCATTGTTTTTTACCTTATTTGACTTTTGGCTTTAGTTGGGGTGGCCTGAATACCATTAAAGGGGTATGAGTTGATTTTTTGTTTGAATTTTAGTTTATTCAAGGTGGCTCAGGGCTGTTAAATTAGGTGATGCAGTCCTATTTGGATGCTATTTAGCTTCTTTCTTGGGTTTATGAAGGTTTATTAAGAGTTTCTTCCACCTATTATTTTATTTCCGATTTATTTTCAACTCATTCATGATTTTCTGAGGTTATTTCACTGTTATTCTTACTGTTGAAATACTGTAAGGAGGTTTAGGATGGTTTACAGATGATCACATAAAAGGGGTCTCACCTCTCATAAAGGAGCTTTGGCAGTTGAGTCGACTGTTGGAAGACTTCTGTTTTTATGAAAGGGAGATTTCCGGTGCATTAGGAAAATTGTAATTCAAACTTAAGCCTTTGAGCTCCTGGGTTATTGATATTCAATTACCCGTTTGCTTCTGATTAATCTCTTTGCATTTAATACTATATTGGGGATTGTAAGGTTGTTCAGTTAGCTAAGATGGAAATAATATTTCTCATGATTATCTTGCAGATTTTCTTATTGCAAATTTCCTTCTTTGGAGCTAGAATATTTCTATTTTGAATATTTTCCTAATTTATCTCTTCTTATTAGATCCTTGATGAGCTATAATAGCTGCTAAATTTGGCTTTGAATCAAAAATGTAGGCATGGAATACAATATTGACATGGCTCAGCTCATGTAAGGTTTAAAGATAACTCAAACCACTGACAGCTTCTCCTTAGGTCCAAAAAAATATTTTTAAATCTCTACTTGAGCTTTATGACATGGGTGACTGCAAAGAATTGACCACACCATTGGTGCCAAACAAGCACCTGTAATCACGAGCTTGGGAAAAACATTATTCTTTTCCACAAATGTGGGTAAGCTATCAAAGTACCATTGGTAGCAGAAACTAATTTAGTATACTCACCAGTCCCAATCATTATTATTTATTCAGCTCCTCATCTCAATTCATTTATTCTCCCAGAATTCAAAATCGGAAAGTGTTCATTCATGGCTTGTATAATCTTAAGAGATCTCCATATTAATCTCTTGTCTATTGGAAAATCAATGGGTTGGGAATTATTTCTTATACAAAACACATATTGGAGTAACTTAAAAAATATATTGCAGATATCACTGGCTATCTAGACATGTAAAATTGATTAATCATTCTCTGTAAGGCAAAAGATTAGCCAACAGTCTAGCTTTCCACTTCTGAAGGAAAACACAAACTGTGTTGCAATGTGACTCCAGAGCTTCTTTGGTTAAGGAAATTGTGTGAGCTCAGATTGCCAGTTACTGTGCATGAAGATAACCCAGGCTTCATTTTTGAGCCTTTGAGATATTACTTCATACCCAAAAAAGTAACAGTACTTTCCTATATAACTGTGAGGAAAAATACCCCGAAATTATTTACTCAAAATGATCATATTTATGAACCGAAATCAATTAGAATGATTTCTATAGCACATATACTTAAATTATTCTTTCAGTAATTATAATAATAGAAGAAAAGCTTAATTCATGTAAATACTAGCTTTTATATAAAAAACTACCTAAGAAGTTATAAATTCTGTTTTATGTATAAGCCTGATAAGTACACATGTGAAGTAAATTACAGCAGGGGCTTTCTCATCAAATCCAGCATATACTCCACCTTGGATGATATACCTGAAAGCCTAATAATTACTGAGCTTTTGGGGATCAGTATATATATTTATAGCTTTTATCCAGGATCTCCTGGATTATACTTTACAGCTTGATTATTCCAAAATAAATCTACCACCCAATTAAATTAGGAATAAATTCAAAATATTTATTTTCAATGTTATAAACAGATCTGAGAAATAGTGATAACTGGATCGAAATAACTTTACTTCTTTATTACCCTCAGCCTAAAGTAGTCTAAACCTAACATAGAAGCTATTTCTGGAGTCTAGTGGCTTATCTTTGAAGAACTATTAAATATCTACCATGATTCTTTGGCTTTAACAATAATAGGGGGTGTCAAAGTTACCAAATCCCACACTCAAAATCTCAAGTTTTTTTTTACCAAATCCCGCATTGACGTTTTGGGATTTGGGAAATCTCACACCTCAAGAGGTGAGGTATTTTGAGGTACAAAAACCCAGGTTTTTTGGTACCAAATCCCATGTTTTGATACTAAAATCCTGCCTTTAGCTTTACTTAAAGGGACATTTTTACAACATACAATTCAGTAAGGGCATTTCAAATTGCATAGAAATCCCCTTCTCTTGAATAAAATCTGAATACACATCATTTATTAAAGTATTTGATTTCAAATTGCATTTTCTATAAATATTCTCTTCATTTACCATTCCAAAGGCATTGCAAAGGCTACCTTTACTTCAGACCTTAAACTCACTGCAGTTCATTGATGCTCTCAGCTCTGAGAGTGATTCTGATATCCAGGAAGATATAATTGTATTAGATATGATAACATCACAAAGATACATCAATCCTTGTAGAAGATATCCATCACATTACATGTATACAATGAATGATTTACAAACATTATCATCTGAAAGGTTTTGACAGCTATGTAGGAACACACATGAACCATTTGAAAAATTGGTTGCACAAATTCAAGATGATAAAACCTTTCAAAAATCATCACAAAACAAACAATTCAATCCTGCCATCCAATTGGCTTTTGCAATATCAAGGCTAGGATCAAATGGCAATGGGGCTGCTTTGGGAAAAATAGGAATGTTATTTGGAATTAGCCATGGGGCTATTGTGTTGTACACAAAAAGAGTGATCCAGATATTAATGAAGTTGAAGCACAAAGTGATTGTGTGGCCAACAATAGAACAACAAAGAGAGATGTCTCAAGTAATGCAGGTGGAAGGCTTCCCTGGGTGTATTGGGTTTACTGATGGGAGTCTCATACCATTATCACAATGTCCCCCCAGTGATGGTGAAGCCTATTTTGATCATAAAAAGAGGTAGGCTTTTTTGATAATTATCCTTTGTTTAATTTTTACTGATTGATTAAAATTAAGGTATTCTATGTCAATACAACTGGTTTTCAACATAAACAAACAGTTCACTGCTTTACATGTTGGTTGTACTGGGTCACTTCATGATTCAAATGTATATCAACATATGAAAATTGCACAAACACCCCAAGAATTTTATGAAAAAGATCAGTACATACTGGCTGATTCAGCATATCCAAGTTCTCCTTGGGTTGTTCCAGCATATAAGGGAGTTGCAGCACAGAATGAAGACAACCATTTTTTCATTTACTGTCTAGTAAAATCAAGGGTCCAAATTGAGCATGCAATTGGCATTTTAAAGGGGAGGTGGTTTTCTCTAAGGGAAATGTGGAATCAAATGAGGGATGATCATGAGATTGAATACTTTGTCAGTTGGGTTGTTTTGTGCACAATCTTACATAATGTGTTGGCACAAATTGGTGATAAATGGTTTGATTTATATGAGGATGATGATCCACCACATGCAGAAAATCCATCCAATAATGGAAATGGGGAAGCGGTGGTAAATATGCATGAAAAAATTAAAGCAATTACTGTGGAATGGAAAGAGAGTCAATTGTAAATTTCTTCAGGACCATTAACTTATGATCTTAGTTTAATGACATACAATGGAGTGGGGATTATATTGGGCAAATAAAAGTATTTACAATTAATATTGGGTAAATAAAACTATTTCCAATTACAACTTTTTAGCACATTTTTGGTCCTGCACATTTCTTTCAAATTACCCATGGACTTTTGATTTGATTTCAGTGGGTGACATTTTCAAGAAATTGTGACCTACATTAAATAATTTATGGTTCATTTGAAAAGAACATCCAAAATGAGCTCTTTAGTCATGATTGATAATTGCTGGAGAAGGTTTTGTTGTATGATGAACCATTGTTGATGTTTTCCAAAGGAGTTCCATAATGCCAGGTTTTTTGGAAAAATCAATCTCCATTTTCAATTTGGGGAAGTGCAAGCCATGTCCAGAGGGAGTGAAGACAGTTGGAAGGGGATGAAAATCTTTTTTTAGATACAAAAGAAAAAATACCATAAGTCCAGGCATTGAGATCATTTAAATCTTAGTGGTTCTTATTGAAAAACCCATCTTGAGTGACAATGACATTGGAAAGAGATTTGAGTTTGTCATTTGGAGTAGCAGAAGTCCTTTTGAGCTGACTGAAATTTGGTAAATTGGTTCAAACGCAGACATTGATCTTTGGCACATAACATCATGATTCCAAACTGGCACAAATTTTCAATTTTGTAATAAATTGAGATCCTGTTTCAAAACATAAGATCAATTGCAAATAAGCATCACTTGTATGTGACAAATAACCATGTGTCAAATGATCACATGACATATACATAATATGTTTTTTTTATTTATCAACATCAGAATTCTTTCCAGCTCCGCAATTGGCCTGCTTGATGACAATGCTGCTATAGTGAGATTAATCTGGCATTGCTTTTCCTTAAGTTTGCATTCCCTATTCCACTCTTCTTTTTCGAATTTATGTTTCTTGGCATGTTGCTTCTCATCAAACTCCATTTTCTTTTGTAACTTGACTTCTTCAAACCATTGCTTTTCCATGTTGCTCACTTTCTCTTCATTCCACCTCTCCCTGTCCCACTCCAAGTGTGCATTATCACTGGTTTCACAGGCTTATAATCAAGACTTCTTTCAGAAGGATTTATCAGAGTAACCGTAATTGCAAGTCATACCTTTTTTCTATGATTCAAGCAAACTTGCATAAGTAGGTTCAAACATATCCAGTGATCTTTTCGTAGAACCACTCTTCTCATTCAAGTTGGGTGTCATTGCTTGATTACGCTTTTGTGTTGAATGTGTTATGGATTTACTTTGCTGGTAAAAGGAGAAATAATCAAGTTTGGAGTGAATAAATATCACTCTTAAATGTACTTACCGATTCATCTTGAAGGTTTTCCTCTGGAACCACATTATTATCATTATTAAGCAAAGGATCCAGATTGTGAGGTGAATCCAAGTGATTATTCTCCTCTAAAAAGTAAATGAGCTTTAATTATCACAGGTAAAAAGAGGAAGAGATTATAACTTACCTTATCAAGCAAAACATCATCATCATCACCATTTAACCCATCTTTGTCTTGCAAATCAAAACTTGCAATGAGAGTGACATTGGGCTTGCAGCCAAATAGCAAATCCATTTCAGCATAGCAAGGACACATACGTTCAAGATTTTCACTCATTAATTTGATTCCTTTACTTTCATCTTCTTCTGTTAGTCTAGCCCCAGTTAAAATTTTGAATTTTTTGGCTGCCATATACTTCTTTTTATATGTTAGCCATCAATCTCGGATGCTGCTTGAGCTAAGGTTTAGGTGATTTTGTGATTTTTTGTTGACCTCTATGGCCATGAGCTGAAAGCCATGCTGCTTTGATGAAGGAGGTCTTCCAATAGATGTTGAACCACTAGTACCAAAACATGACTCGAAATTGTATTTGACTGAAACTCAATGAATTATGGTTAAATAATCTGTATGTATTAAGTGACCTGATGGATGTGGCAGGCCAGAGGTGATCTTCATATCTGACTTGATGTGTCTTTCTTTGGAACAAGGCATTATTATATGGATGAAGAAGTATAAATGGACTGTAAGCTGTTTGGTCAGATTGTCCAAAATGGAGTGTAGAAGAATATTTTGTACAGGTATGAATTGTGAGTACTCATTTGGGTTAGGTTTCAAACTCAAATCCCAGATGCATGGGATTTGGTCAAAATACCGGGGGACTCAGTTAAAATGCCATGTGATTTACACATAAAAAACCTGGGATTTAGTGTTGGGATTTGGGTTCCAAATCCCATGTTATTTTAAGGCGGGATTTGGTGACTTTGACACCCCCTAATAATTGGATTCTCAATATATCAATTATTGCTTATCACACTTATTATATTAACTATTATAAAGTAATTCAATTATATCTTTTGTTTTTTTATTTTGAGATAAATAAGTACATCTTTTTTATGCCATAATTACAGCATATTTTATTATTTTAATGATAATTGTCTTACTATTGTTCTTTCACAAGTAAAATCAAAGCACAATGAGCTGAAAAATTGATAATATTTACTTATTTATTCATAGAACAACCTTACAGTATTAATACAGCATGCAGTGAAAGTATTCTTAACCAAAAAAGGATGAAACATGTCAATAGTAAACTTCATTTCATCAGGGAAGCTATCAAGAGCTCAAATATTAACCTTGGTTACACTCAAACAAATGACACACTAGCTTACTTTCTCACCAAATAAGTCTTCAGGGTTACTTTGTAACGCGCCCTATAGCAAATACGAGTTCTGTGCTTAATATTGAGGGCTGATGTAGAAACTTCCAATAAAACCTCTTAGCTTTAATCCGCATGATCAACACGCTCAAGTGCACATTCCTCAACTGTAACATCGCCCACCATCAGTAAATTCAAATCAAATCATGTGTAGAATCCTCCCTCACAAACTTTACTATAAAACAATCCTTTTCGGCCACTTTGGGCTTTTTTCATCATCATAAAAGCTCCGTTACTTTTCTTTCAAATGTCTTTATCTTCACTCATTAATTTCTCCTCTTTTTACTTCCATTCTCACTATTAATACCTCTTTGTTGTTCAATAAATTTTCTGTTTAATTGTAGCTGGTTAGGTATAGTTTTATCTACTAATTTTCATTTTTATGGATTTAAGAATTAATCTTCTACACCTTAGCTGGTGTCTGTTGTCACAGTCATCTCAAACTTGTCATATTATTACTATTTATATACCTTTTATCCACCCTTAGGTAATTCATCCTTTCTTTTTTTTGTCTACATTCATAGATTTGGAAATTTCTAATGAAATATAATTATTAGTTCGTCGTTATGACAAACTTCACCATCAAATTTTGATATGAAAAAGGAAATATTGTCATGAATAGATAAGGAACAAGTCCTAACAGAAATCGATGGATTCTTTGTATTACTTTAAGAGTAGCAGCTTTACTTTTTAGAAGTATAAGGATTTCTCATTCTTATAATGCTAAAATTATATTTTGAGGTGGAAAATCTTGATTTGAAGTTAACAGGAAAGGATTTCATCAACATGTCGATAACAATAAGTCGAAGTATGTCTTCAAATCAGAAGTATTATTAAATATTTTTCCAATTCTCTTCTTTATTAATATTTTTTCTATCATATTACCTACGTGTTTAACAATAAACAGCGAGGTTTTATTAAAATAAGATTAAATAGCAATATAAATTTGAATTTCTAAAGAGTGCCAATAATTTGAAATCGGAGCTTTTAAAGAAATTGTGATATTTGGGCGCATATCGTTAGGATTTTATTTTATTTTTAAGTCATCCGGATTTCTTTTTGTCTTTTTTTGCAAGGTACCAATGATTGAGATAGCCCCAAAAACATGCTTGTATAGGATTTTTGCTACAAGATGAGCAAACTACATCATGAACCGACGTACATCGTTCAGTTTCCCCGAGCTCATGGCCGCATTCTCCTCGAGCAAATCCGCAATTTGTACACATGAGTTTTCGACCGCATTTACCAAGTATAGATGCTTTGCCCATGTCCAAGAGAATAGTAAATAAAAACACCGCCAGAATTGCTTTTAATGAAACCATCTCTAGTTGAACCTTTCAAAAACTGATCTCAACTTCTTGAGATCCATCAAACCAAAAATATGAGGTAAGAGTCAGATTTATAACTCACGAAACCAACATGAGGTTTTGAACCTAAGATGGCGGATCTGGCTGGGAGGGAAGCTTACATATCAAAAACCCTGGAGAGTTGAGTATTTCGGCAAGTATCACCGCTGTATTTAAGTTGTGGACGAACTTCAAGCGTCCTCAAGCTTCGGGATATTTAAATCGTACATTGGTGGGGGGACTAGTATCCTCTCTCCCTAGCTCCGACATTTGGTTGGCTTTTAGTTCAAGACTTCAGATTCAGATCGTAGCCAACATTTGTGACAAGTTATTGCAGTCCTTGGTAAGCTGCGAAAGTATATTCCTCACTAAAAATTCCCTGAAAGTGATATATTAAAAACTGTTTCATAAGAAATCTTTTTGTCATGTCTGATGTATGGAATTCTTTTCGATAGAAGCTCTGAAATTACAAATACAATCAATGTATGAGGCATGTTTCATTGCTTCATTGTACTTTCTGTTAACTCAATTACAGCTCCAAAATGTTGGCGTAATTGCTGACGTAGTCAATGACCTGATTGTTAACTCTGGATAACTCAATTCTCAGTTATTTTTATGTTTTGTTTTGTTTTCTTAATAACAACCCTTGCGGCTTGTTTTTTGATTTCCCAAACGTCTCTTATATAGTATTTACAACAATTGGGCTTTCTAGCAACTTCTCTGTTCTTTTATCCACGACTGATATTGCCTATTCATTACTAAGTTACACTCCCCCTCAACATCAGTCGCCATCAAGCAGTTTTTTACAATTTACAAGAATGTTTCGTTGGTCCTAAACGTTTCGTACAAACTTCTGCTAATTGGTTTGTTGTTGAAATCCATTCAGTCTTGATTTCATATTTTCGTATTAGATCATTCACAGAATAAAAAGGTCTTTCTAAACTTTTAATTCTAGTTTTCGATCCTTCAAGTATCATTACGGCTGCTTTGTTATCGCAAATTAACGTTGCAGGTATTTTTTCCTTTGTCGACTCCAAAATCTGTAGTATAAATGATAATAAATCTGTAATCATTCCCATCGCCACTAGTTCAGCAGCGCAAGTAGAAGTCGCAACCAATGTTTGCCGTCTGGAAGCCCATGCAACTGTACATCCGAATAATTTGAAAACAAATCCTGTTGTCGAACACTGAAACTCTCCTCCCCAGTCCGCATCAGTCCACACCTCCAACTTCTTACCTGTGATCCAATACTTCATTGTTTGGTTGATTGAATATTCAATATATCCTAAAAGATGTCGTGATGCTTGCCAATGTTCTTCTTGAGGTGATGTCGAATATCGTGCTAAATAATTCACAGCAAAACTAATATCTGGCCTCGTCCCCAATGGCATATAAATCAAAGAACCAATAATTGATTGATACCAATTTTGATTTATCAATTTATTTTTACTCGTTTCCAATTTCCATTTGGGCAATGTTGTTTTGTTCATTAGTATTGTTATACTGGCTTTCTTCTCAAAATGATCTACCACCTGATTTGCAAATCCTGATTGTGACAATAAAATTTCATTCTCGGAACACTCTATGTTGATCCCGACCATTCGTGATAGCTTATCCTCCCATCGCAGTTTCAAATGAGACATCAAATCATCTTTTGATTTCATTACCTCATTATGATCATTTGAAAAAATCACCCCATCATCCACGTGCATCCAAACGTATATAATTATCCCATTCCTTGTATACTTATACACACATTGATTCAACTCCTTGGCTTCAAAACAAATCTTTTCCATTGTCGAACAAAAATGTCTCCACCAGCAATATCTGGCTTGTTTTAAGCCATACATTTCCTTGTTCAATTTCATTACTTTTTCTTGCCATTCTGGTTGAAATTCCACTGGAGCTTCAACATATATTGTCTCTGTTATAGGACTGCAAATATGCTACTGATATATCAAATCTTACAGTCTTCCACCCATTTTTCAATGCAAGAGCAATTAACAGTCTTAAAGAAGTCAGACATGCGGTTGGTGCATAGTTGTGCTCACAATCAATACCATATCTCTGACAAAATACCCTAGCCACCAATTGTGCCTTATATACTAACTCCTCCGGATTTCCTCTACTTTTTAGATCAAAAATGAACTTAGTTTTGATAATCTTCATACCATGTTATTTTTCTACCGGCCTCCAAACATTCATATCTGAAAATGAATTTAACTCCGGTTGTATTGCATCTTTCCATTTATCCCAATTCATGTTCTTTTCAGGAATCTCCATGTCGTTCATGCTATCCAAATTGTCAATTCCAATGTCTTGTTTATCAAAAATTTCTACTGTATTTTCTTTTCGAAGCTTTGATTCCACGGTCTTTATTAAATTAGTTATCTTCATTTTAACTGATTGATTGCTTGTATAAAAATCCAAAAATTTCACATGATTGGAATTCAAAACTTGTTTACTTTTTATATCCCAGAAAAAATAGCCCCAGCTATAATCTTGAAAACCTATTAAATGACACAATCTTCCCCTGTCATCCAGTTTGCCTCTCTTTTCAATTGGTATGTGTACAATTGCCTTAGTTCCAAAAGGAAATAATCTTTTTGGTTGTGGTCTTCTACCACACCACAATTCCAAAGGCACCTTAGTTCCAGTTTTTGAATTTGGTATTCTATTATGAATATAAGCAGCACATTTAGATGCATAAGACCAAAAAGATTTTGGCATATCTGATGCTCTCAAAATTTTCCTTGAAGCATCTCCCAGAGTCCTATTCAACTTCTCAGCTTCTACATTTTGTGTGGGAGTATATGGACAAGTAAAAAAGCTGTTGTGTTCCCATGGTTGTCAAGGTTATCTTAAAATTCTGTCCCATATATTCCTTAGCATTTTTGGTTCTCAAAATCCTCACTGACTTTCCAAACACTGAATAAATCAGTGCAAAAGTTTCAGTTCATACTTTGGGAACTTGATCATGTGTTTTCATTGGAAAACAAAAAAAAGTCAAAAAATGATCACAAATAGTCACTATATATTTATTTTGATGTAAGCCAAGTAAAGGCATTGGCCTTAGTACATCGGACATCATTGAATCTCTTGATTTCTCTTTAGGAGTCTCATAATGCGCCATCATTTGCCCTTGTGTACTTTTTGAAATCATAAAGTCATTGCAGACAAAAGGACACCACTTATTCAAGTTAAAGTATGGTACATAATTATTTGAAAAACATTAAACTATTTCATCTGATGCATTCCCCAATAGAAAATGCCATTCAAAAGATGTCAATGTCATCAAGGCTTGCACTTCTGGAATTTTCAAATTGCTTTCAACGGATTCCTCAAAATGACAAGGATGAATCACCCAAGATCTATTTAAAAACTGAGCATGTAAATATAATTCCTGTTGAGGAGAATTTACTTGCATTTATTTCCCAACAAAACAAAATTTATACCCCTCTTCCACTAATTGACTTGGTGATATTAATTTACCAGGAGCTTCCTTACAAAACAAAACTTTATTAACCTCTGAGTTGATGAAGGGAAGCTTCATTTTCCCCCTACGTGTTGCATTTATATTAAAAGAAGGAGATTCTAAATTCAACGCCAGAATCCATTCAAGATTATTTTTGAAAATAAATAAATCAGAATCTCCACTCACATTCACCTGTCAGCCAGTGTCAATCAAGCCCACAGTCTGATTTTTTGAAACTGCACATATTGCCTGCTCAAAACCCATCATCAATGGGGGTGCTTTTTGTAAATTTCATATTTGTCAAATCACTGGACAAGTTGAAACCCAATCTCCTAAGTAAACCAAACCTTGGTACTTGCACTAATGTCACTCCATGCCATTCCTTTGACAAAGTGGCTCTGAAAGTTGTCTATTACCAAGATTAATATTTAAAAGAACTTGCTTTCTTTCATTCTCTGACACCATTTGCAAAGATTTAATTTGTGATATAACAGCCCCTTTTGCAGTAGTAAAATATGGAGAAATTAGAAACTTTTCCATAGAATTGGTCAAGTTATTCATTTGATCATTCCTTGTTGGTATTTGGTTTTTTGGTGCAAATTTCATAATAGATTTAGAAGATTATTCTTTTTCTTCTTGATGAACAGATACCAAGAATTTGCTATTTTCTGAAAATATTGAGGTTCAACTTTATCAAGACAATCAACCTCAACAGAAATAGAGTGAAACCAGGAAGATTTATTAATGACATAAGGAATTGGAGCAGAATCTTGAACTATTAAGCCTTTCGAATCTTTAGAAAAAGGAATTCCTATTATTTTAATTTATCAAAAAGAGGAAATAATTTCACAAAAACATTGTTAGGTTTTGAAGAATTAGTATAATTAAACATATTCAACAATTCAATAAAAAGATCCAGCTGAATTAATCTAGTAGATTTTTTAACAAAGCATAACTATTCAAAAAATTTGATTTGCAATATTCAAAAAATTCTTCTTCAAGTTTGAATTTTTCAACCTTTAAAGAAAAACTAAAAAATTCAAAAAAAAATTGAAAAAAAGGATGAATTTGAAATTTTCAACCTCTAAATCAAAATTCTAATCCATTAATTTGAAATTGTTTGTTGAAAAAATTATTTTCATCTTTAAGAGAAGATTTATTCATTAACATTAATTCAAATTAGCTACCTTGAAATGGATTTGAATTAAATAAAATTAAGTACATTTTATGAAAATTAGGTTAAATTTCTCAAGTTTAATTCAAATTAATTTCAATTAATAGAAATCAATTTCAATTTTTTGAATGGAATTAATTTTACTCAATTTCACTTGATTTTGCTTTTTTATAAATAATTTGAGTTAATGAAAATAAATCTTAGTTTATTATAATTAATTTGAATTGGTTTGAATGAAAGAAAATTAATTGGAACGAAATAAAAGTAAGTAAAATTGGGTAAAGTTAATACAAATTAATTGAAATTGAATTTAATTCATTTGAATTGATTAAAATCAAGTGAAATTAAGTAAATTTAATAAAAAAAAATCAGAATTAATTCAAATCAATGATTCATAATTCAAATATATGGAAATTCATTGAAATTAATGAAAATAAATTAAAATAAATTACAATAAATCAAAAAAATCAAAAGGCCTTCAAATTATTTTATATTTACAACGGTTGATTATAATTAATTCTGATTAAATATAATTAATTAAAATTCACTATAAATAATTAGAATATAATTAATTATAATGAAATGAAATTAACTATAATTCTTTATAAGAAATTTTAATTGATTACCATTACTTAAAAATAATTATTATTAATTAAAATTGAATACCAAAAATTGAAAATAAATAAAATGAAAATAATCGAAATCAGAAATATTAATGAAAATTAATATGGATTAGTGGAAAGGAATTAAGTTAACTCCAAGCCCAGGGTAATCAAATTAAAGTAGTTAAACTTACATGATATTGATTCAATTTTAATTTAAGGGAGTAAAATCACTTGAAATTGATTTGAATCAAATTCAAGTGATTAATTTTAAGTAATTATGATTATTCTAAGCACTTTGATTTTCTCACCATAAAATTAATTAAAATTACTTCAGATTACTTCCAAAAACATACAAATTATAATGAGCTGTATTTAAGTAGAATTAACTATAATGAATAACAATTCACTATAATTATTTGAAATTAATTACCATTAATTAAAAATAATTTCCATTAATTGAAATTCATTACAATAAATTATCAGTAATTACCACCAATGTGAGCCTTAGGGGAATTTTCATATACCCAAAAGGCCACAAATAATAAAAAAAGATACAATTATAAATAAAATAAATTTATTTATATTATAAAAACAAAAATTAAAATATTCATATCAATTTAAATCTAAAAATCAAAATTTAATTATAACTTAACAACAAAATTAAATTGAGATTTAAAATTCTGAAAATACATTTTTACTTGAAAAAATTAAGTAAAAATGAATTTTCAACAAATGTACCAAAATTAAAATATTTTTGGAAAAAGGTTGAATAAAACTTATTATAACTTTTTATCCTACAAGTAAAAATATGAAAATCATTTCAGCATTGGACTCCTCATAGAAGATAAGGTGGGGATACCTCTGTGAAAGATTTCTGTAACTCAACTCCAAATAAGATTAAATTACGTTTTTAGTATTTTCTGTACAAAAGTTTAAAATCATCAAAATCTTAATTTAATTCACATCAAATGTGGTGTTAACCATCAATTTTTGTGTTAAAATTGAGGGGTTGGGTGTAGCTTAGAAGGTATGAGGAATTGAAGTATTTTCAATTGAAATGTCAAAATGTGCATTTATATTACATAAGTGAACTTTACTCTAAATATGAGGTGTCAATTATTAAAGTTGTGTACTGTAAAAAATCAATTGAATTACATATTTAAATTATAATTATAATATATGACAAGGAATTAAAGAAAAAATAAATGGGAAAGATTGATTCTGGGGGGAAAAGGAATCTTTGCTGTAAGGGGGAACAAGACCCATAAATTCCTTGCTGAGAGGCATGAGATGTCAAAATCCACACAAAAGATCATTACGTTTGGCCTGGAACTTAGTCACAAGGTCTGTGTCTCAATTGATGATGAGGTTTTGATACCAACCAGGGAAGTTTTAACTGTTTCCAAGAGGATAAAAAAAATCATTGTAAAAAAGGTTTTAACTGGCTTTTACGTCTCTTACACACACTTCTACATGCTCTGAAGGCTTTAAGCCTGGTATTACTGTAGCAATGGCCGATTTAAGGGTCCGAAATGGCTGAAAATAGCAAAATTTGGCTAAAAG
Organism: Austropuccinia psidii; assembly: GCA_023105745.1. Taxonomy (NCBI): domain Eukaryota; kingdom Fungi; phylum Basidiomycota; class Pucciniomycetes; order Pucciniales; family Sphaerophragmiaceae; genus Austropuccinia; species Austropuccinia psidii. The sequence goes on from JALGQZ010000012.1 coordinate 30,460,971, forward strand.
CAGCTCTTTTTTGGTTAAACAAGGGTTCAATGATGCCATAATGGGATTTTCTATTTTAAGAGTGTTCTCAAAAACTGAAAAGAGAAAATTCTACTTTTGAAGTAAGAAAATTGATTTCTATAAAAGAATGTCTTCTTTGCCCCACTTTTCTCTTCATGTTAGAATCTTTTCCTTTTATAATTAGTTTAAACACTGTTAAACCAATCAATAAAAGATTCCAACCACCCTTTTTAAATAATTTTAAACCTTTTTACCACGTGCAAAAATCATTATAATCATTGTTTGTAAATGTTATAGTCATTTCTACCCCTTTCACCACCCCATAAGTGAATTAAAGCATCTTTCATCATTGCTAACTTTGTCACTCTGTTTCCAAATTCACTCTGGTCACTTTTGGACATTTTTTCTCTTTAATGATCTTTTTAAAGAGTTTGTTCTCATATTAACTTCCTGCAGTTCTTTGCTCAATTAATTCCAATTGAAATTGCTCTTGAAGAAATTTCATTTGTAGCCTTAAATATCTCTTGTAAAGTATTTTTGTATAAATTTTCATTTTTGGTAAAACAATAGATATTTATGATATTATTATTTTATACTTATAAGTTAAAAATAATACAATTGGCCTGTTTTCTCTTAAAAATGTTATTTCATACTATTTCTAATCAATTCTTACCTTATACAAATTTTGAGGACAGGAAAATTACTTGATTTTTAATCAAAGTTTCATATACACACCTTAAATTTGGGGGCCCAGCCATGATATTTTACCTGTGACATATTTTTTGTACTCTTTATAAATCCTCTTTCTTATATTGAAGAATTTAAAAAATCCATAAAAATACTTATAAATCAAAAAAACCATAAAAAATAAAACATTTTTCATATTATAAGTGAGGCTTTATTTCTTCATTTCTCTTTTGAAGAATCCTTTTTTTACTTAATTAATTGCTTTCTTCATTAACTTAGTGTCTGAAAAGATTTTAAGACAAGAAAATATTGAAAATGAATCAACAGTTACTATAATTATTCCTTCCAGTACTTCCAATTCTGACTATAATAGAATGGTTATTATAACATAGAGAAACCAACCAGAACCAATTTCTTCTGAATTAATTTACTTGGACATAGGTAATACCCTTCAAAAAGAAATGAATTTGGACAATAGTAATTTTTTGACATAAAACTACTATTTTTAAGCTTTTTAATAATAAATATTCCTTCAACCAGATAATGAGCCAGATAAAACCCCTCAAGCAGCTCCCAAAAAGGTCATAGACATGATTATGGCAGAATCCAATCAGTTACAGAAGAACAAGGCTCAGTAAATGAATCCCAAACTAATATATTATGCCATTGTGAAGCTGATAACACTGTTTTACCTTCAAACAGAGCTGACACCTCCACAAGAAGCCTTAGTGGACATTTACACAACCAGCCAGAAGGCATACAACCATTCATTGCAGCACAAAGAGTACCATATCCTTGCAGATCTGTGGAAAAACTGCATGAATTTTTACCTGAATGTGAGAAAATTCCTGGGCCATCCCAACACTTGCAAGTTACTCAATTGATGGAATCCATTGATGGAAAAGAATAACTTGATGCTTTTAAAAGAAGAATGGAGGCAAGATAAGCCTCCACCACCCAAGCAAATGCCAAGAACAGCCCCAGTAGCAAGAAGCAGCAATTACAACATGAAAAAGCAGCCACAAGCTCAGAAAAAGGGCAAAGGCAAAGAACCAGCTACAAAGCCTTACATCCACAGCTACAAAATCCCAAAGATTCAGAAGGATGCCATGGAAAATGTGTTTCAGATGGCCAGAGCAATGATGGAATTACAGAAAAAAAGAGGAAGCCAGATTAAACTATCAGAAATTATTTCTGATATTCTGGATGGCATTCCAAACTTGTACATAACTATAAATAACATGAAAAGTCATATTTCTGATAAACATTCATCAATTTGTAACAATCTTAAAACCAATAATGTAAGTCTGAGCCAAATAAATGAGACACTTATGTGTTTTGAATAAACTTTCAAAACAATTAAAGCTTTCAATAATTAAAATTCATTTGGCAATAAATTGAATGAACAATTGGCAATTATTGAAGAATTGACAGACAAATATTCTAAATTCAATATTTATGACATGATTGAAACAAGAATAAAACAAGCCATAGATATTATCAAAGAATATAATAAGAAAGTCCTTGATAATATTGCAAATTCATTTACTGAAGCAATGACATACAATTGCCTTGAAAAAGTGTTTTGAAACCTCACAACAAGAAGTATCAAAATTAACAATGAAGTTTAATCAAGTCATTTCTGATAATACTAGACAGAACAAATTATGGAAAGAGTTGACACATAAGTAATTTATATATAAAACTGAAGTAATAAGCTTCATACAAAGCTTCCAATATGAGCTTAGAGATTCTCAAAGGTGTAGCAACAGTAAAATGAATGATATTGAGCAATTACTGCACACCTTACCAATAATGTCTACACCTCTGAATCAAAATGAGGGAACAAGAATTCCAAATCCACAAGTATTGAATTCTTATAATTTACAGTTAAAAAATTAATTGTCCACTTCTTTTCATAACTTGGAACCATCAATGGGCAAAGCACTTTTAAAAGAAGTACCAAAACTTAAAGAATGGCCTCACTTCAGTGGTGAAGGAGAATATGACCATATGGAATTCATCAGAGTAATTGACATTATTAAAGAAGATTTTGAATTACCAGACAGATTGGTAGCAGCTATATTTAACACCTTATTTACCAAATCAGCTCACAAATGGTATATCAAATTGAGACAAGCACATGGACACCAAAGTTGGACTTGGTGGACAACCCAAATTATCAACAAATGGGCCAATGATTCTTGGAGGTTCAAGGTTTATAAAGCCTTTGAATCTTCAAAATTAGATTCTGATAAAGACAAAGCTTGACCATGATTTTTCCAACAAAAAGACAGACTGACAGAATTATACCCTGACATGTCAAACTTTATGATCCACAGAAAGATTCTGAGACAATGTGGAGGTGACTTAGAGAATGCTGTAAAAAGCAGGAGTACTGAAGAATCTTAAGGAGAATATATCATAAATATATTGGAAGAACTAACCACCAGAACCAGAATTGGTTCTAGTAGGGTGAATCTCAAAACAAGGTTGAATAAACCTTGGAAAGATTCTGTGGACATAAATACCAAAGAAAATTCTAATAAAATGAAATATAAATCTGCAGATATAATCAAGAAGTGCCATATTTGCCAGAGAACCACACATTTATCTAGTTCATGTCCAAGAAAGGGGAAAATAAAGGAAATTGACATTGAATAGGAACCTTATGTTGAAAAAGCTGGCGAGGTAATTGAGGAAAATTCAGATGATAAATCATCAATATTTTCTAGATCTTCAGAAGATATAGTAAATATCAATGCCACTTTTGACATCATGTAATCTTATTTCCATTTTCCACAATTAAGCAATTGTCAACTTGATTTATCACAGATTCAAGATGCACAACTAATGAAGACCAAACCAAACAGGGGGAAAGGTTATACAACTGGTACCTCCTGTATAATAGAAGTGGTAATTCACAACAAACCCACTAAGCTTCTACTTGACCCAGGAGCCTTCTGCTCTTGTGTTAGAAATTCTTTTCTTGAAACTTGTGTACCAAATTTTGAATATCAATTGTTGCCAATTTATGGCATAAAATTTGATAGTGCAATTAATACAATGAAAAAATTGGGAATATTTGAGACTACTATCATATTTCCGCACATAAATAGAAATTCAAGAATAACTGTTGAATTTTTCTTTATGGAAAACTGCTCTATTACCCATTTTATATTGGGAAATGATTAATTAACCTTGTATGGCATAAATTTCAATAATAATAAAGAAAGATACTCTACTATTGGGGACAGTAAGCCTCAAAAAGTTTCCTTTTTACCATTTAACAGACAAATTATAGTAAAAAAAGTATCACCAGTCAGCTTAGAGTTAGAAAAAACCAAGTATGAACCGTTAAACAAAGCTGAAATAAGTCTTCATCTCACTGATAAACAAGAAAGTGAACTTTCTTCCCTTTTATATGACTACAAAGAAACCATTCCATCTGATAAAGAGCCACTGGGACCAATTTTTGGTCATGAAGTTGACATTATTCTTAATATTGAAAGACCTTACCCACCACTCTTGAGAAGGCCTGCATATCCAGAAAGTCCTAAATCAAGAGAAGCTCTGGAAATACACATTGAGGAAGCTCTAGACCTTGTTGTGATAAGAAAGGTTGGTCCCAATGAGGAGGTAGAAATTACTACACCAGTCATAGTGGCATGGAATAACGGGAAATCTAGGATGGTTGGGGACTTTAGGGCTCCAACCACTTACACTGTTCCACACAGGTACCCAATACCAAAAATCCAAATTTCCCTTACCCAAATATCTCAAGCAGTGTATGTAAGCACTATGGATGCCCTTAAGGGATTTCATCAAAATTCGGTGACACCAAGGGAAAGAAAATACTATAGAATTATTTTTCATTGTGGAGCTTATGAATATCTGAGGATGCCTTTTGGTATCAAGAATGCACCTTCACACTTCCAAAGAATGATTAATGAAATCTTCCCTGAAAAGCTCTCAGAAGGATGTTTAATAATTTAAATTGATGAAATTATTGCCTGTTCCAAGACTTGGGAAGAAAATATATACAGATTATCCAGAGTTTTGAACAAAATTCAATCTGTAAAAATGAAAATTTCCTTGAAGAAATGTCATTTTGGATTTGAAGAACTCAAAGCACTGAAGCATGTGGTATCTGGTTCATCACTTAGGATTGACAAAAACAAAGTTGCAGCAGTGCCACTTAAACCTATGCCTCAGAACAACAAAGAAATTCATTCATTCTTGGGGTTTGAAGTCTATTACAGGAAGCATATTAAAGATTTTGCATCCATAGCAAGGTCTCTTTATAAATTATGTGACAAAGACACAGTATTTGAAATGGGTTTGACAGAGTCAAAGCTTTTGAATCTTTAAGACAAGCCTTGACCACTGCTCCACTCTTACTGATGCCAGAATTTAGGCTTCCCTTTAAGCTTTAAATTGATGCATCAGGGGATGGGCTAGGTTCTTCACTTCATCAGGTCCAGATTATAAATTATAAACCTGTGGAAGGACCCATATGTTTCATATCCAGGAAAATCAAATGGCCTGAAGCTAGATATGGGGAAAGTCAGATGGAGTGTTTATGCCTTGTCTGGGCCTTAGAAAAACTCAATTACGTCCTGGAAGGATGTGTTTTTGAAGTGATAACAGATTTTACCACTGTTAAACCACTTTTAAGCATGAGAACACATAACAGGCATACGCGCAGATGGCAAATAGACATACAGTAATATAGAGGTAATATTACTATGTTTCAAAAAGATGGAATATTCATAAAATTTCAGGTGAAATGAGCATATGGCCATTACCAAATAATATTGATAATCCTGCTTTTGTGCCAGAAGAAGCCTCCCCACAGCTCCCAATAGAAGGAATTGGTGTTACAGATCTGAACACAACATTCTTTGAAGACGTAAGAAGCAATTATACTCAAGATAGGATTTGTAGCATCCTATGCCAATTACTTACCAAAGACTGTAAAGACAACTCTTTGATAAATGCCATAGATGAAACATGGAATAAAGCATATGATCAAGGAAGATTTCACTTACTGGATGGTATAATGTACCACAGAACTAAGCATACATATGTAATGACAGTTGTGGACAGGTCCTTAATCAATCTTGTACTGAAAGAATGCCATGACAGCCCCTTCTCAGGACATATTTCTGAGGAAAGGAAAAGATAAAATATAAAGATGTGTATATGGTGGCCAATGTGGCAGAAGGATGTTGCAGAGTATTTCAAAAACTGTGAAAGATGTCAAAGGCAAATAAATCCACTGGCAAAAGACTTGGAAATATGATAAAAATCCAAGAACCAAGCAGACCTTGGGAAATTGTCCATATGGATTGGGTAACTTTCCTACCACCAGGGGGCAATAAAATTTATAATGCATGCCTAGTTATTTCTGACAGATTTAGTAAGACTCAAATCTTCCTACCATGTCACAAGGATGATACAGCCATGGATACAGCTCTTCTAATATGGAATAGAGTAATATAATGGACTGGCATATTCACAAATATCATTGGTGACAGAGATCCCAAATTCACCTCAGTACTATGGACAAATATTCACCAATTATTTGGAACAAAGTTGTCCTTCTCTACAGCCTCCCACCCACAAACTGATGGTCTGGCTGAAAGAATGATCCAAACCTTGGAAGATATGGTGGGAGGAGTTTGTGCATATGGCCTTGAATTTAGAGATTGTGATGGGTTCACCAATGATTGGTGTACTCTTCTACCAGCACTGGCATTGGAATATAAAACATCCATTCATGCCAGCACCAATCAAAATCCTGCTATTCTAGAGAAGGAAGGGAATCCCAAATTACCCCAAGATTCATTAAGGAAGAATTTGGTTGAAATACATCCCACAGCTGGTAGCTTCAAAGGAATGCTAAACAAAGCTAGAAAGCATGCAGTAATATTCATGGAGGACTCATTTGCATATGCCAAAGACAAATGGTACAAATCACATGCCACTCAAGATTTCAGAGTGTGAGATCTAATACTTGTATCTACCACTAACTTCAATAACATCAAAGGATGTAAAAATCTCAAAGACTACTTTGCAGGACCTTTTGTTATCAAGGCCCTCCATGAAGAAAATGCAATTGAAGTAGAAATATCTGAGGAACTTAGCAATAAGCATCCTAAATTTGCAGGAAGCTTGATAAAACCATATAAATCTATTGATGCTGAAAGTTTTCCTTTGAGAAATAAAGCTCCCCAGAATATACCTCCTATTGAATCATCTGGTACTAGGAAAATCATCAAAGTTCTCAAAGAAAGGAAGTTAAGAACCAAAAAAGTAAGGGAATACCTTGTTTGGTACAGTGACCCAACTTGTGAAGATCAATGGTTAGCAGAAAAGGACATACCTGAAGCTACAAAACTTCTTAGAAGGTCCAGACACAATAGAAATAGCAATATTACAAAGCAATATTCCTTTTTTAAGGGGAGGGAATGTGATCCTTGGAGGTATTTTCATATACCCAAAAGACTGCAAATAATAAAACAACATACAACTATAAATAAAATAAATTTATTCATATTATCAGCACAAAAATTAAAATATGAATATAAGTCTATACACAAAAATAAAAATTTAATTATAATTTAAAAATAAAATTACATTGAAATTTAAATTTGTGAAAACACATTTTTACTTGAAAAAATCAAGTAAAAATGAATTTTTAACAAAATTACTAAAATTGAAATATTTTTTGGAAAAAATTTAAATAAAATTATCATAAATTTTTATCTATCAGATAAACATATGAGAATTATTTCACCATTGGACTCCTCATAAAAAATACGGTGGGTCACCTCTGGGTAAAATTTCTGTTACTCAACTATAAATAAGCTTAAATTAAGTTTTTAGTATTTTCTGTAAAAAAGTTTAAAATCATCAAGACCTTAACTTAATTCACATTACATGTGGTGTTAACCATCAATTCTGTGTCAAAATTGAGGTGTTGTGTGTAGCTTAGAAGTTATGAGGAATTGAAGTATTTTCAATTGAAATGTCAAAATATGTGCATGTATTACCTAAGTGAACTTCAATTTACATATGATTTGTCAATTATTACAGTTGTGTACTGTAAGAACTCAATTGAATTAAATATGTAAATTATAATTATAATACATGATGAGGAATCAAAGAAAAAATGAATTGGAAAGATTGATTCTGGGGGGAAAGGAATCTTGGCTCTAAGGGGGAGCCAGACCTCCAAATTCCTTTCTGACAGGTGTTAGATGTCAAAATTAATGGAAAGGTTCATTACTTTTGGCCTGGAATTGGTTCACAGGGTCTGTGTCATAATTGATGATGAGGTTTTGATACCAACCACGGCAGTTTTAACTGTTGCCAAGAGGGTAAAACTACCCTTAAGATAAAACAATCATTGTAAAGACACTTTTAACTGATTTTAACGTCTCTTACACACATTCTGACGGGTTTTGAAGGCTTTAAACCTGGTATTACTATAGAAATAGCTGATTTAAGGGTCCAAAATGGCTGAAAATAGCAAAATTTGGCTAAAAGCAGCCCTCTTTTGGTTTGAAACAGGGTTAAATGATGCCATAATTGACTTTTCTGTTGTCAGAGTGTTTCCACAAATGAAAAGAGCAAATTTTACTTTTGGAGTAAGAAAATTGATTGTTATAAGAGAATGTCTTCCTTGCCCCACTTTTCTCTTCATGTTAGAATCTTTTACTCTTATAATTAGTTTAAACACTGTTGAACCAATAAATAAAAGATTCCAACCACTCTTTTTAAATAATTTTAAACCTTTTAAAAATGTGGAAAAAATATCATAATCATTGTTTGTAACTCATAAAATCATTTTTACCCCTTGAACCACCCCATAAGTGAATTAAAGCATCTTTCATCATTGTTAACTTTGTCACTCTGTTTCCAAATTCACTCTGGTCACTTTTGGGCATGTTTGCTCTTTAATAATATTTTAAAAGAATCTTTTCTCATATCAATTTCCTGAAGCTCTTTGCTCAATTAATTCCAATTGAAATTGCTCTTGAAGAAATTTCTTTTGTAGCCTTAAATATCTCTTGAAGAGTATTTTTGGATAAATTTTTATTTTTGGCAAAAAAATGAATCTTTATTATATTATTTTTTTATACTTATAAAGCTAAAAAATAAAATTGGCCTGCTTTCTCTTAAACATCTCATTTCATACTATTTTTAATCAATTTCTACCTTATACAAATTTTGAGGACAGGCAAAGTACTTGATTTTTGATCAAATTTTCCTATCCACATCTTACCACCAATGAAAATGAATTTAACTCACTTAAATTTAATTAAAATAACTCCAAAAGTTGAGGCAGATCAATCAAAATACTTTCAAATTAATTAGGTTTATTTGAAATTGAATTAAATTCACATGATATTAATCAAAATTAATGAAAAATAATTGGCATTTATTTTTAATTAATCATAAATATTTCAATTAATTATCAATACTTACAACTGATCTGATAGAACAATAATAAATTTTAATGCATTATAAAGAATTCAAATTAAGGATAATCAATTATAATCAGTATTCATTCATTATAATGAATATTCATTGATTATGATCAAACTCAATTTATTGATATCAATAGTAACTGATTCTAACCTGACTTAATTACCTCATTTCAATGGTGATTGATTCTATACAATCTTAATTAATGCAAATAAGTAGTGATTCATTATAATCAATCTTAATTAACTATAATGAATAGTAAATAAATCATTCAAAATTAATTGAAATTATTTAAATCTGATTTAATTTCATTCAATCGGATTCTCAAAATTGATAAAAATTAACTAAACTCAGTTATTTAATTTTTCTTTGTAGTTCTCCTATTTTATCATTCATATTGTTAATTTTTTATGATTTATTTATTATTTATTCAATTGATTCAATTTATTCTTTTTATTATTTTTATTATTGATGGTTTTTTTCGATTTTTTATATTTATCATTGATTATTCATTCATTATTTATTTCATTCTTGACTGTTATTATTCATGATTAAATTTTCACATTTTATTCATTTATTTATTTATTTATTAGTTTTTATTGTTTTTTACTCCTTTTTGACTATTCATATTTGTTTCATTGAGTTCTTATCAAATAATTCATTATTTTTATGAGTTACTAGTTATTTAGTTATCATTAATTTATCTTTTTTTTATTTTTTGCTGTCATTTTGGATTTATTTATTTCTTTTTTATCTATATTTATATTTCTAAGATTTATGATTCATTTTTTATTATTTTATTTTGGATAATTCACTTTATATTATTCATATTTTATGATTTATTTACTTTTAGTTCTCATTATTTATTATTCTTTTTTTATTTTTTATATTAAATTATTTATCTTCTCCTCATTTATTTATGCAGTTAAATTTTTAATTATTTCTCTTTGTTATTTATTCTTTGTGATATACATATTATTGATGCATTCTTTAGTTTGCATTAATTATTACTTATTTATTGTTTTTTATATTTCATCATTTATTACTTATTTATGGTTTATTGTTATTTATTATTACTTATTAATTATTTACTATTTATTATTACTACGTATGATTTATCTTTAATTTTTATTCTTCATTTTTTATCTTTTTTATTCATGTTTTATTATATCTTCATTATTTAATTATTCATTAGCTTTTATTATTTAAATTTTCAAACTTAATGAATTTTTTTATTTTTTATGGATTATTCTTTCTCACTTTGTTAGGGTTTGCGGCTGATTGTGACCTCTAGGCTTCAATATTCAACTCACAAAAAGTTAAATCTTGCTAGACAAAAATTAAAATTTTCATATTTAATTCATTTGCATTGTCCCCCTTTTATCTTTCTGTTTCAAAAAATCACTCATAATTTTATCATTGTCTTTAACATCTCACATAATCATTCCTAATTTTCATTCACATGCGAATAGCAAGAAGGGCTAAAAAATTCTTTCAGTGTCCATAAATTTCCAACTTGAGCTGGCGATTCAAGACAAAACAGGAGCATTGGATCTCTTAGAGATGAGTTTGTGCGTTTTCACTCCAAAGATATCCAGGATCCTCTAATATCTAAGCCATTTCCATAACCAGCCAAGTTTAACATGAAGCATGCTCACCGCTGGAATCTCTGTTTTTAATTCACCCTTCTCAAACTCACATTGTGAGATTAAATAAGGCAGTACCTTGAGGGGGAAATTGTTGATAAGTCTGTTTTGAATTTCATAATTGTCCAATAACCATGGTCTCTAAGGTGTATTAGCTGCCCCTCTGAATAATACTGAATAGTCAGCCTACAGAGAATCACAAAATAAAATAAGATTTGTGTCTTTAACAGATAGAGAAGATGCGAGCCTGCTATTAGGTTCAAACTTTCACTTAAAAATTGTCAGGCTGAGTCTATGATAAAAGTATTTAAATGTATTTAAAGCTGTTAACTATGACTGTGACACGGTAAAAAAGGATTAAGAAGAGTTATAAGAGTTTTAAAGATGTTTTAATTTAAGAATAAAAAGGGCTTTACTATATGAAATATAGTGGTGGTGAGCGCTGTTGAAAGCCCTGGGTGCAGCTTTACCTGTTGGGTTACAATAATTAAGATTATAATTATACCTGTTTATTACCCAAGAGTAAAACTGTTTTTGACAGTTTACTATGTAGGGTATTCAAGAGCAGGATGATGAAAGCATTTCTGGCTGTGAAAAGCCTCCTTTTTATCCTGAAATGGGGTGGAAGGGCTGTTAGACCTTTCCACATAGAGGAAGTGAAGATTTTTTCACTCTCTGACACAGGCTTGTGGTTGGCAAGGACCTGTATAGCCTGTATTGAGCTCAGATGTGGTTTTGAAACCACATCTGGGCAGGTTTCACCAATACAGGGTGAAAAATTCCATCTGGGGACCACACAGCTTGATTCTGACATGTATGACACGTAGAATGCTGTACAGAAGCTGTATGGGACCCCCATATTTACTGACTTATGAGGTATTGAAGTAAAAAAAAGCTTCTTTGTCAGTTTGACACCTCATAATCATAGTTATGGGATATTATCCCATGGTAAGGCTGTATTGGTCAAAATGTGAGATTTTGACCTTAAAACAGCTATAACTTTGTCAGTTCTTGAGATATCAACCTCAAAGCTGAACCAGTGTGCAGCCCTGTATGTGTTCTGCACAATGGTATCTTATTGGATATGTTTATAATTAAATATGGCAAAGTTATGCCATGTTCAAGATTTTTATACACATGTGTGGTTTAGGCAAAAAGCTGTATTGGGCTTGTTTGCCCCCTAATTTCTGCTATAGTTGAGATATGAGGAAATAGATGACACCATCAGATATCCCTGATTGTGCTCTTTTCAAAAAGACCCCACTTTAGGTATCTCACGATAAAGCTGTAGAAGTTAGATGAGAGGTGAATGTTTTGTTTACCCTTATTTGGCCTGAATTTGACCATAACTTCTGTACTACTAGTTCTAGCTCATTTTGGCTGGTACCATTGGATATCCTTGACTTAAAGCTTCATTTTGCCTACCCAATTGATGGGTTCAAGCCTCTTGCTCTGTATTTCAGAAGAGAGGTGAAAATTAAGGTTTATGCTCAGCAATAACTTTGTTATTCTTTGTCCTATGATGATGGGACTTACATTTTTGGAAAGAGGTGATTTTCCTTTTTCTTTTAATACCTTTTGAGCTAATTTGGCTCAGCTCCATGTTTTGGTGGTATCTTGGCTATACCATTGATTTATGGTATTTTTGCTGTCATGCTTGTGCTCTGGTTTTGAGTCACAGGCTGACAAAAATTGAAATTGCAAATCTTAATGATTTCATAAAATATTATATGACATCATTTAATTTTGTAAATAAATCATTCTCAATTTCTTTCGATGAGGTCATAAAAATCCTACTATGACATCATTTATATTTTTCTATTTACAATTTCTAAGGGGATCATTCTAACCTTTGAATGATACCTCACAGCTCAAATTTATATATATTCTTTACAGTTTAAACTAAATCATTTATTACCTTAAAATCTATAATATCTCTCAAACTTTTATATAGTAATTTATATTACTTAAAATTATAAATTATCTTGAATATTATTAGTGAAGCTCATTCCACTAATAATACTATAATTTAACCATAGTTATGTCTCTGTTATCTTATATTAACAGTATTCTACATTTAATTAATTTATTAAGCTCCTTCTATATAAACTGGAAGTCACAAAAGAGACCCCAGATTACAGAATACTTATCAGCAGTCTCTAAATCAGGCCTATCAATAACACTACAGTAAGAAATCTGATTTAAAACCAAAATTTCTTGTAAAATAAAGACTAAGGTTTTTTTTGCTATTTTAATAAAAGTAATTATAGTATTTTTTTTCTTGTTTTTGTTATTTCAAGACAACTAATAAGAATATTTTTTTGGTTTTATTTTTATTATAATGATTTTTTTATATATATTAATACTAATAATAAGATTACTGTATTTTCTTCTTTTGATATTTTTAATGTTGAGTTTATATCACTACTTCTTTTCTTTTAATAATACTAGGGTTCTGAGCAATTCTACTGAGATTTTAACTAAAGTTCTACTACTATTCTTCAGCAATACTAAGCTACTGAGCAAGGCTACTGAGCTTTGGCTACGGTTATACTACTATTCTTCAGCAATACAAAGCTACTGAGAAAGTCTACTGAGCTTTTCATACAGTTATACTACTATTCTTCAGCAATAATAATCTACTGAGCTTTTACTATGGTTATACTACTATTATCCAACAATACTAAGCTACTGAGAAAGGCTACTGAGATTTTCACTACTAAAACACTACTACTACTCTAGGTATCCTGCTAGTTCAGGGATAGTGGGAACCTTTTTCATGATTATGGCAAAAATGAGGGAGAGACAAGCTCTATTTATAGCTTTTGGGCCTCCATAGAGCTTCTCAAACCAGGGTACTTAGAAAAAATTGTAGTTGAGATGTTTCAGCTGGTGAGACATGTAGTTTTGGTGTAGAAATGTGACACAGGATCCAAGTTCTGACCAATGAGATTGAGTTGTCACATCAATTGGTAATTATAGGTATGTGCCTGGAATTGATTTGAATTCTGACCAATCAGATGGTGTTATTATTTTTTATGTAATTTGTACATGAATTCTTAACAATGAGATTCATTTATCACGTCAAATTGTAATTATAGGTATTTACCATGAATTAATTTGATTTCTGACCAATAAAATGATTTTATGAAAAGTATTCCATAATTTGTGGTTTGTATTTGAAAGGATTAGTCAGCTTCTGTGCAATTTTTGTCAGTTTTGATGTCCAGTTTATGGGTTAGAGTAAAAATAATTCTTTTTTAAAAAAATATCATCCGTTTTCTTCCAAAAAGATTATATTACTCTGTTTTGGTTTTTTTTCTTCTACAAAATTCTGCAAAGAATAATTTTGAAATTGCCTTCAATGTGGCTTGAACCAGCTACATGACCAGTTCAGAGGTGAACAGCTCCTCCTTGTAAACACATCAGGAAAATGCCTGATGTTGCATTACATTACACAACATCAACCAACCTCACAACTGACATCACAATCTTTTACTTAGTGGAAACTTTAATTTCACAATTTTTTTATGATCAGTCTCTCAGTTCATATCTTTGAAATACCAATTCCTTTTCAATTTATGTCATCTGCAGCTACATATGTAGAAATATATTCACAAATCTTTTGACCCTACTTCTTTAAAATTCCTGTGCTAAAGCTGTGGAATTTAACATATTAATCATAGGAGCTCACATAAAATAAAAAGATCAAATTCATGACACCAATATTAAATTCCAAGAAAAATAGTCTTTAAACATCCTACACATATGTGCAAATGGTCCCAATTTTCCAAATATGTGTTCCCAGAAAGCCTTTAAGATTCTCAGCTAAACATCCTTAATAAAGCATCTCATATAAGATGAGAAAGAATGCTATATAGACCTACTAAATTTTGCTCTGATTCTTTGGCCTTTGTAGAAAATGTTTGCTTGAGCTCTTTGCTTTTGGTGAAAAATGTTTGAATTTTGTTTTGCTCATAATATCGGTTGATTAGTGTTTAGTATTTGCAGCCAAGGGATGCAATTCTTTTATTTTTCTGGTTTTGATTGATTAATACTTTTAAACAGTACTATAAAATATAATATGTTATATTAAAAGATATAGGAAAAGGAGAAAATTAGAAATAGAAAAAAAGGAATAAATAACATGTGATATCAACTCACAAAGAAGTAAAAAGATACACAATACCAGTATATAATGGAATTTTGAAAAGAGGTCAGGAAACGCAAAGTAGACAATGAGATCTAGGAAAATTAAGGGGAGGAGCATTAGAGTTTCTTAATGAGATTAGTGAAGTAGAATGATAAACAAAGTAATTATTGTGAATTAATAGCTGATTAGAGAAGTTAATGCGGGAGAAAAGGAATGATTACCTATGCTTTAATTGGTTTTTGGTTTTATTTAAATGGTAAGTTTCATCTTGATTGTTTGAGTAATTGTGTGCCATTTGTGCTATTCCAAGCTGCATTATCCTTTGATAGCTAATTTTCATGTTTTACTGAGCAAAACAAAACCAAAAACTTGAACGTTTGGCCTTGATTCTGACAGCTTTAATCGCATAAAAATTATTCAGTTAGAAAAATAATGACATCAGGCCTTAAATTTTTGTTTTTTTAAATTAAATAAAATTAAAAATTAATAAATGTACCTTCAAATTTTATAGTAGTGTATCTTGTTTGTACAGAATTTAAAAAAAAGGTTTTGTGAAAGATCATGGTTGTAAAAACTTTCTGGGGTGTAGTATTAAGCAGAGGATTGAGCTTGTTTTAGGTTTCAAGAATGCATACATGGCTCAGGTTTCTGAGCCGCACAACCTCAAGTATTTTATTTATGATGACTTTGCAAAACTAGTACCCCCTGGATTTGTCGACGATCTTGATCAGTAAATTGGAAAGACTTGCAATTTGAATGAGTGCAAATCTCCATGACAATAGAGGAGTGAAAACTAACAAGAGAAAAAAAATACAAAAAATAAGTAAGCAAGCAAATAAAAAGAATGAATGTCAGAGTAAGATGAGTTTTGCACAGTCAAAGGATGTCACCCCCTGCAACATTGGGGCAATGTTGTGGCTGAAACGTCAACCCTTTTCCTGGTGTGTAAACTGGAACAGAAAGGTTTTCTTTTTCTTTTTTAGTCCAGAATTTTAACTGTGTCTGTAGCAATAACTTCTTTTCAGCTTTCAATTTATCTTCAAAACTATTGGATATCTGAATTCTATTTTTTTTATGTATTCTTCTGGTAAGCTTGAAACTGATAATAATGGTATGGAATACCACAACGTTCAGTATATGAATTGGTGATTGGTGAACTAGTAGCACTATCAAGGCAGTTGACCAATAGTTCATTGAGTTGCATTCAGGTGTATGGAACAAACTTTCAAAAGGCTGTTGGGAATTATGTGGTAAAACCCTTGAGATCATTGGTTATGGTCATATTAGATCTCAATTGATCTTTCTGGCCAAAGGAATGAGAATGAAATTAATCTATCAAAATTTACTTCCAATAATTCCTTTAGGTTCCATAAGACAAACGAAGAGCCTCAAAAGCATTCTTAGCGCAGCCAATTTTGTTACCATTCATGTACCTGAGCTTCCTGAGACTCTCAATTTAATCCCATCCAAGGAACTCGAGTGCATGAAACAAGGTAGCTATTTGATCAACAAATCTTGTAGGTTTATCGATATCCCTTCTTTGATTGATGAGATGGAATCAGGTCATCAGAATTTACTTAGATGTCTTTCTCACTGAACCAAGCGGAAATGGTCCTTATTTTGATTCTCATCTTAACCCGTGGACAGAAAGATTTCTCAAGGTACCCAATACAATCCTAACATCTCATATTGGTGGCTTGACAGAAGAAGCCCAATAAGTGATTGGATATGAGTTTGCAATGGCTATTATCTGTCACCTTACACTTGGCTCCATGTTCAGTGCCATCAATTTCCCCAAAGTCTCACTCCAAACTTCTCTTGAGCCAGGATGGATAAGATTATGTCATGTTCATCACAATCAAAGAGGAGTTCTCAAGTTTATTAACTCAATAATGAAAGATTATAATTTTGAAAAACAATTTTTGGATAGTAAAGGTGATATTAAATATTTGTTTGTTTGTTCAGGCAATGCTTTCAAGAGTGGAAACATTTTACCAATGGCTTAAGGTTTGGAAACAAATAGCCAAAGTCTTGAAATGTTGGTCTGAACATTTACATGATCTCAATTATCAAAGAGGGGCTGATAGCCAAAAAGTAATGATACTGACAAAGTCTTTCAACTTTATCTATTAATCTGCTAAATTCCACCGAAATCTAGTTCAATTTCAGGATGAGTATTTTTTGAAATCTTACCATCAAATTAACCATAATATTGAGCCATTTGGTTCAGAATTGATGTCATGATAGACAAGGGCAATTGGCCGATTGACGTAGAGGAGATTCAAAATAATATTTTATCTAATTGAAGGGCTCAACTGTCGATATGGATGGTACTGGCTAGTCCTTTCTCCCTTCCAATACCTTGGATCTTTGCTCTACTGTGCCACTCATTGGTTATCTTCATTGAATATTGCAGCTTAATAACATATTGGATAGCTCATCAAAACTGAGATCAGAATTCACTCTTCCAGAGGAAAAAGAAGACATAAAAACTGATTTCCAACCAGACAGCTCTTGGCTTCAAAATGTATACTGGAAGCCCTCAGTGGATTTGGTCAAAGCAGGGTGTTGCTTAAGGCTTTGCCTCTCTATGTGGGTGCACATGCATAGCAATTCCTTGAGGCTGTAACACCTTGTGTCAACTGATTAATTGAGGGCTTGGGTCAACAGATCCACAAAAGAGGAATTCCAGGCCAATAGGGCCAGTTACCCTTTTGAAAGTGCCCAGCACAATAAAGAGTGAGATAACAATATAGAACTAGATAAATGAAACATCTTCAAAAATTAAACTTTTTCTTTTTTATCAATTTAATTAGATTAGACTTTTCACTTTTCATGGTGGGGGCCCACACCATAAAAAATATTTGTATTACTTTATATTTCTTAAGTATTGGAGAATTGCTTCCAAAATTTCCTAAAGTAATAAAATATAAAAGATCAAAAACCATCAATAATAATCAATTAAAAACAAATAAATAATAAGAAGTTTCAAAAAAAATTATTTCTTGAGTATAATATAAAACAACAAAATCAAAAATCCACAATAGATAAATAATAAAACAGTAAGAAAGTAAGAAAGTAATAAATCCATAAATAATAAGTAAATAATAAATAAATAAGATTGGTTATATTCAAGTTCATTATTAACTTATAATCTATAGGTTCAATTAATAAATAATAAAATGGAATAAAAGAATTAATCCATAAATAACCAAAAGTGAAGAAATAAAAATTAAAAAACCAAAAATAGTATATCATAAATCCAAATAACAAACAAAAAATTAATAAAGAAATAAATCATAAAAAATTATGACAAAATCAAAAATAACCAATACAAATATAAATAGATAATAAAATGAGATAACGAGAAATTAACCCATAAATAGTAAAAAATAAAAACCCCAACAACAAATAAATAATAAAAAGGAAGTAATTAATATATAAATGAATAAATTATAACTAAACACCAGATAAATAAAATAAAAATAATAAACAGTCAATGGAAAATTATTAAATTATTTAATTGTGATAGTGATTCATCAATAAGCTATATTCAAATTAATCCATCATTTATAATTGATAAGTGCGATCAATAAGTCCTCATAAAAATATGAATAAATCATTCATAATAAGTAATAAACAAATAATAACAAAAAATAGCAAACTATCAACCTTTTGATAATAATAAAGAAAGAAATAAACAATAAAAAAACCATAATGAAAATAATAAAAATAATAAAAATAATAAAAATAATAAAAGTAATAAAAATAATAAAAATAATAAAAAATAATAAAAAATAATAAAAAATAATAAAAAATAATAAAAAATAATAAAAAAAATAAAAATAATAAAAATAATAAAAATAATAAAAATAATAAAAATAATAAAAATAATAAAAATAATAAAAATAATAAAAATAATAAAAATAGGGTGTTGGTAAACACACGTAATTATATGTTAAAAAGACATAAGGGGTGGTTTTTTAATGGAATATGGCTATTTATGGCATTTTTAAGGCCATTAATGGCATTATAAATGCAATAAAGGGCATTATTGATTCCATAAATGGAATTGTTAATTCCATTTATGGTATTTTGAAGGCCATGAATGCCATTTATGGCATTGTTAAGGCCACAAATGACATTAACAATGCCATTTATGGAAACTTTAAGGCTATAAATGACATTAACAATGCCATAAATGGCATTAATGGCCTTAAAAATGCCATTCATGGCATTGTTAATGTCATTTATAGCCTTACCAATTCCATAAATGGCATTTTTAATGGCATTTATGGCCTTAAAAATTCCATAAATGGCATTGTTATTGTCATTTTTGGCCTTAATATTTTTAGTAAAAACACATAAGGGCTTACGTGTTTCTACTAAAAGCTTATGTGTGTTTACCAACACCCTAAAAATAATAAAAATAATAAAAATAATAAAAATAATAAAAATAATGAAAATAATAAAAATAATAAAAATAATAAAAATAATAAAAATAATAAAAATAATAAAAATAGGGTATTGGTAAAAACACGTAAGAGCTTACGTGTTTTTACTAAAAACTTACGTGTTTTTACCATCAATTGGTAAAAACACGTAATTTTATGGTAAAAACACGTAAGGGATGGTTTTTAAATGAAATATGGCTATTTATGGCATGTATGATGCCATTAATGCCATTTGTGCCATTAAAAATTCCATTTATGGCATTAACAGTGCCATTAATGGAATTATAAATGAAATATTTCTGATGCCATTAATGCCATAAATGGCATTAACAGTGCCATAAATGGCATTAACACTGCCATAAATGGCATTAACAGTGCCATTAATGGTATTAACAGTGCCATTAATGGCATTATCAATGAAATATTATTGATGCCATTAATGCCATTTATGCCATCAACAATGCCATTTGTGGCATCAAAAATGCATCATTTCTGATGCCATTAATGCCATAAATGGCATTAATAATGCCATTAATGGCATTACTGATACCATGAATGGCATTATCAATGCAATAAATGGCATAATGCCATTTATGTAGCACCATAAATGGAATTGTTAATTACATTCATGTAATGCCACAAATGGAATTTTTGATTCCATAAATGGCATTTTTGATGCCATTTATGTTATAGTTAAGGCCATTAATTCCATTTTTAAGGCCAATGTTAAGGCCATTAATGCCATTTTTAAGGCCATTTATGGCATTTTTAAATGAATAAATGGCATTTTCAAGGCCATTAAATTCAATTTATGGCATTTCTGTAATGCTATTTATGCCAATTTTCTGGCCATAAATGGCATCTGTATGTCATTCTTGATGCCATTTATGGCATTATTATGTCATTAGTGATGCCATTTATGGCACTTTTGATGTGATAAATGGCACTGTTAATGCCAAAAATCAAATTTTAACTTCCACTCATCATAAATTAAATTTTGAATTCAATTTATGTCATAAATGGCATTTTCAATTCAACTACAAACATGAACAAAAAAACATAAAAAAACATGGACTTTTTGGGTCTACAAATGTTCTTGCAAAAAAAATACCAAAATGTTGGGCTTCTGGTTTATTATTCTCAACATTCTCACCTTCATTTTAAAAAAAAAAATATTGAAATTCATAAGTGGGAACATTTTTAATGAATTTTTTCAAAAAAATGGGCCATTTTACCAAATTGCCCAAAATAGAAAAATTGGGCAAAAAAAAAAAATTGAAAAAATTTGGGGACCTTCACATCCCATGTCGGAAAAAATATGGCAAAAAAAATGTTAAAAATTCTCAAAAATGAGCCTGAGGAATTTTTATAAAAAAAATTAGGTTACTTACGTGTTTTTACCATAAAATTACATGTTTTGGCCATAATTTGGTAAAAACACGTAAGTTGATGGTAAAAACACGTAAGGGCTTACATGTTTTTACTAAAAGCTTACGTGTGTTTACCAACACCCTAAAAATATTGAAAATATTAAAAATAATAAAGATAATAAGAATAATAAAAATAATAAAAATAATAAAAATATCAAAAATAATAAAAATAATAAGTATAATAATAATAATAAAAATAATAAAAATAATAAAAATAATAAAAATAATGAAAATAATAAAAATAATAAAAATAATAAAAATAATAAAAATAATAAAAATGATAACAATAATAAAAATAATAAAAATAATAAAAATAATAAAAATAATAAAAATAATAAAAATAATAAAAATAATAAAAATAATAAAAATAATAAAAATAATAAAAATAATAAAAATAATAAAAATAATAAAAATAATAAAAATAATAAAAATAATAAAAATAATAAAAATAATAAAAATAATAAAAATAATAAAAATAATTAAAATAATAAAAATAATAAAAATAATAAAAATAATAAAAATAATAAAAATAATAAAAATAATAAAAATAATAAAAATAATGAAAATAATAAAGATAAATCAATACTAAATTATGAAAATATAAAAATGATTCATCAATTAATCATATGCAAACTCATGCATAATCTATAATTGATAATCTCAATCAATAAGTCAATATAGAAATATATATAAATGATAGATCATAGCTAAATAATAAAACGAAATGACAGAGTATTGGCCCATAAATAATAAAAAGTGAAAAATAAAAAATAAAAAATAAATGAAATTAATAAATAAATTACTAAATAAAATAATAATAAGTAATTCATTCCTGATATTGCCAGTTTTATTTACTATGGTCATATTGCCTCTATACTCCTGTATAGCAATCTGCCATCTTAACATGTTTCTGTTAGCAGTTCTCATGTTAGAAAGTTATTTCAGAGAATTACAATCAGTAATTACTTCAAAAGCATTACCATCAAGATAATAATACAGTTTTTCTAGATCCCAAACATGGAAAAGGCACTCCATTTGGCTTGCTCCATATGTATCATCAGCAAGTTTTATTTTTCTTGCAATAAAGTAAACTGGACCTTCATAAGGCTTGTCATTGACAATCTTTACTTTATGAAGAGCTGAACCTAAACTTTCACCACATGCATCAATATACAGCTTTAAAGGAAGTCTACATTCTGGCACAATAATAATGGTGCATTTGTTAAGGCATACTTAATCTTCTCATTTGCTTGAGTCCTTCCTTTTTTCATTTCAATGACAGTTTTTTTATCCCAAATTGTGTACAATTATCTGGAATGGAGTTCAAAATCTTTAAGGTGTTTCCTGTAATAACTAGAAAACCCTAAGAAAGACATCATTCCTTTCTTTTTCTTGGTAATTTTTTTAAAAAATACTTCAGCCACTTTTTTTGTCAACATCAAGGCTTATTCCTGTTACTAAATGTCCTAGAGCTTTTAGCTCATGAAACCCAAAATTAAATTTCTTAAGAGATATTTTCATGTTCACTTGAAGAATTTTCCTAAGGCCAAATGAAATTCTCTCCAAATGCAATTGCCAGGTTTCTGAACAAATGATAATTTCATAAATATAAATGATTAACCATCCCTTTGATAACTCATGTGGGACAACGGTATTCATCATTCTTTGAAAATCAGAGGGTGAATTTTCAATTCCCAAAGGAATCCTCAAGTATACATAAATACCACAATGAGAAATTCTTCTCAATAATTTTCTAGCATGAGGTGTCAAAACATGCTGATGGAAATCTTTAATGGAATCCATGGAAGTGATGAATCTTGCTTTGAATAATTGAGTGAAAGTCTCATGAATCCTAGGAATTGGATAACGTTTTGAAATACTATATTTGTTCAAGGCTCTAAATCATCAACCATCTTTGATTTATAATTATTCCAAGTAGCGATTACAGGGGTTGTGACTTTTGCCTTCCTCATTATGTCAAAACATTCTAAGAACTCCCAGTTTCATCAGCTTATTAATCTGAGTCTCCAATGCTTCTGTAGCTCTGGGGCTAGCTGGGTAAGATCTTTCCACAATAAGCGTAATGTCCACTTCATGGCCTTTCATAGCCCCCAGTGGATCATTATCAGAAGCAAAGGCTTCTATGTATTTAAATAAGGTTTCAATAAGGTCTTCCTACATTTCTAATGTTAATTCAGGACTTATTTTTTCTTCAATAAATTGATATGTCACAAATTTTTCATTATTAATGTTTTTTACTTGTCTAATGACAGTTATTTCTATTTTCTCTAGAGCAAAAGCAAATTTTGTCTTTTATTTTCCCCTATAGTAAAATATCTGTCTTCATTATTATTAATATCAATCCTGTGAATATTGAGATAATCATTTCCAAGTATAAAATGTTGCAAAGTGCAGTTATTTGTAACAACAAATTTTGGTTTCAGTCTGATACTTGCTGCAGGGTTAGGAAATATCATTTCTTCTTCAAGAATTCCCAAAGGGGGCATATCCTGGCTAGCACTGCAAAATTTTATACCTTCAATTGGCATCAATGTCTCTT
Organism: Austropuccinia psidii; assembly: GCA_023105745.1. NCBI lineage: Eukaryota > Fungi > Basidiomycota > Pucciniomycetes > Pucciniales > Sphaerophragmiaceae > Austropuccinia > Austropuccinia psidii. Next base: position 30,484,397 of record JALGQZ010000012.1, read on the forward strand.
GCTACTTGGTATAAATGTTGTCAAGATAATTTTTACCAACACAAGTGCACAGAGCACCTGAGTCAAGATGTATCTTTGCTTCTCTGTTGTTTATCACAATATTAGTGATACAAGATGATACAGCTGTATACCCTTTACCTCTAGCAGGCTTGTTTTTATAAATTTTAGCATCTTGCACATGTATGGGATCCATACATTCATCACTATTTTGAGGTAAATGAGTATGCACTTCTGTGAATTCAAAGGATACATTAATGTTCTCTATACTAAGTTGATCTTGTATTTCTTCTTCTTCAGAATTCTCAGAATTGTTTTCATGTCCAGATACATCATTTGTTTCCTTTTTTATTCAGTTTTTCAATTTCTATCTCATTTATTCTTGTTTTCTTTGTAAAAGTATTAGCCAAATACTATCTAACTCCAAATTTATGACATTTAAAAAGAGCTCTGTCTTGTGGTTCATTTTTCCTTTACATTGGTTTCTCATTATTCCTATTTTCTATTGGGGGTTTATACCAATTTATACCAATCTTTGTTCTGGTAGTTATTTCTTCCATGGCATTGATATAATCTTGTGTAGAGAAAGGCTCAATACATCTGCTTCTCATAGCATTCTCAAGGTCACCACTACATTTTCTTAATATGCTTTTATGTACCATCTTTTTAGAAATATCAGTACTAAGGGCAGTTAATATGTCCTTCTGCTTAAGAAACCAGGACATGGGCCTGTCCCTCTCAATATTAAAAATGGCTTCTTAAAAGGAATTTTCCATTCCAAAATTTCCAGGAATCCTCAGCCCATTTGGAAATAATTTATTCTTTCCACCAAAGCCAGGAGTGCTTACCATAGTCTTGTCTCCTTTTAAAATACCATTTCCTTTCTTATTTGGTAGATAATGTGTGTAATCTGCCACTTATGTATTAATATAGCAGTTTGAAGTCTTCTTTAAGCATCTCAACTGTTTTCATGAATTCTGTATGATTATATTCTCCTTCACCACTGAAGGTTGGCCATTCCTCTAATCTGGTAATGTCTTTTAGATTAAAGGTAGCTTCCATCTCTGCATCTCTTGAAATTTTATGATTTAATTCATTATTCAAGTTGAACACATTTCTTTTAAGATTTGATGTAGACTGTCATGGTAATTCATCTTTAAGTGATATATTTTTAATAATTGATTGAATATCATCTTTCAATTCAAGTAGTGCTTTATCACTTTTTTCCAATTGCTGTTAGAAAGGAGCTGCATTGTTACCAGTTGAATGTCCCAAGTTTTGAACTTTCATTCTTGAATATTTCAATTTTTTAGTAATAAATAAATGAAGTTATCCTCTGGTTAATTGAGAAAAGTAACTTTGGACTCAATTCTCTCACAAATATGTTTCAAAGACAAAATATTGTGTTTATTTACATTCTCTAGACCCATAATGGTCTTTTGGACTCTTTCAGTTGTAAAATTTGTCTACCCAACTTTTGTTGGATATGCTCAAAATTGTTAAGCTTTTCCAACAATTTTTTATGACAAGTTTCAATGTAGGATACAAGCCTTAGAAGTTCAATTTCTTTGGAAAAGATTGATTCATTCTTTACTCCTCCTTTTTTTTTAAATTCTATCAAACTCCTTGCCATATTGAACACATTGTCCATGGCTGTCTTTTCTCTCTTTGTAATTATGTAATTATGAGGGTAAGTCTTTTTTGACTTGGACTTTTCCTTTACCTTTACCTTTTTCTTTTCCTTCTTGTTGCTCTTTGGCACTTGTTGAGGCAGATTCTTGCTTGTGGAGGCTTGAGGAGCTTTCACGGGGCTTTTGTCCTTCTTTTGGTCAAACTCTTTCTTCTGGTCCTCTGACAAAATGCTTTGGTTTTTCAACCAACCTTTTATCTTTTGGACTTTTCCTTTGAAAGGCATGGGTGTCCAACACTTAAGAAGTTACTGAGTCTTTTCTGGTCCCAAAAACTCCCTTAAGTGAAGGTAAGAGCTCATTTTCCCTATCCAGAGTCTTGGAAGATGTTACCACTCCTGCTATTTTTCTGCCATAAACCAGTTCTTGTACTGAGACTGGTATATTTCCACTATTTCCTGTTGGAAATGGCTCCACTCTGACAGCACAGATAGCAGTTATTTCAGCTACTGGAATCTCAAGAAGAGTATAAAAGGTTCTGGCTAACCTTTGGGAACTGGTGGAAGTTCTGGCATCCTCCATTTGTGCCTCTCCTCTGGGCTCACTTTCTTGTCTTTTGTATTTATGACTTGAATTTCCTGGTCCAGATTCATTTGATGGGATGTAGTAGTTCCTTCCACTTCTAGTGGGAGTCATTTCATGTCAATTTAAAGCAAATTAGACTAAGAAATGTAATGAATTTGGCTTCTGGACCTGTAAAGGGTTGGTTTGAATTTCAATGCTTTACTCAGAGATATGAGAGTCAAAAGAGCTTTCTCTGATAGATGACACTAGAGAAAACAAATGATATAATTTATTTTATTAATTAATGAAGATAAATTATTAACTCAACTTATTGAGTAAAGTTACTTTAATGTAATTTATGGCAAATTATGTCAAAAATAAAGAAATATTTCTCAATAGTAAAGAAAATATTTTTAAGCAAAGATTTTCAAATTTTGAATTCTTCTATTTTATTTTTTATTTTCTTTAAAAAAATGATACTTTTTAAATTAATAAGTTATTAATCAAAACTGTATTATTATTTACTTTATACTAGAATAACTCAAAGAATAAATTTCAAATGTGTGATGTGAAAAAGCCACTAGTTATACAAGGAAAATTTATTCCAAATAACTAAATATTATATTTTTTCAAAAAATATTCTTAATAAAAATAAATTTATTGATATTATAAAGATTATTCATAAGGGATAAATCCCAAAAAAGCCAAAATTGAAGTAAAAAGGGCAATTTTACATCAAACAATAGTAAAATAAGGTCAAGAATACGATTTAGGTCCCAAAAATTGGTTAAAATCATGGTGAGACCCCCAAATTTAAGGTCTTTCTATGTGACTCTTGATAATAGTAATAAATATCAAGATTACTATGACCTTCCTCAGTAGAAAATATAATATAATTCAATATTATAACCTCAAATTAATATAATTCTTATAAAAAATATATAAAAAAAATTTAATGATTCTAATAAATTTGAATTATTCTATTAGCATTACAGTAACTAAAATTCATAATAATAAGAATGTATAAAGATTTTAATGAGACAATTATACATGGAAAATGATAATATTTAGCCACAATTAAACAATATAAATATTTTCCAAAAAAAGGATAACACACACCTTCCATATATAAATATTATACAGAAATTTTAAATGAAAAAATTAATACTAGATAAAAAAGATATAGAATTTTAGAGAAAACTTACTTATAATACTTATTTAATACAATTCAAAAAAAACAGTTATCATATTAAATAATGTTTATAAGTTAAAAAGGCACTAAAAATCAATATTTCAAAAGGTATAAACAATTTTATTATGATAAAATAAGATTCAACTGTTTTAAGAGGAATTTGTGGATTTCAAAAGATATTTTGAGAAAAAAGTTTTATATAATAAAGTGTATTATTGTTCATTACAAAAATAATCTTATTTCTGTGATTTCAAATCTTTAATTTAGTATCAATGAAGAATGAAATGGCTAGGAAATACTTTTAATAATAAAATGATATATATAATAAAGCTTTACCTGTTTAAATGTCTAATATTATTGGAATTGTAATTGGTTCTTGGCAAAAACAGTGATGGGAAGGCTCTTTTTATTCCTTCAGATCAGCTCTCATGATCAATAATGGACGTAGAGGGCATGCTCAGGTAAAAACTGAGAAACCATGCTTAAAAATAAGGTTCTTAATTTAAGGTAGCTTATTTTTACTTACAACTTAAAGTTACCAGTGTTATTCTTAACTACAAGTAACTTCAATCCTCTATTGGATTAATTATTTTACATTTAAATATAAAACAAGGCTATTTACATCAAATTTTATCACATGAAAGATTTAAAAATAAATTTTCAAGCAGAAATCTCATGAGCTTAATTTCTAATTAATTTTTAACCAAATATTAATTTTCTTTAAGAATAACTAAAAAAGTTTATTTCAAGGTTAATTACCAATTAAACCTGCTTAAAAGATATATGTAATATTTAATTGATACACAGATAACATTTAATTGTGAGCCTTTTGAAATCTTCAAGCAAATCCATTGAGAATTGGATTTTTAATGCATTTTTGAAGTTATTTCTATTTTCCCATGTAAAATAGCCAAAAGAAACCTTAACATTTGATAAGGTTTTAACACTTAGAAATTTGAATTTCTAAGCTTATTTAAGTATTTACAGTTCTTAAAACCTTGATTGCAGCTTGCATATTAGGATTTACCCTTTGGGAGCTTGAAATTCCTGTCCAAATTGGGATAAAACCATTTTAAACTTTAAGGTTAGATAAAATTCCAATCTTAAAGTTTAAATAAGGTTGAAAATCCTCCAATACAGGTGGACAACCTTAATAGAGTCCTTGAAAATCCCAAATGTTGGGTAACCTGGCTCTATTTGGTCCTTTTCCTTTGTCCCACCTTTCTGTGTGATTTTTGCCTTTTTATTTATTTAAAGACATACTATGTCCTTAAAACACTTTAATTTGAGCTCACAAAGTATTTTAATTCTGTATGGCAAATCCTTAGCCAATTCAGTAAATATACACAACACCTCAATTTTAACTCAAAATTTGATAAGTTTGCATAAACCTTATGCAAATTTAAAGTTAAGCTTATTTAATCTTGAATTTAATAATTTTAAAAAAATTTAGAAAATTTACAATTGTACTGTGAGATTCTTAAATAATCTAATAACATAATAAATATCCATTTTTTGGTATAACACCCTATGGGTTAACCCTAGGTTATTTTTGGTTTAGAATCCAAAAATGAAATAATAATTATAGCTTTCGTTCTCTGAAATAAAGTTATTATTAGTTCTTGTTTTTTTGTTTTAAATTAAATTGCTAACTTTCTTTAAGACTAAATCAACTGTATAGAAATTTATTTCTGGCCTGATGGGTATGTCATACATATCTCACAGGCTCACAATCACAATCAATACCTTATGAGTGAGGTGATTTGTAATGAATAAAACACTTTGATATTTATTCCTGATTTATCCTTCTGAAAATACTATTCCATAAGGGCTGGAAACATATTTTTGAATTCAAAATATAGCCCCTTTATTTGGTCACCATTGGATTGCTGGTGAAAAAAGATGCATAATGCTGTATTTATGGGCCTTCTGGTTATTGAAATGAAAAGGTGGCCAGAAGTCGCTTGGAGGATGACCTTTTTATGGATTAAAGGGCTTTCTGGTTTTTTTTGGCCATTTTTGGGCTCTTTGTCCAAAATCAGCCTGTACAGGCCTGAAACTGTATTTGCACAAAAATTTGAAAGACTGGAAAGTAGGCCCCAAATGGCCCAATATGTCCATTTGGGAATGTTTCCCATGTTCCATGGAAAAATGGCATATAAGTGCAAAATGAATCAAAATGAAAAAACAAAAGTTTATTTAAAGCTTAAAAATAACAATACATCCTTTTGGGCCATATTTTGCATTTTGATCGAGAAATATCCAAATGTGGTCAAGAATGGCCTTAAGTTGGTGAAGGGTCTAAGTTGGCCCCAGATTATTAAATGACAAAAAAGGACAAGAGAAGTTAATATTGCCAATTTGACCAAAAGAAGTGGAGACAGCCTAATTTCCATAAATTGAATATAAAAGAGAAAGGCCATATATATTGATCTAAAAGGTGATTTTCCTTGGCTGTGACATAAACCCTATACTTCCAAAAACATTCTCTTTATATATGGAGAGTTGAGTAATCTTTCCTTATAGTGAAAATGACCTCTTTTTCCTGCTATAATAAAACTAAGGTAAAAATTACCTTGTAAGGAAAATCTTTTCATTTAATTATTGAGATAAATCAAGATTTGATTCCTTAAAGCTTCATTTCATAGCTAGAATTAAGTGGGGAAGCTTGATGTTAAGCTGTAAAGCTTCCTTTATTGTGAAAAATAATCAAAACAGTTGAAATTTAAATAATCCTTAAATAATGATACTATAAATTCAAAAAATACATCTTGAATAACTAATATAAGCTAAATTAATCTTGATCTTGCATAATAAGAATGATTTATTATCTTATTTAATTATACAATTTTTTCTTGGCTTAAAAATCATTGAAAATAGCAATTAAACTTAGTGTCATTTCAGTTTAGAAATATAAATTATCTTAATTGAGAGTATTCTGGATTTTTCAAACCTGATTTTTGGTCTTTTTCACCTTTTATGACTTCATTTGGTATTAAAATTCCCTTAAAAACTTTAGAATCCCCATAGTTCAACCCAGTTTTTATATGATACAATAAATTAATTAAAAATTCCTAATAATGATTTTAAAAGGTTATTTTCATTTGAAAGAAAATGAAAGGTCTTGTAAATAATATTTTTTTAATGAGCTTATTTTAAGGGTGTTGGTAAACACATGTAAGCTTTTAGTAAAAACACGTAAGCCCTTACGTGTTTTTACTAAAAATATTAAGGCCAAAAATGACAATAACAATGCCATTTATGGAATTTTTAAGGCTATAAATGCCATTAAAAATGCCATTTATGGAATTGGTAAGGCTATAAATGACATTAACAATGCCATGAATGGCATTTTTAAGGCCATTAATGCCATTTATGGCATTGTTAATGTCATTTATAGCCTTAAAGTTTCCATAAATGGCATTGTTAATGTCATTTGTGGCCTTAACAATGCCATAAATGGCATTCATGGCCTTCAAAATACCATAAATGGAATTAACAATTCCATTTATGGAATCAATAATGACCTTTATTGCATTTATAATGCCATTAATGGCCTTAAAAATGCCATAAATAGCCATATTCCATTCAAAAACCACCCCTTATGTCTTTTTAACATATAATTACGTGTGTTTACCAACACCCTATTTTAATTATGAAAATCTGTTTTCCTCTCAAGCTAAAATCTGCTCTTATTTATACTTCTGAAGTTTTTACTTAAAGATAATGTTGAAATATTTTTTCTTGATTTAATTTCAAATTAATGATAGTTTCTTATACACTAGTAGTTAGTTTTTCTCTATTATTAATGCTCTAATCTATTCTTTTACAAATCTTGATCACACCCCTATACTATTATTTTAACTTTCTTATAGAAACAAGATTTCAATTTAAAATGAATTATGTTAGAATAATCTAATTTTTTTGTTTCTATTTGTTATAAAAAATTATTATACATCATATTTTCTTAATATATATACGTTTATTTTTATATAAATACATAAACTATAATTTTGCTTCTATACAGTTATTATTATAATATTACTGGAGTGGTTTGTATTATGAGATGAGAGGATACAAAGTACAATAATTAAATCAATATTAATTCAATTATTAAATTCATAGTCAAATCTTACACTTCCAGTTCCACAAATCAATAAAAGAAGGTACTCAAGGAGAAGGTGTAAAATTCAAGATATTATTTGCAACTTAAATTAGGCCACCTAAGGAGCCATATTCAGACTAGTAGATATTCTTTATTCATATTATTACAGCTGTTTCAGCTATGATAATTTTAAGAAAAAATATCATTCTAGTGAGGATTTATCAAACCTTTATTTTGGTGATTTCTTGCTCAGTTAAGTTATCTATATTTTGTGAATATTTCTCTATTTTCGTTTTTTTACCAGTTAACTGGCTCAAAAAATCTATAAAAATTAATATTTCAATACAGCATCATCTGTAAGGTGTGGATATGAAACTTTGATTAAAAATCAAGTATTTTTCCTTTCCTCAAAATTTGTATAAGGTAAGAATTGATTAAAAATAGTATGAAATAATATTTTTAAGAGAAAACACACCAATTGTATTTTTTTTAACTTTGTAAGTATAAAACAAGAATATTATAAAGATTTATTGTTTTACCAACAATAAAACTTTATCCAAAAATACTCTACAGGAGATATTTGAGGCTACAAAAGAAAATTCTTCAAGAGCAATTTCAATTGGAATTAATTGAGCAAAGAACTGCAGGAAATCAATATAAGAAAAAATTCTTTAAAAATATTATTAAAAGCAAACGCACCCAAAAGTGACCATAGCAAATTTGGAAACAGAGTAACAAAGCTAACAATGATGAAAGATTCTTTAATTCACTTATGGGGTGGTTCAAGGGGTAGAAATGATTATAATGATTTTTTCACGTGGTTGAAAGGATTAAAATGATCTAAAAAGGGTGGTTGGATGTTTTATTGTTTGGTTTAACAGTGTTTAAACTAATCATAAAAGGAAAATATTTTAACATGAAGAGAAAAGTGGGGCAAAGAAGACATTCATTTATAGCCATCAATTTTCTTAATCCAAAAGTAAAATTTGCTCTTTTTAGTCGTGGAAAACACTCTGACAACAGAAAATCAAGTTATGGAATCATTGAATCCTGCTTTAAACCAAAAAGGGATGGTTTTAGCCATTTTGGACCCTTAAATCAGCCATTGCTAAAATAATACTAGCTTTTAAGCCTTCAAAACAAATCAGAATGTGTGTAAGAGATGTTTAAGCTGGTTAAAACTGTGTTTGCAATGATAGTTTTATCTTAAGGGTAGTTTTATCCTCTTGGAAACAGTTAAAACTACCCTGGTTGGTATCAAAACCTTATCATCAATTGAGACACAGACCCTGTGACTCAATTACAGGCCAAAAGTGATGAACCTTTGGATGGATTTTGACATCTCATACCTGTCAGCAAGTAATTTGGGGGTCTGGCTCCCCCTTGGAGCCAAGATTCCTTTTCCCCCCCAAAATTAATCTTTCCAATTTATTATTTCTTTAATTCCTCATCATGTATTATACTTGTAATTTACATATGTAATTCAATTGAGTTTTTACAGTACACAACTGTAATAATTGACATCTCATATTTAAATTAAAGCTCACTTATGTAATAAATGCACACATTTTGACATTTCAATTGAAAATACTTCAATTCCTCATAGCTTCTAAACCACACACAACACCTCAATTTTAACACAAAATTGATGGTTAACACCAAATGTGATGTGAATTAAATTAAGATTTTGACAATTCTTCACTTTTGTACAGAAAATACTAAAAACTTAATTCAAGCTTATTTAGAGTTGAGTTACAGAAATTTTACACAGAGGTCTCCCCACCTTATTTTGTATGATGGGTCTAATGGTAAAATAATTTTCATATTTTTATTTGTAAGATAAAGAGTTATAAGAATTTTTATTCAACTTTTTTCCAAAAATATTTTAATTTTGGTATTTTTGTTGAAAATTCATTTTTACTTAATTTTTTCAAGTAAAAATGTGTTTTCACAAATTTAGATTTTAATGTAATTTTATTGTTAAATCATAATTAAATTTTGATTTTTGTTTAATACTTTATACTTATATTTCAATTTTTTTTTTGATAATACAAATAAATTTATTTTATTTATAATTGTATATTGTTCTATCATTTGTGGTCTTTTGGGTATCTGAAAACACCTTTAAGGCTCACATTCCCTCCCCCTAATGAAGAATATTACTTTGTCATATTGCTATTTCTAGTGTGTCTGAACCTTCTGAGAAGTTTATTAGCTTCAGCTATGACCTTTTCTGCTAACCATTCATATTCACAAGTTGGTTCACTGTACGTAACAAGGTATTCCCTTACTTTCTTGGCTCTTATCTCTCTTTCTTTGAGAACTTTTGTGATTTTCCTAGCACCAGAAGATTCAATAGGAGGTATATGCTGGGGAACTTTATTTCTCAAAGGAGACTGCTCAGCAGCACTAGATTTATATTGCTTTACCAAGCCTACTGGAAATGTAGGATGCATATTGCTAAGTTCCTCAGATAATTCTAATTCAATTGCATTTTCCCCATGGAGGGCTTTAATAACAAAATGTCCTTTCAAGGAGTCTTTGAGCTTTTTACATCCCTTGATTTTATTGAAGTTGGTGGTAGATACAACTACTAAATATCCCACTTTGAAATCTTGAGTGGCATGTGATTTGTCCCATTTGTCTTTGGCATATGCAAATTAGTCCTCCATTCACCTTATTGCATGATTTCTAGCTTTCTCAAGCATTCCTTTGAAGCTACCAGCTGTGGGATGTATTTCAACCAAATCCTTCCTTAATGAATCTTGGGGTAATTTGGGATTCCATCCCTTCTCTAGAATAGCAGTAGTTTGCTTGTTACTGGCATGAATGGATGTTTTGTATTACAATTTCAGTTCTGGTCAGGCAGTACACCCATCATGGGTGAACTCATCAAAATCTTTAAATTAAAGGCTATATGCACAAATTCTTCCCACCATATCTTCCAAGGTTTGGATTGTTCTTTTGTCCAGACCATCAGTCTGTGGGTAGTAGGCTGTAGAGAAGGACAACTTTGTTCCAAGGAATTGGTGAATATTTGTCCATAGTGCTTAGGTGAATTTGTGATCTCTGTCACTAATGATATTTGTGAATATGCCAGTCCATGATATCACTCTATTCCATATTAGAAGAGCTGTATCCTTGCTGTATCATTCTTGTGATATGGTAGAAAGATTGGATTCTTACTAAATCTATCAACAATAGCCAGGAATGAATTATAGCTTCTATCACCCCCTGGTGGTAGGCCAGTTACCCAATTCATAAGGACAATTTCCCAAGGTTTTCTGGTTTCTTGGATTTTGATCATATTTCCAAGTATTTTGCCACTGGATTTATTTGCCTTTTGACATATCTCACAGGTTTTGCAATACTCTGCCACATCTTTCTGCCACATTGGCCACCATATACAGGTCTTTATCTTTGCTCTTGTCCTGTCCGCAGACAGATGTCCTGAGAAGGGGCTGTCATGGCATTCTTTCAGTACAAAATTGATTAAGGACCTGTCCACAACTGTCATTACACATGTATTCTTAGTTCTGTGGTAAATCATTCTATGCAGTAAGTGAAATGTTCCTTCATCATATGATTTCTTCCATATTTCATCTAATGCATGTATTAAAGAGCTGTTTTTACAAACTTTAGTATGTAATTGGCATAGGATGCTACAATTCTTATTGTGAGTATAGCTGTTTCTTACTTCCTCAAAGAATGTTGTGTTCAGATCTGTAACACTGATTCCTTCTATTGGGACCTGTGGGAAGCTGCTTCTGGCACATAAGCAGGATTATTAATATTATTTTGTAATAGCCATCTGCTCAGTTCATCTGCATTTTTATTAATATCTCCATCTTTGTGAACAATAGTCATATTACCTCTATACTCCTGTATCTCTATTTGCCATCTGAGCATAAGCCTGTTGGGTGTTTTCATGTTTAAAAGTAATTTAACAGCAGTAAAATCTGTTATCACTTCAAAGACACATACTTATAGGAAGTAATTGAGCTTTTCTAAGGCCTAGACAAGGCATAAACACTCCATCTGAATTGCCCCATATCTAGCTTCAGTGGGTTTTATTTGCCTGGATGTGAAACATATGGGTCCTTCCACAGGTTTATCATGTATAATCTGTACTTGATAAAGTGCAGCACCTAGCCCATCCCCTTATCCATCAATATAAATCTTGAGGGGAAACTTAAAGTCTGGCATCAGTACGACTGGAGCAGTGGTCAAGGCTTGTCTTAAAGATTTAAAGGCTTTGTCTCTGTCAAAAGTCATTTCAAATACTGTGTCTTTGTCACATAATTTATAAAGAGGCCTTGCTATGGATGAAAAATTTTAATCTTCTGCTTGTAATATCCTGCAAACCCCAAAAATTATTGAATTCCTTTTTTGTTCTGAGGAATAGTTTTCAGTAGCACTACTGCAATTTTGTTTTTGTCAATTCCAAGGGATAAACCAGATACTACATGTCCTAGTGCTTAGAGTTCTTTAAATCCAAAATGAAATTTTTTTAAGGAAATTTTCATGTTTACAGATTGAATTTTGCTCAAAACTCTGGATAATCTGTATATATGTTCTTACCAGGTCTTGGAACATACAATAATGTCATCAATGTAAATGATTAACTATCCTTCTGAAAGTTCTTCAGGGAATATTTCATTAATCATTTGTTGGAAGTGTGAAGGTGCATTCTTGATACCAAAATGTGTCCTTCAATATTCATACACCTCAAAATGAACAATAATTCTCAAGTATTTTCTTGCACTTGGTGTCACCACATTTTGATAGAATCCCTTAAGGGCATCCATAGTGCTTATATACACTGCTTGAGATATTTGGGTAAGGGAAATTTGGTTTTTGGTATTTGGTACTGTGGGAACTCCTCTGCGTGTGGGATAAAATGAGGCAGTACCTGGAAGGGGAAATTACAAGAAAACGGTTTTGAATTTCTATTTGGGACTTGTAACCCTTGCTCTGCTCACGTGCTAGAATAATCTAGACTGCCCTTCCTAATATGCTAAGTTATCTTTACTTAGCTCACCAAATCAATTTTATTATTGATAGTGGCTTGATCAGAAAATATTAGACTCAACAATATCCAATCAGACTTTGCTCTACTCAAAACAATGGTTATTTAAAACCTTAACAAATGAATTCTTTTTAAAACTTTCAGCAGGCTGAGTGGATTCCATCAGATTATAGTACAACAATATATAAAATAATCTAATGACTAAAATAAATAAAAAATAACAGGAAAAACTATCTTCTAATACAAAACCACAAAATATTCTTTTCTTGATAATTCTTCAATAAATATAGAAGCTAATAGCTAAGATAACAGAAATCTTCAATTCTCTGAAATAATAAACTTGAAAAGGATAAAAATATATTTCAAGCCCTTTGTGCTGTGATGGTTAGTCTACTAATCTAATAATTGTTATAATTTAGTATAATATGGGTAGTTTAATGTTATGTTTCGTGTTGTGATGTAATAATAGATTATATTATCTCTTCTGGTTTTTTGATAATAATACTAGCTAATTGCTATAGGTTCAATATTAATCTTAACTAAACAATAAATTATTTTAAATTTGATTTAGTTCCTCTGTTGATAATTTATTAGGTATTCCCCAATAAATACAGATCCACTTTTATTTTAAAAGTAGTAAAATTACTTTGGTTGTGCAGGTTTTCTTTCAAAACAAGCAAAATTACTCTCTTTGAGGAAGTTTACAACAAAAACTAGCCCAAAACTAATTAAAATGGTTAGGTTTTATCTTAAAGCCTACAAAATTACTTTGGTTTGATGGTTTTCTTTTAAAACTCTCTAAAAATTACTTTTAAGGATTTAAACACTAAACTCCAGAGACGCCTTTCTCATGAGCTTCAAGCTTGAAGATCCTAATCAAATAAGGCACTAGTCTACCTGCAAGTAAAGGATGAATTAAAGTATTTTCACACTATTGGTTCTCTTGATCTATGTCAACAACGAACCTCAGTAACTAGGCTTAATTTATCAAGTAAATTTCTAGTATACCTCCTAGAAGAGGGATCAGAAAAAATAAATTTAATTTACAATTTCTAGATGGGGAAAAGGGAAAAAGTGGGAGAGAAGGCCTCTATTTATAGCCGTAGGGCCCTCCATAGGAGTGAAAAAAAGAGGGGACTTAAAAATTTTCAGCCTCTGGTGGCTGTGCAAACCTGTGCAAACTTTAATTGTGGATTTTCAGGGCAACGTGTTGTGACGTGACACGAGTCTGGATTTCTGACCAATCAGATTGCTTCACTTGACTTTTCATAATGATGTGACGTGTTTCTGACCAATCAGATCAATTTATTCTTCTCTCACCTATTCACGTGACATTTTTGTGACATGTGGCTGTGAAATACAGTCAAACCTTAATTTCTGGCACTGGAACCCTTATCTCCATGTATTACTCAATTGATTACTAATCTGTCAGCTGATTTTACTGGATTATAGTTCTTGGGCCTTTTGAAGGCTGACTTGTGGGTTAGGTTTCACCTTTTTATGAAAATTCACATAGGACTGATTACCGGTATTCCTTGCTAGCCTGTATTACCTGTATTCTTCCTGAAAATTCCTAAAACTTCCAGAAATTTTATTTTCCCAGAAATCCCAATTTTTAGAATGTTGCCACTGTGGCTTGAACCCATGACCTTTCCAGATCTCAGCTTCAGAGATCCTCCCACCACATGCATAATGGTGACGTTGCATATGCAATGTCACCCTGATGTTCACAAACTGTCATGCCAGCACGGTCCCTAAGGCTGTAACGTCCGTTACCTCAGCAACTCCTACCAAAATCAAGCACACAACCTTTTTGGAAGACATTGCCAATGTGGCTCTTCCACCTCAGCAACCACCACCCAAAATGGTGAACTCTGTTTCTTACATTTAGAAAGATTTTTGTCTAACTAATCTGATTTTTTATTTTTTTAGAATTCTTTGTCTTTTTCTATAATTTTACCACTGATCCCATTTCCAAGTACTTTGATGGAACTCTGCACTTGTAAATTGTGTTCATTACGCACATGCCAGCAACCTGATGGGCCAGTACCTGGTCAATTTATTTCATCTTGCAACAAGAAGAAACATCAGTGCAATGACTTGATCAGTTCACAAGATACTTTGACATTCTCACCTCACCAAATGAGCTTTTATCCATCCACTCTCAGCTCAGAAAATTCAACAAATGACACCTCCACTGATAGCACTTTCAAAACTGAAAGCAGGCTTCATTCTGAGACAAGCCTTCCAGGTGAGCAAAAATGTTGTCTAAATGCCTTTGAGAAATGATAATAACCACTTCCCTCTTTTGTCAGTTCTCATTGCACTGTTTATTTGTTGGCTTAATTTGTTTTGTGCACTCAGTTGGCAAAATTGCAGACTTGTGTATAAATTTATTGTAGAAATAATATCTGCCTCTAAAATCAAACACCTTTCAAGGCACCAACAAACAAAAGACTTATGTACCATGAAGAAATACCTACTGCTTCACCCTGAACTTGATGCATTTGTTTGCTGCTCTACATGTTTTGCCATGTATAAAGGGCTAGATGTGCCAATAAACTGCACATACTGGTCTCTAAGTGGCAAGTCCTGCAATTCAAAGCTTTTCAGTGCAATTTGGGATAAAGGTGTAGCACCACGCCACTCTTCAACAATAAAGAAGGATGAATTGGAGATCATAAACAATCCAATATGTATTTACTACACATAGGGAATTCAAAAATGGACTGAATGGCTTTTGCGACTTGAAAATGTAGAAGATGAAATGGATAAATGGACAGAAAATCTGGTCCACACAAGAGGTGCAACTGACATTCAGCAATGTTTAGCGTGGAAGGCACTTACCTGGGCACCCCTGAATGTGAATGATGTCAAGCCTTTGAAGCTCTTTTTTTTGATTTTTCTGGACTGGTTCAATCCTTGTGGAAACAAAATTTCATGAAAGCAACAGAACTTGGGAGTAATTCTTCTTAATTTCTTACCCTAACCCCCCCCCCATCTTTGCAACAAGCCAGCATTTTCTTTGCTGTATGCAATTATACCAGGTCCACATTCACCCAATGTCATTACAATATAAAATTGTATGAAGTTGCTGGTGGATGAGTTATTAGTATTGAAAGATGGGTTTGAAGCATTTACAGCACAAAATCCACTAGGGAAAAAGATATACCTACAAATACTACCTATTCATGGCAATCTTCTAGCAATCCATAAGGCTGTTTTATTTGGGTCACCAGCAGCCTCACAATTTTGTGGATGGTGTCAAGCAAGTCTGAACGAATTGAATTTGATAAAAATTGGACCGAAAAGGACTGGACTCAATGTTTTGGATTCTGCAAAAGCCTGGTTGGCATCAAAAACATTGAAAGAACAAGAGGAGATTTGCAAACGAACAGGTGTCAGATGGTCAGAATTAAACAGACTTCCATATTGAATCCCAAATATGCATGTTGCACTTGGTGTGATGCATAACTGGCTAGAAGGTGTTCTAGCAGAACATTTTTGATATCGCTGGGGTTTCCAAGATGAAGGTCAAGAAAAGAAGAGGGTGATTAGACAAACAAATAGGCCAAGGAAAAGAATGCGCACAAATCAAAACAAGGCTCAATGTGATGAAGAAGAGGAAATATATGATAGTGGAAGTGATAACAAATCGGGATCGGATCTACAAATTGGTGAAGGTGTAGGTGGAGGCTTTATGAATTCAAAAGACATCCAGATTTTTTGGGACTTGATGGATATGGTAGTGATCCCCAGTGGACCATCCCAATTACCTAGTAATTTAGGCTGTGCAAATCATGGGCGACTGAAAGCATCCCAGTGGCTGACACTATTTACATTGATCATTCCACTGGTAATCACAGAGCTTTATATAGAGTCAAAGGCGAAAATTTATTTGAGTTCAATAAGGGGGAAGTTTCTGCAAAACATTGGTGATTTGGTTCAACGTACAAGAATTGTGGGAACCAGAGCGGTTTGTGATGGTGATGCAGGAAGGTTTTTCTATTCTGATAATCGATTTACAATTTCATCAAAAGAAACTTTCAACAATCCACATTTTAAGCCCAACCATCACTATGTGCTTCATATCCCAGAGCAGTTGAAACTATGGGGGCCACCATTTGGAGTGGTGGAATTTGCAGGGGAGAGGATGATAGGGATCCTGCAGAAGGTACCAAAAAATCATATAATAAGTAAGTCTAATTATGGTATTGCATGCTGAAATAGCATTGTGAAAAACTCCTCAGATGATTCAATTCAAAGTGGAGATCCATTGTAAGGTTTGACTATGAAACAATAAGTAAAAGTAACTAATTTATTACTTATTGTACTCTGAATGTCCTTATGAATTGAATAAATAAGATTAAAAATATA
Organism: Austropuccinia psidii; assembly: GCA_023105745.1. Classification (NCBI taxonomy): domain Eukaryota; kingdom Fungi; phylum Basidiomycota; class Pucciniomycetes; order Pucciniales; family Sphaerophragmiaceae; genus Austropuccinia; species Austropuccinia psidii. Next base: position 30,501,289 of record JALGQZ010000012.1, read on the forward strand.
ATAATAATAAATAATCATTATTATTATGGCGTAAAATAATTATATTATTAAATAAATATAATAATATAATTTATATTATTAAAATATAATATAATAAATAAATATATTAATATAAAATAATTAATATATTTGAAAAGCTCTTTATTATTGTTACCAACAAATAATAAAGGCGTAAAAAATTGTTTTTTAATAATAAAAAACAATTAATAACAATAATATTACTAATATTAAAGTTATGAATTAATATAAATACTATTTATATTAATTAGAGAATTATTAAGAGAGTAATAATAGAGAAATTATTATAATAAGAGAAAATAACCTACTTTTAACACTTAATATAATAATTTTGAAATATTTTACGCCAAAAAATATAAATACAACCTTTTCAAATTGTATTTACAATAAAAATAAAGAAAATTACAAATTATTCTGGATTTTTACGTGGAAATGAGTTTTAAAGAGATTTTTAACAAAAACAATTAAATAAATGATTTAATCACGTCAAAATAGATGATTATAATAAGGTGGTCTTTGGTCTTTAATAATATAATAGTTTTATATATAAAGAATAAAGAAATTACCTTTGATTTAATTGATTTAATGTTTTTGATGCGTCTGAGGGGAAAATAGAGTAAAAAGAGCTCTATTTATAGTGAATACCTCCCTCCTAGAGTCAAACAGGCTTCTAGTAGACGTGTACTGATCATATCCACTGGAATTGATCAATATTTTAAGGTTTGGAGATGATTACATCATTATCAAACCATATTACATCATTATTACACCATTATTTAGAGTTATCACTATAACTCTAAGTTTGATGACATCAGAGGCTTGGAAGAACCCCAAATTTCGTGGATTGTATTAGTTTTAATCATAAACTAATAGTATTCACCAATTTCATCACTCTTCAGACTGTTAAGCTTAATTTAAGGTTACTGTGAGTGATCATAACTGCTCAAATTAAGCTCAAACTTTGATCCTCAATAACATTTAAGATTTACACGCTACAGCAATTGAAAGAGTGAATTCTGATAGCCTGGAATAACCTTATTATGCTGCCAAGAGCCTTTCATTACATCATCAAAACTCTAATTTTGATGATTTTTCTTGTAACTCATCTTTTCTGTCGAAATTCAATATTTTAAACTTCAAACCTAGATTTCAGGGGGTTATACCCTGAATTTAATAATAAAAATTACATCATTCTTCACGAATGAACTAGTAAAATCCAACTGTATACTTTTTTTTAAGTTTGGAACACTTTCACAACAAAGTGGTCAACAGCTCTGTTGATTTTTATCAATATTTCATCATAGGTTTTAACCTTGTTTATAATTTGTAAAATAAAGTTCATATCTGTGTTCTTACAGTAATTACGTGATAACTTTATTTTTGGTTCATCATTCTATCATGTATAGTTTAGGAGATATTAGCTATGATCCTTGAATATATGCGTTGACCAAAAAAGTGCATATATTCAGGTTAATTCCTTAAGTATTAACTTTGGGAATTAGCTTATTAATTGTTTTATGTGTGGCTTTTCGTGGGGAATCTACTGGTTCAATTTATTTCACATGTTGTTTCATTAGGTCTTGAGATAAATAAGGTTTTATGGTTTTTATAAGGTATTATACCTTATAACTCATTAAATATTGACTTTACAGATATGCCATAAAAATGGTAAATGTGTATTTTACCATGGGAAATCCAATGGTATAATTTGTTTTACATGTTGATTTATTGGTTTTTAAGTTAAACCAATTTTTGTACCAATTTATGGTATTTTTTGTATATTTAAGTAATTATTTTTAATGTACAATTATTCTAAGTAATTTTAATATAATTATATTAAAGGTATAATTATTCTAAGTCTTTTTTGTGACCTTATTGGGTATGTGGTCATATCTCAAAGGCTCACATTCCCTACCACCAAAAAAGATTGTACCACAATCTGATATGTGTGATTAGGGTATCATCCACTGTCCTACCTCTTCATTAGACTTTATCAGTCCTGAAGCTCAATAATGCTTGATTTTGTTATTCTTTAGGTTTTCTTTCATGTCTAAACCTCCTCAGTAGTTTATCAGCATTTGTTATATCTTTCTCAAGTAGCCATTCATCCTCTTGAGTTGGATGTCTATACCTTACAAGGTATTCTCTTTCTTTTTTGTTCCTTGTCCTTCTTTCTTTAAGGACTTTTACAATTATTTTTTCTTCTCCTTCTTCCAAAGGGGGAATTTCAAGTGGGGGTTTATTTCTTAGTGGAAATAATTCCTTGTCACTTGAGCTGTAAGGTTTTATAAGACTTACAGGGAAAGTTGGGTGTTTGTTCATTAAATCACCTGTAAGTTCCAATTGTACAGCATTGGGTCCATGAAGTGCTTTTACCATAAATGGTCCTGCAAAGGAATCTTTCAATTTCTTTGGTCCTTTTATGTTATTAAAGTTAAGAGTTGATACTAATACCAAATCTCCTATTTTGAAGTCAGGTGGTTTATGACTTTTGTCCCATCTTTCTTTTGCATATTTGAAAGAGTCTTGCATGCATCTGTTTGCATGGTGCCTTGCTTTGTCAAGCATTATCTTAAAACTTCTTGCTGTTGGATGTATGTCCACTAAGTCCTTTTTGAGGGTATCATAAGGAAGTCTTGGATTCCAACCTTTCTCTAGCATTGCTGGTGTTTTGCCAGTAGAAGAATGGATTGATGTCTTATATGCCAGTTCAAGTGCTGGTATTAGTGTACACCAATCATGGGTGAAACCATCAGAATCTTTGAATTCTAGCCCATAAGCACAGAATCTTCTGATCATGTCCTCCAAGGTCTGTATCATTCTTTCTGCTAAACCATCAGTTTGGGGATGGTAAGCTGTTGAGAATGATAGCTTTGTCCCAAATAAGTTATGGAGATTTGTCCATAATGCTGAAGTGAACTTTGGGTCTCTGTCACTTATAATATTTTGGAATAAGCCTGTGTGGCTAATGACTTTATTCCATATCATTATGGCTGTATCCATAGCTGTGTCATCTTTATGACATGGTAAGAACATGGGAGTTTTACTGTACCTGTCAACTAACACTAGACATGCATTATAGCCCCTGTCCCCTCCTGGAGGTAGTGCTGTTACCCAATCCATATGAACTATTTCCCATGGGGATTTTGGTTCTTGGATTTGGATCATCATTCCAAATTTCTTTCCTGTGGCTCTGTTGGCTTTTTGACATCTGTCACAGGTTTGGAAGTACTCTGCAACATCTTTCTTCCAATTTGGCCACCAAGAGCAGGTCTTCACCCTCTCTAGTGTCCTATCTTCTGAGAGATGTCCAGATGCAACACTATCATGACACTCATGTAAAATAGTGTTTATTAGTGTTCTATCTGTTAAGGCCATAACACATGTGTGTTTTGTTCTATGGTAAAGGATTCCATCAAGGAGGTGGAATCTTCCTTCATCATATGCCTTTTTCCATGTTTCATCTAGTTTTGATGAAAGTGATGGATCTTTGCAGTCTTTCATTAGAAGTTGGCTTAAGATATGGCAATTTTTGTCTGTCTTATAGCTTTCTTTAACTTGGTTAAAGAATTCTGTGCCTATGTCTGTGACACATATTCCTTCTATATGGTGCTCTTCTTGTGGTACCCATGCTGGATTGTCAGGGGTATTTGCTAAAGCCCATCTGCTAAGACCATCTGCATTTTTATGAATATTTCCAGATTTATGTACAATAGTCATATTTCCTCTATATTCTTGGATAGCAATTTGCCATCTCAGCATATGTCTATTTGGAGTCTTCATATTTAATAGTGATTTCACAGCATTACAGTCTGTGATTACATCAAATACTGTGCCATCCAAATAATAATGCAGTTTTTCTAAAGCCCACACTAGGCATAAGAATTCCATTTGGCTTGCTCCATACCTTGCTTCTGTTGGCTTTATTTGCCTTGAAATGAAACAAATTGGTCCTTCCACTGTTTTATCATTGATAATTTGTGTTTGGTGAAGTGCAGCACCTAATCCTTCTCCACAAGCATCAATGTATAGTTTAAAAGGTAGTTTCCAATCTGGAATTAGAAGAAATGGGGCATTTGTTAGTGAATTCTTCAATTCTCCATATGCCTTGACCCTTTCTTCAGTCATTTCATAAACTGTTTGTTGGTCACATAATTTATATAAGGATTTGGCAATTTTTGCAAAGTCGTTTATATGCTGTCTATAGTAACCAGCAAATACTAAAAATGATTGCATTTCTTTTTTGGTTTGAGGCATTGGTTTGAGTAGTACTGCTGCTACTTTATTTTTGTCTATGCCTAGACTAGGTCCAGATACAACATGTCCTAGTGCTTTTAGTTCACTATATGCAAAATGACACTTTTTCAAGGAAATTTTCATATTCACTTGGACTATTTTTTGTAGTACCCTTTCTAGTCTTGTAAGGTGATTTTCCCAAGTTTCTGAGCAAACTATGATATCATCAATATAGATAATTAACCATCCTTGTGATAATTCTTCAGGGAAAATGGTATTCATCATTCTTTGATAATGGGAAGGTGCATTTTTTAACCCAAATGGCATTCTTAAGTATTCAAAAATTCCGCAATGGACTATTATTCTTAGTAGTTTCTTGGCATTGTCTGTTAAAACATTTTGATGAAAACCCTTAAGAGCATCCATAGCTGTGATGAACTTAGCTTGTGACAATTGGGTCAATGTCTCATGGATTCTAGGTATTGGATATCTGTCTGGAATGGTATAGGTGTTCAGGGCTCTGAAGTCTCCTACCATCCTTGATTTTCCATTATGCCAAGTTATAATGACAGGTGTAGTAACTTCTACTTGTTCATTATGTCCAACCTTTCTTAATACTCCAAGGTCCATTAATTCTTTAATGTGCACCTCTAAGGCTTCTCTAGCCCTTGGACTGGCTGGATAAGCAGGTCTTCTTAATAAAGGTGGGTAAGGCTTTTCTACATTAAGAATTATATCCACTTCATGTCCAATTATGGCACCTAGTGGCTCTTTGTCAGTTGCAAAGGCATTTTTATACTTAAATAAGAGGTCAATCAATTTTTCTTTCATTTTTTCTGTTAATTCTTGATTGAATTCTGCCTCTTTAAGTTGTTCAGATATAAAAAGTTCTTTTTCTGGAATTTTTTCTTCCTTCTTAATAACTGTGATTTGTTTTTTGTTATTTAAGAAGCCAAACCTTTGTCTTTTGTTATCTCCTATGGTAAAATATCTGTCTTTTTGGTTGGAGATATCTATACCATAGATTGATAAGTAGTCATTCCCAAGTATGAAATGATTACTAGTACAGTTGTCCATTACTACAAACTCTACTTTAATTCTGACACATTGTGAGGGATGAGGAAAAATTAGTGTTAAATCAATTATTCCAAGGGGCTTCATGCTCTCACTTGCACTACTAAATTTGACACCTTGTATTGGCATAAGTTTTTCTTTCCAGTTTGGGACAATGGTTTTTAAATAACTTTTGCCAACACAAGTGCAATATGCTCCTGTATCCAAGTTAAGTTTTCCTTCTTGGTTATCAACCATAACAATACTTATACTTGATTTTCCAGCTGTATATCCCATTCCTCTTTCAGGTTTGGTTCTATACATTTTGGCATCTTGTATGTTTGTCAGGTTTGTGTCAGATGTTCCAACTTGTGGTAAGTTTGAATTAACATCCAGTACTTCATAAATTATATCAATATTATTAATTTGTGCATTAATTATATTGATTTCATCACTTTCAGAGCTTTCTGACTCTTCTGTCTCTTTTTCAGATTCAGATTCCTCTTCTTTGTCATTGTGGTTTTCTGTTTCCACAATTTCATTAATCTTTGCTTTTTTAAGGCAATTATTGGCTAAGTGTCCAATACCTCCACATTTATGGCATTTTCTTTGCTCATTATTGTTGGATGTATTGGGCTTAAAGGATTCTTTTGATTTATCTTTTTTGATAAATGGTTTATTTGGGCTTTTAATGTCCAATTTTTTCCAAGTCCTGCCAATTTTTGTTCTTGTCACTATATCTTCTAGTGCATTTATATACTCTTCTGTGGAGCATGGTTCTATACATCTGCTTCTTAGGGCATGTTCTAGTTCCCCTCCACATTTTTTAAGTATTTTCATATGCACCATCTTTTGTGACATTTCTGGGTACAGTGCATTAAGCCTTTCAACTTGTTTCAAGAACCAAGTTAAAGGTTTGTCTTTCTCTGGGTCAAAGAAAGAGTTTTCAAATGCATTTTCTATCTTATACCTCCAGGCATCATTTGCCCACTTGGTGATTATTTCTTGTTTCCACCAAGACCAGGTATTTTTACCATTTGTTTGTCTTATGCCATAATACCATCTTTTTGCAGATTTCTCAAACAATGAATGTAATCTTGCAGTGATTAATTCATCTGGTATGGCATAGTCTTCTTGTAACATGTCAATTGTTTTAATAAATGACATGTGGTCATATTCACCTTCTCCTGTGAATGTTGGCCATTCCTTCAATTGAGGTTCTTCCTTCATTAAGACTTGGTTATTATCTTGGTGACTCAAGTCTGTTATGAAAGGATTTGACAATTCCTCTTTTGTTTTAACAGGGCTTCTTATATGAGAAAATGGAGTTGATAACTTTGGCATATTTAAATTAGCCTCATTAATTTTATCCATTTTTTCATTAATAAGCCTTATTTCACTCTGAATATCATCTTTCAGATGCATTCTTGCTTCATCACTTTTTTCCACATGGTCCAAAAGTAATTTTTGGTGTGATGAAGTTTTTTCTTCGAATTTTTCTACAGAAATACTTAATTTATTTAATTTTTCTGTAAGATTGTCAATACTCACATCATAATTGATTGTCAAAGTTTTGTCTTTGATATCTTTTATGTATTTATACAATTCTTGTTGTCCTTGTATTAATTTTTGAGCATTGTCAATTAAGTTCTTTGGTTTATTATTTTCAACAATAAACTTAATGTTGTCAATTTCTTTTTTGTTTTTCACAACAATTTTTGTTAAAGAAGATAAATTGTTATTTATTTCTTGTAGTGATAATAAACTATCTTTAATTTCTTTTAGAGGTAATATACTATTTTTAATTTCTGTTAAAGTATTTACAACATCTTTGGACAAGTTTATTTCTTTGGGAAATGAGGTTGTCTCATTCTTTTCTCTTCCTTGTCCTTGAATTCCATCAAGGTTCTGGCCATGTTGAAAACATTGTCCATTGCATCCTTTTGGATTCTTGGGATCCTGTAGCTTGGGGAATATGGTTTCCTCCAATGCTTTTTCTTGTTCTTCTTCCCTTCTTGGGGAAGTGGGCTGGCTTGAGGCTTGCTGGTAGAAGCTACTGGGGCTTCTTCCTTGGTTGCCTCCCTCTTTTTGGCGTGGTAATCCTTGATCTTTTTGATTTGAGGTTTGGATGACAGTGGATTCCATCCATTGGAGTATTTCACTATCTCCTCCTCTTTGAGGAACTTTTTCAGGATGTGCCAGGAGTTCATCACTCCTTGGTGTATTTGAGGCAGCATTTCCCAATCTTTGTCCTTGTACACTGTGTAATACTGCTTGTACTGGCTCATGTAGATGTCTATTTGAGCCTTCTGAATGTGATTTGTACCTATTTGAGTTACTCATACTTAGCTCCAATTCAGGTTCAGATATCATGGGCATTTCTGGGACTTGCCTTTGGGATAAGGCACTTCCTTGTGTGGATTCTGTTCCACTGGGGATATTTCCCTTTCTTTTCCCTTTTGAGGGATCAGTTCTACCTCTGAGTCCAGCTCCATCTGATTGGATGGAGTATTGGGAACCTCTTCTGGTAGTCATAATTTAAGAAAATAAGCAATAAAAGTATTTTAGGATAAAAATTCTTTTTATGGCAATTATAAAAGAGGTGCTCACCTTCAGAGTCTTGAATGGTGGGTCCTGGAAAGTTCAATTTCTTAGCTTTCTTTCTTTTGGTGATAACTGGTGTTGGAGAACTTTGACAAGTTTCTTCCACCAATCTCTCAACAGTAGCTTGGTTGTCTTCTGTTGGGTTATCTTCAAACACTAAAAAAGACAAATAAATATAAGTCTTTTTATAAGAAGTGTTATTTTTTGGTAAGATATGGCAATTTTCCACCTAGAAATTGCTTTAATATCTTTAATGAATGAAGAAATGAATAAAAATGAATAAAAATAACTTTTTTATTGTTTTTTTTTTTTAATATTTTTTAATATTTTTTTATATTTTTTATTTTTAAGGAATAAAATAAAAATTAATATGATTCTTTATAAAATTAAATTATAATAAAAATTATTTTTAATTTATATAATATCTTTTTTAATCACTAGAGTCACTCAAAGAAAGTTCTTGCAAGTCTAAGGATGTGAAAAACCACGTGTAAGACAGTACAATTGCTTTCCAAATGCCTCAATACCTTTTAAAATCAATAAAATATAAAATTATTATATAATTTTATGATTATAAATATAATTTATTATTGGATAAACCCAATTAGAATATTTTTAAAGGTCTTTTAAGTAAATATCACGGCCACGCCCCCAAATGTAAGGTTTGACTATGAAACAATAAGTAAAAATTACTAATTTATTACTTATTGTACTCTGAATGTCCTTATGAATTGAATAAATAAGATTAAAAATATAATAATAATAAATAATTATTATTATTATGGCGTAAAATAATTATATTATTAAATAAATATAATAATATAATTTATATTATGAAAATATAATATAATAAATAAATATATTAATATAAAATAATTAATATATTTGAAAAGCTCTTTATTATTGTTACCAACAAATAATAAAGGCGTAAAAAATTGTTTTTTAATAATAAAAAACAATTAATAACAATAATATTACTAATATTAAAGTTATGAATTAATATAAATACTATTTATATTAATTAGAGAATTATTAAGAGAGTAATAATAGAGAAATTATTATAATAAGAGAAAATAACCTACTTTTAACACTTAATATAATAGTTTTGAAATATTTTACGCCAAAAAATATAAATACAACCTTTTCAAATTGTATTTACAATAAAAATAAAGAAAATTACAAATTATTCTGGATTTTTACATGGAAATGAGTTTTAAAGAGATTTTTAACAAAAACAATTAAGTAAATGATTTAATCACGTCAAAATAGATGATTATAATAAGGTGGTCTTTGGTCTTTAATAATATAATAGTTTTATATATAAAGAATAAAGAAATTACCTTTGATTTAATTGATTTAATGTTTTTGATGCGTCTGAGGGGAAAATAGAGTAAAAAGAGCTCTATTTATAGTAAATACATCCCTCCTAGAGTCCAACAGGCTTCTAGTAGACGTGTACTGATCATATCCACTGGAATTGATCAATATTTTAAGGTTTGGAGATGATTACATCATTATCAAACCATATTACATCATTATTACACCATTATTTAGAGTTATCACTATAACTCTAAGTTTGATGACATCAGAGGCTTGGAAGAACCCCAAATTTCGTGGATTTTATTAGTTTTAATCATAAACTAATAGTATTAACCAATTTTATCACTCTTAAGACTGTTAAACTTAATTTAAGGTTACTGTGAGTGATCATAACTGCTCAAATTAAGCTCAAACTTTGATCCTCAATAACTTTCAAAATTTACACGCTACAGCAATTCAAAGAGTGAATTCTGATAGCCTGGCATAACCTTATTATTCTGCCAAGGGCTTTTCATTACATCATCAAAATTCTAATTTTGATGATTTTTCTTGTAACTCATCTTTTCTGTCAAAATTCAATATTTTAAACTTCAAACCTAGATTTCAGGGGGTTATACCCTGAATTTTAATAATAAAAATTACATCATTCTTCACGAATGAACTAGTAGAATCCAACTGTATACTTTTTTTTAATTTTGGAACACTTTCACAACAAAGTGGTCAACAGCTCTGTTGATTTTTATCAATATTTCATCATAGGTTTTAACCTTGTTTATAATTTGTAAAATAAAGTTCATATCTGTGTTCTTACAGTAATTACGTGGTAACTTTATTTTTGGTTCATCATTCTATCATGTATAGTTTAGGAGATATTAGCTATGATCCTTGAATATATGCGTTGACCAAAAAAGTGCATATATTCAGGTTAATTCCTTAAGTATTAACTTTGGGAATTAGCTTATTAATTGTTTTATGTGTGGATTTTCGTGGGGAATCCACTGGTCCAATTTATTTCACATGTTTTTTCATTAGTTCTTGAGATAAATAAGGTTTTATGGGTTTTATAAGGTATTATACCTTATAACTCATTAAATATTGACTTTACAGATATGCCATAAAAATGGTATATGTGTATTTTACCATGGGGAATCCAATGGTATAGCTTATTTTACATGTTGATTAATTTGTTTTTAAGTTAAACCAATTTTTGTACCAATTTATGGTATTTTTTGTATATTTAAGTAATTATTTTTAATGTATAATTATTCTAAGTAATTTTAATATAATTATATTAAAAGTATAATTATTCTAAGTCTTTTTTGTGACCTTATTGGGTATGTGGTCATATCTCAAAGGCTCACATCCATGGGACATTATTAAAAAAAGGCATAGAGGCACAAAGGCTCCTGGGTGGGTATCCGAAGGTTTCAGAGATCATTGAAGAGGAGGAAGATCCTATGAATGGCAAAGGAATTTTGATTCAGGTGGGGGAAGAAGTATATAATGCAATGGTAGAAACGATCAAAAGGAATGGTTGAGAAGTGCAAAGGTTTGAAAATTTTCCCCACCCTCAGGGAAGTCGGATCTTGAGCCAGTTCACCAGGTGCATACAATCACTAACTTTTGGTGATGAAAAGGCCAAGGTTGGTCCTTTACCATCAAATAATCTATTTATCTACAAGGCACAGGGTACATTTCAATACGGTTTTGTCAAAAGCATTTATGTTTTTCAAGGGAAGCAAAAAGAGCACCTTCCAGGGATCTACTTGACAAACATCACCAATCAATACACACGTCAGAAATACCCACCTGGTCACATTGGGTATCATCTAAACCTATTAGGTTCAACTGTTGGGAAGGTTTCTGTGGAAGATTCTATAATGATTCGCACTTGTGATATTTTTTCCTTTGCCGCCTACCGTCCCTTTGAGAATGACATTTTTTGCGCATCCTCCAATGGTGTAATTTTCTGCCCTTCCAATGGGCAATTGTACTTCTAGTTTTTTGATAAATATTTTAATCATTTACTGCATTTGTATTTTTTTGCAAACTCACTTTTCCTTTTTTTGTACTCTCTCAAAGAGTGTTTTTCCTTACCTTTTTGTTCAATTTACCTAGACAATCACTAAGTGATCAAAATTAATTGAGCTTTGTAACAATTTCTTTACCTCTGTGTAACTTCTACAATTGTTGGCACTATACATATCTGTTACATTGCATGCAATATTTCCAAACAAGACAATTTCCGATTGTTTACAAATTTCAAAAGCATGAACTAGGCATAAGTCCCACATTTTTACCATCTTCAACAGCTTTTTTGTAAGATTTCCTCCTCAACTCCCTCCATACCTTCGACTTGATTCTCTGCACCACTATCCCCATATTCCACAACATCTTCATAGTTTTATTCTCCTGGCTCAAAAAGCCCATTGGATTCTTCCTCCTCATTATCACTGGTTTCTTCCAAATCAATGCTACCATCTGGACTGTTATCACTATCCTTATCCTCCTCAGCATCCTCTTCAGTTTCAGATAAATCATATGTGCCAATCACCAATTCATGATATTTCTTGTTAAATTGTTTATCAGATAATTTCTCATCGGGGTGTCTTTTTGCTTGTAGCAAGTCTTGGGGATCTGGAAGAAATGCCACATTATCTGAGTCAGAAATTCTATGTTTTTCAAGTGTACTTAAGTTGTTAAACCATTTGGGATTGTAGAAGTCTATTGGAAGCCCTTTGGGTGGAGCAACATTGGTTGACATTATCGTAATCTTTGGATGCACACGTGTATGCATGTGACTTGTTATTTTCATATTTTTGTTGTACTCAGACATTGCCTGATCAAGCTTGCGGAAGAATATGTTGGCCTTATTTGACCAATAATTTAGTCTCTTTATCACATACAATTCTTTCTTCTCGTGCACCTCATCATTGCTATGCAATCCAATATCTTCAATAATTTTGTGATATCTTTTGGGAAATTTTTGAAGAATAGCAAAATCCAACGTAGCATTGCAAAGCTGAAATTATTTTTTCAGAAAAGCAATCCTGATAAATATAGAAAAGGCTGACTTACACATGAGCGATTTTTGTTTGATACACCCTTGACCTTTGCAGCTTTGTGGCTACCTTTGGCTTTGATTTCTTTTTCGTAGCGTTATTTGATGAAGTAGTGAACAAAGTGATCATATGACTTTTGTAGAAGACTTGTTTGCATTATGTATGATAGGTTTACGTTACAGTTGTCAAATGCACCTGCTTCTGCAATTTGTTGAAAATTTGTTACTTCCAGAATGCAACAGGCCACATTGCAAAGGTCATCACTCTTCTGAGAAAGGTTTGGAGACCATTCTGTGAAGCCTAAGAGAACCAGTGCACCTCAAATGTAGGACTCATAAGCTGCACCTAGCTTTGATACCACACGTGCCACCTTGACTGTTTGAAGCTGTTTTGCTGCAAAATCTTGAACATCTTCCTCAGTATCAAGCATCAATGCATCGGTGCATCTCTGCAGTGCTGAGTCAATATCGGAAGAGCTGGAAAATTTACGATAAAATTGAACAAGAATTTCCTGAGATGGAGGGGTTGGAATAGTGTCTTGCTTGTGTATATTCCAGAGAACCTTTATATATTGATAAAAGGCATCCTAATAAAATTTCTATTAGCTTTGAGAGAGTTATTATTAAGATCTAGAGGTAATAGCACGTACTCTTAGACCTATGAAGTCAGGTGGAAAGTCTGCTTTCTGCATTTGAAGTGGATTACCCTTTGGTGTTGGTTTTGGTGATGTAGAAATTTGTTTTCCAGATGAATTGGTGCTACTGGAAAGTGGTTTTGATGACTTTTTGGCGGAATCAATTCTAGCTGGTGGTTCGGATTGAGAGCCATGGTTGATTTTTTGGGGGTGTTTCAAGAAGTTTCAGTTTTTGATTTGGTGTTGAACTACCCTTTGTTTTTATATTGTCAACATCATTTTTCAATGATCTAATGGTTGTTGATCTGGATTCCTGGGCTTTGACAATAGATATCAGCATGTCTTGAATGTCAAAACTAACTGGAGAAAGTAAATTTTCAGAGGTCTTAATGATTTCATTGTCCATGATAAGCACTTTAATTGATGAATGAAGAAGCGAGACCAAAGAAAGTTTCAAAATATCAATACAGATTTCTTTAAACAAGGAGAAGAAGTTATGAGACAAAATGAAATGAAAACAAGAAAAATGGCTAGTGAAAGCACGTACAATGATAGCCATCCATATTTATATTGAAAACAAAGAGCTGGACAGAAAATGATAATGAGGAAGGCTTGGTGAAACATGACCATTTGGGTGGTGGTTGCTGAGGTGGAAGAGCCGCATTGGCAATGTCTTCCAAAAGGTTTGTGTGCTTGATCATTTTGGTAGGAGTTGCTGAGGTAACTGACATTTGCAGAATATCACTGATGTTACAGCCTTAGGGACCGTGCTGGCATGACAGTTTGTGAATGTCAGGGTGATGTTGCATATGCAACGTCACCATTATGCGTGCGGTGTTCTTACCAACTCTGCCAGTTGGCCTTTCCTGAGACTTCCAAAATAGTGACCACATTCACATGTCCCATTCCTTTTCTCTTCAAAAATATTTTTCAAACTTACTGGCCTTGCATAATTTCCTTAAAAGAGGAGCACTATGCAAGACTAATAGATAAAAACAAAATAAAAAACCAGACACATACCATATCCATTCCAACATCCAGTCCCACTCTTCATTTCTGCAGCTTCAATGAGAAATTTGGGGGTTACATTAACAGAAAAGTTGATGTAATATGGCCTTTCCAATTCAGCAATAAATCATTTCAGTCTTAAAGAATTAATCATTCAATTATCTAAGGAAACTCAATGATGCTTATCCCCTCTTTGGGTGGTTCATAACAGCAAAAATACATGAAATTTCCCAAAATTAATACTCCAAAAGTGCTTTGTTCCACACCTTGAATCTTCAATGTCCCCTATGATGCCTACAACTCTGCTCTTTATTAATTGGAATCCTCATTGTGACTCTGATTATATTAATCACCCAATTGCTTATATGTAAGCATATTTCAAAAAAATATTAAAAAAATTATTTACAGAGAAAATTGAAAAATGTCTTTGATTTGGGTACTGTCCATCACAATTATGTGTTGGATAGTGCAGTGGGGTGACACTGGCAGAGCAAATCTGTGGTCAATTTTCCTTAATGAATATATCATTTGTGTTATTTCATTTTTATTTTGCTGTTACTTTTCCTCAAAGGTGATTTCATACTATTGATATCCTCTTTTATATAAATAAATACCATAAAAATAAAAAATTTATTCAGCTGAACTTTCATGGTATACCACAGTACCTGTTTGGAAAAGTATCAGTATTCAGTGCTCTAAGTTCCCCAATCATTCTACAACTTTCATTATGCCATGCCACTATGACCTGTGTAGTTATTTCTACCTCCTCATTGTGGCCAACCTTTCTTATTACCCCAAGGTCTAGAAGCTCTTTTATATGGATTTCCAGAGCTTCTTTTGATTTAGGAGTTTATGTATATGCAGGTCTTCTCAAGAGTGGTGGTTAAGGTCTTTCAATATTAAGAATAATTTCAACCTCATGACCAACAATTGCTCCCAGTGGCTCTTTATCTGTTTCAAAGGCTTCCTTGTGGTCATATAAAAGGGAAGAAAGTTCACTTTCTTGTTTATCAGTGAGATTAAAACTGATTTCAGCTTCATTCAACTGTTTAGACTTGAACTTTTCTAACTCTAAGTCAACTGGTGATACTTTGTTCACTGTAATTTGTATTTTAAATGTTAAAAAGGCAAACTTTTGACGCTTATTGTGCCCAATAGTAAAGAATCTGTTTTTATTGTTATTTAAATCTATTCCATACATTATTAAGTAATTATTTCCCAATATAAAATGGGTTCTAGAGAAGTTTTCCATAGCAACAAATTCAACAGTGATTCTTAAATTTCCATTGATATTTGTAAATATGACAGTAGTTTCAAATATTCCCAATTCTTTCATGGGATTACTTGCACTGTTGAATTTTATGCCATCAATTCGCAACAATTGATCTTCAAAGTTTGGTACACAAGTTTCAAGAAACGATTTTCCAACACAAGAGCAGAAGGCTCCTGGGTCAAGTAAAAGCTTAGTTGGTTTGTTGTCAATTACCACTCCTGTTATACAGGAGTTACCAGCTTTATAACCTTTTCCCCTGTTTGGTTTGGTTTCATTAGTTGTCCATCTTGAATTCTTGATAGATCAAGTTGACCTTTGCTTAACTGTGGCAAATGGGAATAATATTTCATGATATCAAAACTGGAATTGATATTTTCTATATCTTTTGAAGATTCAGAAAATATTGGTGATTTATCATCTGAATTATCTTCATTTACCTCATCCTTGTCAACATCAGGTTCCTTTTCAATGTCAATTTCATTGATTTTCCCCTTCTTGAGACATTTATTAGTTGAATGTGTGGTGCTTTGGCAAATATGGCACTTTCTCATTAAATCTGCAGATTTATACTTAATATTATTAGCATTTTCTTTGGGATTTTTGTCCACATAATATTTCCAAGGTGTATTAAACCTTGTTTTGAGATTCACCCTACTAGAACCAATTATGGTTCTGGTGGTTTTTTCTTCCAATATACTAATGATATATTCTGCTTAATATTCTTCAGTAGTCCTGCTTCTTACAGAATTCTCTAATTCACCTCCACATTGTCTTGGAATTTTTCTGTGAATCATAAATTTTGACATGTCAGGATATAATGCTGTTAATCTATCTTTTTTCTGGCAAAACCATTGTAAAGCTTTGTCTTTGTCAGAACTATAGTTAGCAGCTTCAAAGGCTGTTTCAACTTCAAATCTCCAAGAATAATCTTCCCATTTGTTGATACTTTGGGTCTTCCACCAAGTCCAACTTTGGTGTCCATGTGCTTGTCTCAATTTTATATACCATCTGTGGGATTATCTGGTAAACAAGGTGTTAAATCTTTCTGTCACCAATCTGTCAGTTAATTCAAAATCTTCTTTAATAATGTCAATACCTCTGATGAATTCCAAATGGTCATATTCTCCTTTACCACTGAAGTGAGGTCATTATTTAAGTTTTGGTACTTCTTTGGAGAGTGCTTGGCCCATTGATGGTTCCAAGTTATGGAAATAAGTGGAAAATTTATTTTTTAACTGTGAATTTTCAGCATCCAATACTTGTGGATTGGTAATTCCTGCACCCTCATTTTGATTCAGAGGTGTAGACATTCTAGGTAATGTGTGAAGTAATTGTTAAATATCACTCATTTTACTGTTTCTACACCTTTGGGAATTTCTGAACTCATGTTGGAAGATTTTTATTAAATTTATTACTTCAATTCTGTACATATCTTCCTTATTTGTCAATTCTTACCATAATTCTGTCTGTCTATTATTATTAGAAACGACTTGATTCAACTTCATTTTTAACTGTGATTCTTCTTCTTGTGAGTTGTCAAAATACTTTTTCAAGGCAATTGTATATGTCATTACTTCAGTAAATGGATTTGAAATATCATCAAGGACTTTCTTATTATATTCTTTTAAAATATTTATGGCTTTTTTCATTCTTGTCTCAATTATGTCATCAATATTGAACTTAGAATATTTGTCTGTTAATTCTTTAATAATAGCAGATTTTTCATTTAACTTATTTCAAAATGAATTGTCATTATTGGAATTTTTAATTGTTCATAAAACTTTATCAAAACACATAAGTCTCTCATTTATTTGGCTTATACTTAAGTTATTTGTCCTAAGATTGTTACAAATTTATGAATTTTTATCAGAAATATGACTTTTCACATTATTTATAGCTATATGAAAGTTTGGAATGCCATCTAGAATATCAGAAATCATTTCTGATATTTCAATCTGGCTTCCTCCTTTTCCTGAAATTCCATCATTTTTCTGGCCATCTGAAAGACATTTCCCATGGCATCCTGCTGAATCTTTGGGATTCTGTATCCCTGGCTGTAAGGTTTTGTAGCTGGTGATTTTCCCTTGCCCTTGTTCTGAGCTTGTGGGCTTCTGGCTACTAGGGCTGTTTTTGGCACTTGCTTGGGTGGTTGAGGGTTGTTTTTCCTCCATTCTTCTGTTAAAAGCATCATATCTTTCTTTTCCATCAATGGATGCCATCCTTTTAGTAACCTTCAAATTCTGGGATGGCCCAGGAATTTTCTCACAGTCAGGTAAGAATTCATGCAGTTTTTCCACAGATCTGGAAGGATTTGGTACTCTTTGTGATGTAATGCATTATTGTAGGCCTTCTGGTTGGCTTTTTATATGTCCACTGAGGCTTCTTGTGGTGGTGTCAGCTCTGTTTGAAGGGAAAACAGTATTATTGGCTTCAGAATGGCATAATTTATTAGTTTGGGATTCATTTACTGACCCTTGTTCTTCTGTAACTGATTGGCTTCTGCCATAATCATGTCTATGACCTTTTTGGGAGCTGCTTGAGGGGTTATAGCTGTCTCTGGATCTGGTTGAAAGCATATTTATGATTAAAAAGCTTAAAAATAGTAATTTTATGTCAAAAAACTTACTATTGGCCAGATTCTTTTCTTTTTGAAGGGTATTACCTATGTCCAAGTTAATTAATTCAGAATAAATTGGCTCTGGTTGGTTGTTCTGAGGTATAATGACTGTGCTATTATAGTCAGAATTGGCGGTACTGGCAGGACTAATGCTAGTAACTATTGATGTAGTTTCAATATTTTCTTGTCTTACCACGTTTTCAGAAACTAAAATTAATGAAGGAAGAAGTTAATTAAGTAAAAAAAAGGATTTTTCCAAAGAGAAATGAGAAAATAAAGCCTCACTTATAATATGAAAAAAGTTTTATTTTTTATGGATTTTTTGAATTATAAGTATTTTTATGGACTTTTTAAGTTTTCAATATAAGAAAAGGATTTAAAACAAGCATAAAAAAGGATGTCACAGGTAAAATATCATGGCTGGGCCCCCAAATGTAAGGCATGGATATGGAACTTTGATTGAAAATCAATTAATGTTCCTGTCCTCAAAATTTATATAAGGTAAGAATTGATTAAAAATAGTATGAAATAAGATTTTTAAGAGAAAAAACTCCAATTTTATTTTTCTTAACTTTATAAGTATAAAAAACTAATATAATAAAGATTAATTGTTTTACCAACAAGAAAAATCTATCCAAAAAACTGTACAAGAGATATTTAAGGCTTCAAAAGAAATTTCTTCAAGAGCAATTCCAATTGGAATTAATTGGGCAGAAAAATGCAGGCAATTAATATAAGAACATAGTCTGTAAAAAGATTATTAAAGAGAAAACACACGCAAAAGTGACCAGAGTGAATTTGGAAGCAAGGTGACAAAGTTAACAGTGATGAAAGATGCTTTAATTCACTTATGGGGTGGTTCAAAGGATAAAAATGATTATAAGAATCACAAACAATGATTATAATGGATTTTTCACACTTTTTAAAGGTTTAAAATGATTTAAAATTTAAAAAGGGTGGTTTGAATCTTTTATTGATTGGTTTAACAGTGTTTAAACTAATTATAAAAGTAAAAGATTCTAATATGAAGAGAAAAGTGGGGCAAAGAAGACACTCTTTTATAGCCATCAATTTTCTTACTCCAAAAGTAAAATTTACTCTTTTCAGTCGTGGAAAACACTCTGATAGCAGAAAATCCAATTATGGCATCATTAAACCCTGGTTTAAACCAAAAAAGGCTGGTTTTAGCCATTTTGGACCCTTAAATCATCCATTGCTATAGTAATACCATGTTTTAAGACTCCAAAACATTTCATAATGTGTTTTGGAGACTTCAAAAGTAGTTAAAACTGTTTTTACAATGATTTTTTTATCTTAAGGGTAGTTTTACCCTCTTGGCAACAGTTAAAACTACCCTGGTTGGTATCAAAACCTTATCATCAATTGAGACACAGACCCTGTGACTCAATTCCAGGCCAAAAGTAATGAACTTTTGCATGTATTTTGACATCCCATGCCAGTCATCAAGGATTTTGGGGGTGTAGCACCCCCTTAGAGCTAAAGTGTCTTTTCCCCCCCAGAATTGATCTTTCCAATTTATTTTTTCTTTAATTCCTCATCATGTAATACAATTATAATTTACATATGTAATTCAATTGAGTTTTTAATTACACATCTGTAATAATTGATACCTCATATGTAAATTAAAGTTCACTTATGTAATACACACGCACATTTTGACATTTCAATTGAATGCAATTGAAAATACTTCAATTCCTCATAACTTCTAAGCTACACACAACACCTCAATTTTAACACAAAAATTGATGGTTAACACCACATGTGATGTGAATTAAGTGAAGATTTTGACGATTTTCAACTTTTGTACATGAAATACTAAAAACATAATTTAAGTCTATTTAGGGTTGAGTTACATAAATTTTACCCAGAGATGTCCCCACTTTATTTTTTATGAGGAGTCCAATGGTCAAATAATTCTCATAAGTTTAATTTTAGGATAAAAAGTTATAATAATTTTTATTCAACTTTTTTCCAAAAATATTCCAATTTTGGTATTTTTGTTGAAAATTCATTTTTACTTAAGTTTTTTCAAGTAAAAATGTGTTTTTACAAATTTAAATTTCAATGTAATTTTATTTTTAAATGATAATTAAATTTTGATTTTTTGTATAACTTTATATTTATATTTTAATTCTTTTTTTGATAATATAAATAAATTTATTTTATTTTTGATTTTATATTGTTTTATTATTTGTGGTCTTTTGGGTATCTGAAAATACCTCTAAGGCTCACATCAACAGTCTCCATCTCCTTGTTTACAAAAATTGAAGATAAAGAAAAGCATCTAATTTCATAAATATCTTAGAAGAAAACTGGGAAGATTATAGGGGTTCATTTATCAAAATACAAAAAAAAAACAAAGAATTATTTGAGGCTTTGAACACTTAAAAACTCAATTAAATATTAGTTTTAAATAACTTATTGGAATGTCATTCTTGGCCAATAAATAAGGAGAAAGTGGATTTCTATGCCTCATATGGATGATTCAATTATCAATATTCATTCACTATCATTTTTTTGTATCACAGCCTCAATGAAACTCTTCTTTTCCTCATTTCTTTCATCAAAATTTTAATCCCTAAGATCAATATCCTTTTTCATTTTGATATTATTACCCACTTCACCAATTGATATTAATTGGGAGGCTTTGATGGAACCAAAAACCACAATTCAAGGGATGGAAAAAAATAATAAAGAGGATTTCTCTATTCTCAAAACTTCCACCACCAGCTTGGAAGTCTAATTGTATCAAGGTTTTCAGCAATTTTTTCTGAGGGTTCTCCTTATTGAAATCCTAACTCAATTTTTTCAATTTTGAAATGGTTATTTTTAAGCTTTTTTTATATATACTTTATATATTCAACATTAATTGAAATTTTTTTATAATAAGTTAACATAAATTTTTATTTGTTGAGACTTAATATTTAATACTATTGTCTGATATTCAAACCAAGCTGTGCCATAATTAGATCAAATAAGTCAAAAATAATAATGGAAACCAATGCCAACTTCATAGATTTTTAATGCGTTTCTAAAAGTTAATCTCTCTTTTCAAAATAAAACACTACTAAAGTTTTCTAATATCTATAAAATTAATTTTGATTAAATCCTCTCTATACAAAAAGAAAAAAACAATTTTATTTCAGAAAGAAGAAAATTATTACTTTTGGATCTAAAATTCATTCTTCAAAAATATAACAAACCCCCAAGTTCCTCAAAATCTGTCAAAGATTTTCTCATATCCATATCTTTCTCTCAAAAAGCAAAAAAAAAAAACTTAAATTCCATAAATAAAATTAACTTTGCCTTATGGATTTCATCTTCAAAATTCAGTTTTTTTTTCCCTTTTTTTTGGTTATATTAAATTACAAATTGATTAAAGCTTAAAAAATAAATAATTTTTTATGGAGAGTCTTATGGATCAACAAAAAAAAAAATTGAAAATATAATCAAAATATTGTTATTTTTTAAAAAAAATAATAAAATAAAATAAGAGCCTTTTTACATGATTTTTAAAATTCACCTTTTTTTTGAAATTTTTCAAAAAGGATTCTTTTAATTTTCATTTTTTTTTTAGTTTTTGATGATTTAGAAAAATAAAATCTAATAAGTATTTTAACATTTGATTATCATATAGAGAGAAAAAATAAAAATAAATATATATCTTGAAACCAAACTAATAGTTTTTTCATACATTATTGTAAGAATAAGGAAGGAAAAGTTTGAAGAATCATGTAATAGTTTTGTAAAAAAAAGTTTAGTTCATCTTTATACTGAAAAAAAACTGCCTAGGTTAGGTTTTCTTTACAAAAAAATAAAATAAAAATAAAATAAATCTAATTTATGATTTGAGCCTAAATTTGAAATTTGGTTATTCAGGGGTTTCTTGTTCAGTCTAGCCGGCTTCACGCCTCTGCTCAAAATGGGCCTTGCATTGTGCTTCAACCCCTTGGGATACTATTTTGCAACCGCAATCGGCGGAACCCGGCTAAGTGCATGTGCCCACGCTTCACCGAGGGAAAATTTTGCACTCGGCTTGGCGCACGCGCTCCTGCCCTCAGCTCCAGTAGGTGCGCAATACCCTGTATTGCATTCTATTCTACTTTATGTGGCCCATCTGACAGGGCGCATTGGCAATGGCTTGCCTCCAATATTCGATCCTTGTGCAAAGCGCGGGTCGTCTCAAAGTCAATGATAAGAGCTATTGCGAGCCAGCAACATAGCTCAGCTAACAAAAAGCAATGACCGAGGAAGGTAGTTTCCTCCTGCGTCAACAGCAAGTGCTTGGAGTTGCTGATAACCCTTGGCCCAAAGCTCGATGCCACAAGGGACAAATACAGACGCATTTCAAGCTGCTCGGTAGGCCTCCATTACAGGGCGCCATAATCATGATTAATAACCGATATTTTCATTAGCAATGAAATACAGTCAAATGTAGACTATCATGTTTACCAGCCCAAAGATGGTCAAACTACCTAAATCAAGCCAAATTTTGCATGACTTGATTAACAATGGCTAGGTGCTGTTGTGCTGAAAAATTGCAGTCTTTTTCAACTTTAGTGGCACGAGTCCGCCAGTTACAATTGGTTGTTGAAGAGTCGCAAAAACACTTTTATTCATGCACAACAAAAACCATTAGAATCCTAAATAAAGTATTGAACAGGCAACGCAAGGTTTAGAGGTATAGTGCAGGGGGAAAATGACCATGGGTATGAGAAACTGGATGTTTTTTTAATATGAGGGATTTCCGCCACGCGAACCACCTCCTCCTTGATTGCCAGTGCCATAACCACCATACCCACTAGGCGGTGGAGGATATGACTAGATGGGAATAAGGGAACAGGGATTAGATCAGTCCAGGCGTTTGACGGGATGAAGCGAAACCAATAAGACCTACTGAATGGTAAGGGTCTTCATAACCTTGACCCTGATAGCCACCTTGTCCGCCAGGAGGGCCGGGATAGGCTCCGTAGCCTCCACCGTAGGATGGTCCACCGAAACCACCACGGCCTCTCGATGAGGGAAATCCACCTCGGCCGCGTGATCGAGGCTCCATTAGCGGTCTGGCTTTAACCAGGGTTAGAGGGTGGCCGTTGACAACGACAGGCCGATCGGGTCCAAGCTCTTGTAATTTTTCGAGCGCTTTTTGTAAAGTGGGCACGTCCTCAAATTCTAGGTGGCCGGTGCCCTTGAGAAATCCGCCTGGAAACTTATGAAAGCGGATTGTTCGGGGTTGGAGGCCGATATGTTCTTGAAGGGCTGCCCTTAATGCGCCTTCATCTGCTTCACCTTGAGTTGGAAATCCAGACATGAAGAGCTGATTTGATGCGTCGGAAACGACAGCGCGTCTTTGCGAGATGGCGGCAACAATTTGACGACCAAGGAATTCCAAACCATTGATAGTTACTGCAGCGGCCTCGGCTTCAGCTAGAGTTGAGTATTTGGCAAAACCAAATCTATGATTGTAGGTCGAATGGGTTAGGACAAAAGAGTGAGCATCTGATAAATGAATGAATAATGTATACTAATGATGATGATATACCCTCTTGCTAATCCATCACTGTTCCTGACCACATCAACCTTGTTGACTGGAGTGTGTTGCTTGAGAAACTCGGTCAGAACCTCTTCTGTGACCGAGAATGAAAGGTTACTCAGATAAACAGCGAATTGCTCGGAAGAATCGATGGCCGATAGAGTCTGAGGCTGCTGAGAAGTGTTGTTCGATTCGGATGGTGGCTGGGAGGCAGCAGGGAGCTCCTCAAAGCAGAATGAGCTCGAGTTGAAAGCTCTGATCGAAGTTACATTACTCTGAGACAGTTTGAGGTAAGACCTCAGGTTAGCAGCCAGAGGAAGTCGACAAGGAGCCGACGAAAGAGGGGTAGACGCCTGGGAGGCTCTGAGGCAAGTTCTGATGAAGTTTTTTGAGATCATCGTTCGTCAAAAAATTTGGAGTCTGGAATAGTTCCTGAGTCGGAGCTCGGAGGCGAGGTCCAAAATTTCTGATTTATACCATGAAAAGTTGATCATAGGGTTAGGTTTCAAGTCACAATCCGCAGTATTCCGGCCGAGTTGTGGTTGAGGTTTTCGAGAGCGATCTAATCGACATTCTTCAAACGGTCCTCAGTGGATTGTATGACGACACGAAATCGACAAAACCTCATCAGGAACACGGCCATAGCAACTAATATCACATCATCAAAATTGTTTGGATAGACGATGATGGCGTGGAATCAATGACCTAGCCATTTGGTTTAAGCAAAGTTGCAGCCATCAGGTCTGAGGAACAAGAAAACTTTTGAATTATTTTACAACCAGATATTAAAATTATCGTTAAGGATATCAAATTTAACACTAAGTTCGTCAAGAGCGATAATTCATCAACCTTCATTTGGTCACTTAACTAATTCATACTAATATTTCAAAATTGTAAGAATAGAGGAGATAGTTTGTACCCAAGAGAAACAACCAAAGATCGAAATTAAAAGGCAATAAACAGCCAATGGTAAGGTCTACATTACAGACCAGTAGGAAGAAATTCAAGAGAAACACAAAGCTGAAGACCTCAAAAATAGTCTGTTGCATTATTAAATTCCTCAGCTTCATTTGGCCCTTCACACATTCACATCAGATTGGCTTCAAGCTTTATTGAATTCAGATTTAATTTTCTTTATGGCTACAAATACCACTGAGATTAACAGGTTTAGTACTAGTCCCATTAATCTCTACAGTTTGACTAAAATCTAAATTATTTGAAGGTGACATATTATGGACTCCAACAATTAGTTTTACAAAATCAGTTGATTGCAGTATTTTCATGCCTTTATTAAATAAAGTAATAAAAAAATATGTGCAATGTGTTTGGCTTTCATCCAATTGGCCAATCTGTACAAAAACGTATGAAAGTGATGGATTAACATTTTTTCCCACAGCTTAGAAAACTGAAGAAAATGACTTGGAAATAGAAAACCAGCTTTAATCTTATCTTCAAGATTGCTCTTGAGCTTTATTACTCAAAAATAAGCACTTTTTTGCAACGAATATAGGTTAATATTTTTATGAAAATAATTTTGTCTTTTTCCATAATTTGAATTGGCTTCAAATATTTATTATGTATTACTCTTTAATATCTCAGTTACATTGAAATGATCTGGATGATTCTTATGTAAATTCAAATTCAATTCATTCTTACGCACTTGATATTTGGTAGATATGAGCTATGATTAATTTCCAATCTCTTCAAAAAAAACATGCTTTAACCTTATTTATTTTAATTATATTCAGATCTTTTTAAAAGAAATTACATTTTGAAATCATTTCTTTACTTAAATATTTTTTGAACATAATTATTTTCAAAAATAAAATTTTTAATCTAATTGGATTATATTTGAATTTTATTAAAACAATATCTCAAACTTTTTTGATTTGATTTAATTAATTATTTTTGGCTAATTTAAAATAAAATTAAATGGAGTTATAAAGTCATTCTAAAAAAAGATTTTATTATTTAAAGATTAACCTTGTTTATAGAAATCCACAAATGATCATTGAATTTTTTTAAATATATATATACATATATATATAATTTAATTCATTATTATGTTTTTGGAATGATTTTGAATTAAGTTAATTTTCAATTGATACTCAAAAAATAAACCTATGAAAGTAAAAAAATGGAAAAATCCTATACCTAAAATAAAATCCATTTCAAATTCTTATTAAAATTATCATATAATATGAATTTAAATCTCAAGAAAAAAAGATTATCAGTCAAACCAAGAAATGAATTCCAACTTAATAATCATTTCTTTCTTCATTTTATTATTGAAGAGGAAAAATATATAGTATATTTTTATAAACTCAAGAAAAATAACCATTCAAGTTGTGCAAATTTTCATTATTATTATTTTTTCAATTTATTATTATAATAGCTTATCAAAAAAACATATATATGTATATTCAAATATTTAAGCTTATATGAATATATACATACAATTCAACCAAACTTTGAATTCTTATTACAAAGATTCCAAATGTTAGATAAATTAATGAATTTTAATGAAATAAAGGATTTATAAGTTATTATGAATGTCTCTCATAGTTATTACATTTTTTCATTGTATTTACAATAGCTTCTATTTATTTAAATTATTAATTCTCATATACATACAAGTCAAAAAGTTAAAGAAAAATACAAAGAAATTTCTCAGTAAATGAAAATTCGAATAGTTTGAGATGGATTTTCTAGGGTTGATTAATTTTTAAAATTTACTCATGTGTAATTTTATAGCATCAAAAAATAACTAAATAGAAATACCACTCAAGGAAGCTCTTATTTTGAATTAATGTGTTTTTATAGATGAAATTCCACATTAAAAACCACCTATCCCTTTTCCTTAAAATAATTTGATTTCTTAAATAGAACTCCGTGTAATTCAGCTTAGAGCCATATTAAAAAAATAAACCATTTCCCTATAAAAATAACCAAACTAATGAGCTGTAATCAAAGTATTAATCAGTTTTTCCAATCTTATTCAATTCATTTAAAAATATTGTGTTTTAAAACTTTTTTTTCTTAATTAACACACCATATTTCATCCCCAAAAATTTGTTTTCCAAATGAACCTCATCTTTCAATAACATGAAATAATATATCATCATAGTGAGGATATTCAGGAAATATCAAATAATCTTATTATTATTTCAAAATTAACATCCTGAAGGTTAATTAAATCTTCAAATTATTATTTGAAACTAGTTGAGAAACCTTTCTGGAATCTCTCCCATAATTAAAAAGAATGGCTTTCAATTGATGGAATTAGAGGAACTCCACAAATACTACAAACAGCTTAATCTTAGTGTACTAATTTGTAACAACCATCCATCAGGGGTAAGGGTATTCATTCATACACCCACTCAAACACCCCAAATCAGCAAATCCAGTATCTGCATCAGCATTCAGTTTCAGCAATCTTCATTCTGAAACATACATACAGCTTGGTACCTCAATACAGCCTGTCAATACCTGTACAGGTTGGATTCACCCAATACAGTTTCAATACACCAGTATGGAACTGTATGATCACTCAAATACACCACACCTCTTGTACAGGTTCTGTACAGCTGTACAGGACCTGTATTGGCCAGACTCAATTCAATCATCAATTATTCTCATGAAAATTCTTCCTCTGGATCAGGGCTGGTGATTCTCACATATACCAGCCCCTCTTTCTCCCCCCTGGGGACTTTTCCCCAGTTAATTAATTTAGTTTATTTATTATTTTATAATTATTCTTATCCTTATATTTGGGTATTATAATTATTCAATTTTAAGTTAGTCTTTGCCTGTACAGTATGAGTTGGGTGGCCATATCCTTATTAACCCTTCTCTTTCCATTCTGACAGGTTGAAACAGTGGACTTGGACTTGTTTGTGGTTGGCTCTTCTATTTCTTACTCTTCTTTCTTGTTGCTGCTTTTCTTATATTTATTCTTTTAGCAATTCATCTTTAACACTCTTCAGTGTATTCCTTCTTACCATATCTTTGAGCCCTCCATAAGTGAGTCTCAGTTTACTGAGTGCCAGGCCCTCTTCACTTCAAAGAGTCCCTGTGACATTAAATTAATTATCTCATATTTGATTCTTTCTTTTCATTCATTTATATTAATTTTCTCTCATTCATCAATTACAATCTTTTTATGATTTAATGATCTCTAATGATTATGATTTTTTTTCTCTCATCAATTTTCCTATCATTCATTTCATTCAAAATGAAAATAGATTCTCTTTCTCATTTCAAAAATTCTGCTGACCATTTCACTTTATTCTTTATCATTCTCATTTCTCTTTGTGTCTGAATTCAGGTTTTTATCAGGTTATTTGAGTGGAATTATTTGGGTTAATTGATTCATCATTCAGGGATTTTTATTGATTTGGGGTATTCGGTGATTTTGGTTTTGAAATTTCTCAAATTTATTGATTGATTCCTCAAGACATTGATTTCACCTCAAGACTTTGATTTGACTTTGATTGATTTGATTGATTGACTTGATTTGATTCCTCAAGATAGCTGATTTATCCTCAAGATTTGATTTGATTTATTAATTTGAATTTGATTCCTCAAGAAAATTGAATTTATTTTTGAAGATATTGATTGAATTCCTCAAGACTTAATTGATTTGATTTTGAATTGACTTGATTTACTTGATTTGAATTATTGATTGAAATTGATTATTCATAAGAATTTGACTTTGTCATCTTCACTCTTCAAGATTTATTCATATTGATTCACTTCAAGACTATTGATTGATTTCTCAGGTTCATCAATATTCTCATTTGATCGTTTTGGTCAAGCCTTATTTTATTCAAAGTATCATCAAGCTTTTATTCATTCTTCTTTCATGATGCCAGTTCAGCATAGCCCACCAGCCAAGAATACAAGATCCCAGAGACATCAAGCTGTTCTCACTCCTACACCAAGGGCCCCTCTTGACCCCACACCATCAGTTCATCAACTGAGTGCAAATTTGGACAGAGGACCACCCTCCAGAAGAGGAGGTGTGAAGTCTAGAAGATAAAGATCATTCTCTGGACTATTGGGTGGTTATCCTGGTGTTTCTCAAGGGCCTAGAAGTAAATTGGGGGAAGCTGAAGATGAGGAGGGGGAGGAGTCTGTGGAAGAGGAAGAATCTGAGGAGACTGAAGTGGCAGCTGCCTTGGCAGGTGCTCCTGAAGCTCCTGAGGCTCCAAATCTAGCCCTTTCTAATCAACCTTCTGTCTCTCAAGCTGAACCAAATTTCCTCAAGATGATGGCGCAAATGACTCAGTTTATGGGACAACTCACTCAAGCAGTTGCCCCAAGGGACACTTCAAAAGTCCCCGCATTCAAGACTCCATCAATGAAGGCACCAGATTATTTTGATGGTACTAAAGCTCATAAATTGAGAGGATTCATTCAATCCTGTCAATTAATATTTCATAATGACCCGGCAAACTTCTTCTCTGACAGGAAGAAGGTGCTTTACTCAACTTCTTTTCTTACTGGTAGAGCTGGCAAATGGATTGAACCTTACCTCTCAAATATCTCCAATGAAGACCCTTCTTATCTCCTCAATAACTGGCAGTTATTTGAAACCCAGTTATTCACTCTGTTTGGTGATCCCAATGAAGTCAGAAAAGCTGAACAAGAGTTGGAAAATTTGAGGATGAGGGAAAGTGGTCAAGTTTCCTTGTACATAGCTGATTTCAGAAGTTTAATGTCAAGAATTGGAGACTGGGGGGAAAGGGCCTATATTCATGTGTATAGAAGAGGCTTGGCATCAAGATTGTTGGACCAATTGGCTTCTCACCCTGGAACTTTTGATAGTCTTCAAGAACTCATGGATATCACCTTGGAATTAGATACAAGGTACCATGAGAGGAAGAAGAAAAAGGGCAGTCATCAAGAGAAGAAGCCTCCAATCAGTGAATCCAACTCCTCCAAGCCCCCTCAAAGTTCATCATCACAGAAGCCTTATCACAAGAAGAATAAGAAGGGGAAGAATTTTAAAGTGTCCAAAGACAAACCTCATGCTGCTCTCCTCAATAAGGACAACAAATTAATTGGTTCTGAAAAGGAGAGGAGGATTAAAGAAGGCTTGTGCAATTATTGTGGTGGAAAGCACCCATTTGAAAAATGCTTCAAGAGGCCTGAAAATAGGCAAGGGTCATCAAAAGGCTTCCCTAGCAAGCAGGGAAAAGCCTGAGTGGGAATCATGATGTGTTCAATGGTTCTCACTTATTTCCTTCAAGAGCACAATTGTGCACTCTGAATACTAGTGTCAAGAAATCTTTAAAATTTCTTATTTTTTCTTCAATCTCTGATATTTTTTATAGTATTCTCATTGATTCTGGTGCTACAAACTCTTTTATTGCAAAGAATTTTGTTCTCAAGTACTCATTGACCATGTCAGAGCTCCCTGAAAAGATTCCTCTTTTCATCCTGGATTCCAGTGAATCCACTTCCTTGTTCATCACCCATTATACCAAGTGGGTTGTTGATTTACCTTCCTTCACAAGCTTTGAATGGGCTTTCTTTATCATAGATTCACCCAAGGGAGAAGACCTGATATTGGGCTATGATTTCCTTTACCATTTTAATCCCATTATTGATTGGAAAAATGGATTGATCACCTATGATTCTAGTCATAAGGATTCTAGTGGTATTATTCCTTCTACTAGTAATGACTTAGCCACTGCTGTCAACAGTGTTGCTCTGGTTGGTGAACTTAAGACACCTTCCCTTCCTTCTTCTGTCCATAACCCTTCCATTATTCCCTCTCAGTCATTACTTCCATTAAGAGATGAAGTCTTCAAAGATATAAAGGATGTTGGAGAAGATGTTGCCATATCTTCACTTCATCTCTTCCAAGGGGATATGGACCTTCCTACCTTATCTTTTCATGCATCCCTGGAGGAGCAGTGGGATGAGGAGGAAGAGCCAGAAGAAATTGAAACTGTGTTGAAGGTTGTTCCTACTGCTTATCACCAATATTTGGATGTATTCTCCAAGGTGAAAGCTGAGAAACTTCCTCCACACCGCGCCTGTGATCACCATATCAAATTGGAGGGTCTTCTACCTCCAATTGGTGTTATCTACTCATTATCAAATCAAGAGTCAGAAACACTGCGGGCCTACATTTCAGAGAATGTAGAGAAAGGTTTAATTAGACCAAGCTCCTCTTCAACAGGAGCACCTGTCCTTTTTGTCAAGAAAAAGGATGGAGGTCTTCGTTTGTGTGTTGACTACCGCAAACTCAATGCTGTCACTAGGAAGAAAAGATACCCTGTTCCTCCTATGAACCAGCTCCTTACCGTATTCAATGGTTCCACTATCTTCTCCAAGATAGATTTGCGTGGTGCATATAACCTTTTCAGAATCAAAGAGGGGGATGAGCACTTAACTGCCTTCAGAACCAAGTATGGTAGTTATGAGTATTTGGTCCTGCCATTTGGTTTTACCAATGCTCCTGCTTCTTTCCAGAATCTGGTAAATGATATATTTGCAGATTTCTTGGATGTGCTTGTTGTGGTTTATCTAGATGATATTATGGTATTCTCAAGTTCTGAGGAAGAACATGTCAAACATGTGACCCCTGTCCTCCAAAGACTCAGAGAAAATAATTTATTTGCCAAAGCCTCCAAGTGTGAAATACTTGGGCTATGTTGTTTCAAGTGATGGCCTCAAGATTGATTCTTCAAAAGTTCAGCAAATCCTCAATTGGCCTCAGCCCAAAAACATCAAGGCCCTTCAATCTTTTCTTGGCTTTGCCAATTTTTATCGTTGTTTCATTAAAAATTATTCCAAAAAAATCACTTCTCTCACTTCCCTTCTCAAAAAAGATTCTCCTTTAATCTTCAATGAGGAAGCTCTTAGTCAGTTTCAAGCACTCAAAGAAGCTTTCACCTCTGCTCCTATCTTATCCCATTTCAATCCATCTCTACCTACTATTGTAGAGACTGATGCTTCTGATTATGCATTGGGAGCCGTACTGAGTCAGGTGAATGACTCAGGAAAGCATCCCATTGCATTTGATAGTCGCAAGCTCTTACCAGCTGAACTCAACTATGAAATTCATGACAAGGAACTCCTTGGAATAGTTTGGGCTCTCAAGCGCTGGAGAGCATTTCTTCTTTCTCTTTCCATTCCTTTTGAGGTCTTGACAGACCACTCTTCCTTGCAGTATTTCATGTCTTCCAAAGTTCTTACTTGTCGTCAGGCCCATTGGGCTGAATTTCTCTCAGAATTTCATTTCACTATCACTTACCGCCCAGGCAGGCTGGCCACTTTACCAGATGCCTTGTCACGTCGGGAAGACGTGTACCCAGAGAGGGGGGTGGACTTCATCAGCAAGAATCCTCAAAATTTTCATCAAGTACTTAAGCAAGATGGAATTCAAGAGTCAAGATTCTTCTCAATCAAAGTGAAAATTTTCTCAGATTTAGTGGACAAGATTCAAAAAGAAGTATGGCAAGACAAAGACTATAAAGAAATACTCAAGCAACTAGCAAGAGGTGAATCAGTTCCAGATTATTCTCTTGAACCTCAAGCCAAGTTATTATTATTCAAAGATAGAGTGGTAATCCCAAGCAATGAAGAACTTCAACTCAATATTCTTCAAAAGCGTCATGACTCACCATTGGCTGGCAATCCTGGCCAGGATAAGACCCTCAAGCTCATCAAGAGGGATTTTTATTGGGCTGGCATGAATCAATTCATCAAGGACTATGTGTCCTCATGTCAGCAATGTTCAAGAAACAAGAACATTCATCACAAGAAGTTTGGACTACTCAAGCCTCTTTCAATTCCGTCTGGTCCTTGGAATTCATTATCAATGGACTTCATCACTCAATTGCCACTGTCAAACAACTTTGATTCAATTTTAGTAGTTGTGGACAGATTCTCAAAAATGGCAATCTTCATTCCAACTTATGGAACAATCACTGCTCTGGACTTAGCTCAAATCTTCATTAGTCATGTATTTTCCAAGCATGGCCTTCCAGTCAGTATTGTCAGTGATAGAGGATCCTTATTTGTTTCATCATTTTGGACTCAATTGTGTCAGCAGCTCAAGATATCAAGAGATCTTTCAACTGCCTTTCACCCTGAAACAGATGGACAGACAGAGAGGGTAAAGCAGATACTAGAACAGTACCTTTGGATGTATGTCAGCTATCATCAAGATGACTGGTACACCTGGCTCCCTCTGGCTGAATTTGCCTATAATAATGCAGAACACTCATCAACCAAGCAATCACCTTTTTTCACCATTTATGGAAGAAATCCCAGCTTTGACTCAATCCATATTTCTCAAGACTCACCTGCTGGAAAGTTATCAACAAAACTCCAATCAGTACAGCAAGTTGTCAAAGAAGAATTAGAGTCAGAAATAAGGAGATTCAAGATGTATGCAGATAGAAATAGAGCAATTCCACCTGATTTCCAACCTGGGGACAAAGTATGGCTAGCTTCCAAGAACATCAAGACCACAAGACCCACCAAGAAGTTATCAGAAAGATGGTTGGGACCTTTTGAAGTTCTGAAGAAGATTGGAAGCCATGCATATCACCTCAAGTTGCCTCAGCAATGGAAGACAGTTCACCCTGTATTCCATGTGTCCTTTTTAGAACCAGTCAAGCATTCAACTATCCCAAATCGTCATCAATTGCCGCCACCACCAGTTTTAGTGGAGGAGCAAGAAGAATGGGAAGTGGCTCAGGTTCTGGACTCAAAACTCAAAAGAGGTAAATTATGGTATCTTGTAGAGTGGAAAGGATTCAGTGAAGACCCAGAAAGAACCACTTGGGAACCAGCTTCAAACCTTACCAACTCACCAGATCTTGTCAAGGACTTCCATTCATTGTATCCAGACAAGCCTGGTCCAAATACCTCAAGAGTTTGATTTATGGTGCTTGGTGGGGAGAAGAAGTTATGAAAGTAAGTTCCTCTCCTGGCATGCACATTTAAGGGGGTATTCTACCCATATGTTGTTGTAAGAATCACCTTGGCCACTTTGTGAGCACTTGTCAATTCTTTGGACAGATTCAGGATGCATAAAACACCAATACCCTCCGATTTGGACCTTATCAAGATATGGCCAAATGTTTCTTTCTTTCTTTTTATTTATCATTTCAATTTATGCCAATCATCATAATTCAAGACATTCATTACTTCAAGTCATTTACGGCAATTCCTTTCAGAAGTCATTTATGGCAATTCTTTTCAATTTTATGGTGCTTGGTGGGGAGTGGAAGTTATGAAAGTAAGTTCCATCTCCTGGTATGCATCCCTGAGGGTTCTACTTCTTGTAAAACATTACCTTGGCCACTCTGTGAGCATCAAATGCTTGGTTTTTATTTTTCAGACACTTCTGGCCAGAATCAAGAAACTCACCACAAGAAGGACCAACCATCAGGATTTTTCTTTATTTCTTTCTTTACTCTCATTTTCTTCTTTACTTGTATAATTCCTTTTCTTTTCTTTATTTCTTTTAAAGCAGCAACATCCCCCTCCAAATCACGTATTGGGAGGTTCCTCTATTTTTTATTCTTATTTTATTTCATTTATTAGTATTTATAAGAGTATGAATAGAAGCCAAACCAAACACAAACAAGAACAAACTACTGTTTTAACACCACCCAAATCGTCAAAGTTCACGGGGACTCAGTCATCAACTCATGGAGAATACCCAAGCAGAAGGGTCAAGACGTCAAACTCAGAGAAAACCCTCAAGGAAGTGGGCCATAACTCAATTATGGCCCCCCCACTCAAGCCCTCCTTGGTCTGGATTCATCACCCAGGGCCTTCCCTGCAACTTTGGGGAGGCCATGGTCTTGGTGGTCCTGGACCCCCCAATGGGTCCAGGCCATGTAGGTGAATTTATGGGTCATAGGGCCAATCTATGGTCCCATGGTACCCCTGGGGGCCTCCAATAGCCCCCATGGACCGCAGCGTACGTCCCGCGGACCACAAAGAAGTAAAATGGCCAAATAGGCCAAGGAATCCAATAATACCTTAAATGGCCATAGATGGCCATAGGTCAAGAAATCAACCATAATCACCCAGAACCTCAAAATGGCAAGAAATGGCCATATGTTCTAATATGACCAAAGATCACCAAGAAGACCAATTAGGCCAAAAGGGCCATAAGGGCATGATCCATCCAGACCTACCATAGCAAGGGCCACAGCCTAAGATTGTTATGGAGGGCTGTTGAGGCAGTTTTTCAAATCCAATGGGGACAAGACCCCTGAATTCACTTTTTTATAAATTCTTCTGATTAAGTCTGGCCAGATGGGTACACTTCATATACTCATCTGGCCCCATTCTTTGAGCACAAGAGCTCAGTGGCCATCCATTTGGGATACAACCCAAGGCCAGACCCCAAGGGCAAGTAAACTCATTGAATCAGAAGAAAAGTATAGTCCAAAGTGGGGTACTTACTCAAAGTTAAAAGAAGGGGGGAAAATAAATTTTAATTGACAGAGAAGAGTTGAAGAAGGATTTCAAGATAATGGTCAAAAGAAACTTTTGAAGGAGTGTGTGGGGTAGTGAGATGCCACTCAACAGTGGCAGGGTATTATGGTGTTCAGGAGCCCACCAGTTTCAAGAGGGGGATACTGTAACAACCATCCATCAGGGTTAAGGGTATTCATTCATACACCCACTCAAACACCCCAAATCAGCAAATCCAGTATCTGCATCAGCATTCAGTCTCCGCAATCTTTATTCTGAAACATACATACAGCTTGGTACCTCAATACAGCCTGTAACAATACAGTTTCAATACACCAGTATGGAACTGTATGATCACTCAAATACACCACACCTCTTGTACAGGTTCTGTACAGCTGTACAGGACCTGTATTGGCCAGACTCAATTCAATCATCAATTATTCTCATGAAAATTCTTCCTCTGGACCAGGGCTGGTGCTTCTCACATATACCAGCCCCTCTTTCTCCCCCCTGGGGACTTTTCCCCAGTTAATTAATTTAGTTTATTTATTATTTTATAATTATTCTTATCCTTATATTTGAATATTATAATTATTTAATTTTAAGTTAGTCTTTGCCTTTTCTCTCTTTGCCTGTACAGTATGAGCTGGGTGGCCATATCCTTATTAACCCTTCTCTTTCCATTCTGACAGGTTGAAACAGTGGACTTGGACTTGTTTGTGGTTGGCTCTTTTATTTCTTACTCTTCTTTCTTGTTGCTGCTTTTCTTATATTTATTCTTTTAGCAATTCATCTTTAACACTCTTCAGTGTATTCCTTCTTACCATATCTTTGAGCCCTCCATAAGTGAGTCCCAGTTTACTGAGTGCCAGGCCCTCTTCACTTCGAAGAGCCCCTGTGACATAATTGTACCAGAGAAGGTATAACTGAAGAGAGTAAAGAAAAAGGAATTACCTCAATTGGAAATAATCTGAAAGAAATGTGACTAGCTCATGGTGTTATTGATTAACTAATTATAAGAAAACATTTCAAACCATTAGAAATATTTTCTTTTCAAGATGAAAAATTGGTTGCCTATAAGAATTAATAATATTTCCTTATCAATAAAGTATGTAAATGAAACAAATCTTCATATAATAATGATTTATATTCTAACTATTGATATTTATTTTGAGTAATTATAAACCTGATAGCAATACATAGCCTATATATGAGCGAAATTATCAAGAGTAGTGTTAAATTAATGATTAGAATAATCAATATTATTTTGATGATATGAATACAATAATTAATACCCCTGTTATTTATCATTATAGAACTTCAATTAATTAATTTCACGTGATGTTGAAATTTATGAAAGCTTATAAAGAAGATTTAGGGTCAAAATTATCAAAAAGGAAGCAAATACTGATTCTAAATTTGAGTTATAAAAGTGGATATTTTAAGTAATAATTTTGTTTTCTCCACCCTCTTAGACAAATTCCTTAGAAAAAAGACGAAATAGTAGTGTCCTTTTCCAGTTCAATATTATATTTGAATTAGAATTTTTTTTCTTCACCAGGATCATGATAATGAAGAACTGAAAGATTAAGGGAGCCTCAAGTAAATGAAAATATATTTTGAGAATGAAAAAAAGAAAGAAGAAAGGTGGTGTAAGCAGAGCAATATGTGCCTTAATATGTCTTTTGATAAGGATATTTAGTTGAGAAATAACTCATTTTAAAGAATAGAAATGGCGCAATTGAATTGAATCAAAGTTAAGAAAAAGATAGATGATTTTAATCACATCGTTATTAAGCTTTAAAATGCCCTCGTCTAAGCTTATGTGACTTCATATCTCTTCTAAGAAGGAGATTTGATTAAGAAATGAATCATTTTAAAAAATTGAAATGGCAAAATTAATTTGAATAAAAATGCAGAAAAATACAGATGCATTCAAACACATTTCTGTTGAGATTAAAAATTACCTTTTCAGAGCTGAATAGTTTTTTCCTCTAATTTAAAGATTCTAAGGATTGTCTATGAGACTCTTAGAAATGAAACTACGTGTTAAGAGTACTAATAGTTCCTTGTAATTGGAATGAAATAAATTAAACCATTGTTACCAATAATAAAACTTAATTATTATCAAAAATTTGAGTGATAAAAACTAGAATTATTATGCATATTATTAATATAGTTATTCTATTAACATGATAAGTCACTGAAAATAATTTTGAAATATATATATAAATGAAATTGAATTTTTTTTTGCTTAATTATCATGAAGTCAATTAATTATACCCAATCAAAATTTCTCAAAAACACCTTTTTAATTTTGGGTGTTTTGCAAGAAAATTGATAATAAAATACCCATAAATTTCAAATATAAATAGAAACAATGATTCAAAACTTAATATTAATTTTTTCATCAAAATTTAAGTTGTGTATTGGTCAAAGTTCCAAATTTAGTTTTTGAGCCAAATAGTGTTCTGAATTTGTATTGATATATTTTTTTCTGAGTTCTTTTACTTTGATAAACCATAATATATTTTAAGAAACAGAAACTGAATAAATGAAAATATAAAATAAAGCTAACTAAAAAAATAAATAAATTTCATATTTCAATGAGGTTTTCTCAGCTAGAGTCTAGAATTTGAAAATCATAAGAGGTAGGAATCTTGTTTTTTAACTCTAAAAAAAAGCCAAAAATTATAAAAAAAATTGTAATTATCAAAAAAACAAATTACAAAAACTAAAAAAGGAGTGTCAGCCTGTGACTCAAAACCAGAGCACAAGCATGATAGCCAAAATACCATAAACCAATGGTATAGCCAAGATACCACCAAAACTTGGAACTGAGCCAAATCAGCTCAAAAGGTATCAAAAGAAAGAGGAAACTCACCTTTTCCTGAAAATATAAGTCCCATCACCATAGGACAAGAAATAACAAAGTTATTCCTGCTCAAAGTTATTGCCAAGCATAAACCTTAATTTTCACCTCTCATCTAAAATATAGAAGGAGAGGCTTAACCCCATGAAATGGGTATTCAAAATGAAGCTCTAAGCCAGGGCTATCCAATGGTACCAGCCAAACTGAGCTAGCACCAATATTACTGGAGTTATGGTCAATTTCAGGCCAAATAAGGGTGAACAAAACATTCACCTCTCATCTAGCTTCTACAGTTTTAGTGTGGGATACCTGAAGTGGGGTATTTTTGGAAAGAGAACAATCAGGGCTATCTGATGGTGTCATCCACTTCCCCATATCTCAACTACTGCAGAAGTTATGGGGCAAACAAGCTCAATACAGCTTTTTGCCTAAAACATGCAAATGTACAAAAATCTTGTACATGGGATAACTTTGCCATATTTAATGATACCCATATCAAATGAGGTACCATTGTGTAGAGCACATACAGGGCTACACACTGAGCCAATTTTGAGGTTGATATCTCAAGAATTGACAAAGTTATGGCTGTTTTAAGGTCAAAATCCCACCTGCTGTCATATACAGCCTTACCATGGGATAATATCCCATAACCATGCATATGAGGTGTCAAATAGACAAAGAAGCATGTTTTTACTTCAATACCTCATATGTCAGTCAATACTGGGGTCCCATACAGTTTCTGTACAGCATTCTACGCGTCATACACGTCAGAATCAGGCTGTGAGGTCCCCAGATGAAAATTTTCACCCTGTATTGGTGAAAACCACCCAGATGTGGTTTCAAAACCACATCTGAGCCCAATACAGGTTATACAGGCTGTTTGCAAACCACAAGCCAGTACTAGAAAGTGAAAAAATCTTCACTTCCTCTACGTGGAAAGGTCTAGCACCCTTTCCACCCCATTTCAGGATAAAAAGGAGGCTTTTCACAGCCACAATAGCTTTCCTCATCCTGCTCTTGAATACCCTACGTAGTAAACTGTCAAAAACAGTTTTACTCTTGGGTAATAAACAGGTATAATTATATATTTAATTATTGTAACTCTTATTATAGTAACCCAACTGGTAAGATTGCACCCTGGGTTCTCAATAGTGCTCACCACCACTATTATCCAATAGTAGAACCCCTTAATTATATTATAAATCATCTTTTAAATCAATTTTCTACGTGTCACAGTCATAATTCTAGTTGTAAATACTCTTATTACCACTTCAATATAGACTCAGCCTGACATTTTGGGGGTCTGGCCGTGTTTTTTACTTATTCTTGGACCTTACAAGTAAGTTTTTCTCTTTTTTATCATTTATTGACACCTGTTTTAACTTTTTTAGGCGTCATTTTCTCTATCAATATATATTTTATATATATTTTTTTTAATTTTTAAATAAATACTCATATATTATAGAGTATCAGTCACGTGGCTAATAACCACAAGACCAGTATTTTTGGCGTGTTTTGTATATAAAAACACTTTTAAGCCACTAATACAGTCTTAATTCTTAATTGAATCAAGACAGCTCATACTGATAAACCAACAGTTGAGGCGTGTTTGGGCACATTGTTAACGCAATTGCCCTGTAATACACCATCTTTTGACAGATTATACTCGCTAATTACAAGTATTCTGTGAGATATTGGTATACAAACAGTATACCACATATCAGTAAGCTGTATTTTTGATGTGGAATTGTTAATTAAATTACATTTTCATAATACAAGGGCATATTGTAATAATATACAAGCCCAGAGGCCATTCTTAGACGTGCAAACCAGCCTTTTAAGAAGTCTTAACTGACATAAGCCCTCTTTTTCCTGTTTGATTCAGTGGAAGAAAACTTCATACCACTTGAGACCCAGTCACAGGCCAACACACCAGTGACACCCTCAGAACCAGAGGGAAGCAAGGGCAAAGGAAAAAGGCTTAGTGAAAGCCTCATCACAGCCAAAAAGGGGACACCAATAGCCACTCAGAGGAGTAGAAAACCACGAAACTCTGCTTCAATACAAGGTAAACCAACATTAACCACTTGTACAGGGAAGATTACAATTATTAACCCAGTTGTAACCTCCAAAGGAAAACTGTCCAAATCAGCAGATAATAAATTTGTACAAGGCACAGTCAAAGGTAAATACCCTAAGAACATAAAGTTTTTGACTGCTTGCAAACACTGATATGTCCCCTGCATACCTCAGAGACCTTGGCTTCCAAAGGAACCAGCCAGAGGACAGAGAAGGATTGTCCAGAACCAGAAGACCTGGAAGAAGACACCTTGGACACAGTGGTGGATGGCAAAACAATGAGGGAGATAATATCAACCTTGCCATTCACACACCAATTCAACAGGAACCTCAAACCAGAGGACTGGAAGGATATGGATCAAGTTCTTCAGATCCACCAACTCCTCAAAGACTTATTTCAATGGAGCATGGACAACAAGAGGTTCAACCTAGCAACTCACTGGGCAGAACTTGGATCAAGTTGCCAGAAGATCTGTCTCAAAGAGATAGACTTCAAAGACCTTATGGTAATCACCAAAGGTTGGAATCCTACCAGGCAGAACAGACTCCTGGAGGCAAGGGCACAGAGGATAAGGGAGAATCAAGCCACTATCCAAGAAATAGAAGAACAATTAACCCAGACAGGGCCTACTCAGATTCCTTCAGGTTCACAAGGAGTCGGCCAAATCAGCTCTCCAGTGGCTTCACACTATTCATAAACCAGCAGATCAGTGGCCAAGAGTCACCATTCTTCACAATTCCAGGAAGTTTCCAGGAGAAGACAAGGAAACAAGGGCAAGAACAAAGCCTCCTTCAACCAGAGGAGGAAAGAGTCAGACCCCATGATCCAGAAGCTGTTAGATTTGGTAAAAGAAGTACACAAGAACCAGAAGTAGTTGTAAACCACTCTAGAATCAGTAGTCCTAGTAATAGAAACATTACCCCCACTCAGACTGAAAATAACATTGTCACATCTGAGAGTAACATCAACAGTGATACACTGTGGTTACAAATGTCCCAATATGCTGAACAATCTGCAAAGCAGTTTGCAGAAATTAAAGCTAGCCAAGAGAGGATGAGACAAACTCAAGCCTCCTTGGAACAAATAGTTAAGAACCTTCAAGAAGGATATGCTCAACTGAGCAAAGCCTCTGAAGAAACAAACAAAAGACTGAATATAGTCTTTGAAGAACAACACCACAGCACAAGGGACAGGGAGTGTCTGGATCAAGAAATTAACAAGTTGTTTAATGCCTACCATAGCTTGAAGCCCCAACCACAAGGCCAAGCTATGGATAATCCATATCAACCAGATGACATCAAACCAGATGCCATGTTGATGAATAAGGCAAGATCCCCATCACAATACCAAGATGGAGATGGCATGTCTTATTCAGAGAAGGAAGCCTTGAAACAGCTTCCTGAGGCCTCAAACTGGCCCAAATTCTCTGGATCAGGAGAATATGATCATATGGAACTCATAGATTATATTGATGGACTCTTCATTGATGTACCAAGCATACCAGACTACTGGATCACTGCTAGATTGAATACTGCATTTAAAGGACATGCTAGTATATGGTACACAGAAATGAAAGAAATCCATGGCAGGAGAAACTGGCCATGGTGGAAGAGTCAAATCATCCAAAAGTACAGTAATGGAACTTGGATATGGCAAAAGACTATGTCATTTGAAAATGACAAATACTCTGTGGACAAAGATCCATATGAGTGGTGTCTTAGACAGTCTAAAAGACTCAAAGCCATTGATCCTCAGATGAACATCCAAATGAGGAATCACAAACTCCTGACACAACTGCCAGGAGAGCTAGAGCATGCAGTAAAATGCAGTTGCAACCGAAATTGCACTCTAGATGGCATAGCCAACACCTTACAAGACATAAGGAAGAGGACTAATATAGGGAAATTCACCCCATATAGAAGCAGCAGTTTCAAAGAGAAACAACCACTCAGGGTAGAGCTTAAAGAAAAACCCAGAGAAAGAGTAGCAGCAGTGGCTAAGAAGAAGAATTCTTGTCACAATTGTGGTTCAACAGACCACTATGACAACAACTGCCCAAAGGCAAAGAAAAAAGTCTATGCCATAGAGAAAGTCCCTGAGGAAGAAACTCCAACAGAGGATTCTGAATCAGACTCCATGGGTGATGCTATCAGAGAGCCATCTGAGGATAATAAAGACCCAAGAGAGGAATTTCTAGTGGAATACCAAGAGGAAACCCCACTGGAAATCCAGGACATACAGTTGGAAGCAGGCATGCCACAGGACACTGCTAACAAGAACTTGTGCAAACACACACAAGATGCACAAACATTCCTGGTTACACCAACCAAAGGGATGGCATATATACATGGGACAGCCACAAAAATGACTGTTTGTATTGAAAATGCTCAGCACACACTGATCATTGATAGTGGAGCACACTGCTCCGTAGTGGCCAGAAATTATCTGGATACCCACTTCCAAAATTGGGAAAAACAGCTCTTGCCCACTAAGGCAAAGAACTTTAAAAGTGCATCAGGGAAGATGACTTCCATTGGGACAATTATCAAAGAGATAATTATACCCCACAGGAAGGGTAATATCA
This sequence comes from Austropuccinia psidii, assembly GCA_023105745.1. Taxonomy (NCBI): domain Eukaryota; kingdom Fungi; phylum Basidiomycota; class Pucciniomycetes; order Pucciniales; family Sphaerophragmiaceae; genus Austropuccinia; species Austropuccinia psidii. Next base: position 30,543,661 of record JALGQZ010000012.1, read on the forward strand.
GACTCAACCCAGAGTTTGTAGTGCTTAATGATGCCCACATCCAAGGGTTTTTACTGGGAACAGATTACCAGAGGATGTATGGCATAGACATTTACAACAGTAAAAATAGGCACATCACCATTGGTACTAACAAGGAAAAGAAATCTTCACTTGACATATACTAGATATCTTCTCAGGATCCACTAGAAGAACTTCTGAAGGAATTCAGAGAGGGACAGTTTAGAAATACCCTCACCAGTAAACAAAAACTAAGTTTACTGAAGATGCTGAGAAAGAACAGACCAGCATTTGCCATTGGTGAAGAACCATTAGGAAATATCAAAGGCCATGATATAGAACTATATCTGGATGTGGAAAGGCCTTATCCACCTATGCTGAGGAGACCTCCTTATCCAGCAAGCCTGGAAACCAGGAAAGAAATTGAGAAACATATCAATGAACTCCTGGATATGGATGTCATCAGGAAGATTGGAAATAATGAAATAGTGGAAATCACCACCCCTGTCCTAATCACCTGGCATGATGGCAAGTCTAGATTGTGTGGAGATTTCAGAGCCCTGAATAACTACAAAAAAGCAGAAAGGTACCCTATACCAAGGATACCCCATGCCTTAGATAAACTGGCCAAAGCCAGATACATAACCAAAATGGATTGTATGAAAGGTTTCCACCAAAATGGAGTTAAACCAAACTCCATGAAGTTACTCAGGATAATATGCCATATGGGTATATATGAGTACACCAGGATGCCATTTGGCATCAAGAATGCACCAGCCCACTTCCAAAGGATGATGGACACCCTATTTCAAGAAGAAATAATGGAAGGCTGGATGGTAGTATATATTGATGATATCATTATATACTCAGATACATGGGAAGACCATGTACAATACATAGACAGAGCTCTAAGTAAATGTATACCCATTAATATGAAAATTTCACTCAAAAAGTGTAATTTTGGCCAACAAGAGCTACTAGCTCTAGGACATAAAGTCTCAGGTCTTAGTCTGGCAATTGACCAGAACAAAGTAGCAGCAGTACTGCAAAAGCCAGTACCAAAGAACATCAAAGAGATGCAATATTTCCTTGGGTTTGCTACCTACTATAGAAACCACATCAAAACATTTTCCCACATAACTGGTAGTTTATACAAGTTATGTTCAAAGGATGTAGTTTTTGAAATAAACAACGAAAGGAGGGATGCATATGAGAGGATCAAATATGAACTCACTAATGCACCTGTGCTCATCTTACCTGACTTTGAACTACCATTCAAGTTATATATAGATGCAGCATGCAGTCAAGGCCTAGGAGAAGCCCTTCACCAAAGACAAATTGTGGATGGTGAACCAAGAGAAGGAGTAATTTGCTACATCTCAAGGCAACTGAAAGATTCAGAAGCCAGGTATGGGGCCACCCAGACTGAATGTCTATTTCTAGTCTGGGCTCTAGAAAAACTCCATTATTATTTGGAGGGTGCAGTCTTTGAAGTCTACACAGACTGCACAGCCTTGAAGTCTTTGCTAAACATGAAGACTACAAATAGACATATGCTGAGATGACAAATAGCTATCCAGGAGTATAGAGGGAACATGACCATCATATACAAAGAAGGTAAAAGCCATAGAAATGCAGATGGCCTCAGCAGATGGCCACTGGACAATGTCAAAAGCAATCCAGCTTATGACCCAGAAGTTGCATCAAAAATTCCTATCCATTGCAAGGAAATAGATAGGAGGAAGAACTTCAGAATATCTGAATGGGCACCAGAAAGTGGTACCCTTGACAGTGGAAACACTGACTCAGAAGGGACAGAAACTCCCATACTGGGAATAAGTTCCTCAGAACTTCACAATGAATTCTTCAGTGCAGTACAGAAGTCTTATGCCAAACACAAACAGTGTAGAATACTACTCCAACTCCTTCAACAAAAATACAGGAGTCCAGAACTGGAAACCCAGCTGGAAGAACCCTGGTTGAGGGCCTATAAGGACAATAAGTTTTTTCTTATAGATGGCCTGCTCTACCACAGAGAAAAGCACACAAGTGCACTCACAGTGGTAGACAGAGACCACATCTCATTGATCCTACAAGAATGCCATGACTGCCCCTATATGGGACACATGAGTGAGGACAGGACCAAAGAGAGGGTAGCAAGCACAGCTTGGTGGCCCAAGTGGGAACAAGAGTTGAGTGAATACATCAACACTTGTGAAAGATGCCAAAAGGCAAATAGGAAACATGGGAAGAAGTATGGGTTGCTTCAACACATAGAAGAACCCAAACACCCATGGGAAACCATCAACATGGACTGGGTAACAGGACTTGTCCCAGGGGGCAAAGAAAACTATAATGCCTGTTTGATCATAGTTGATAGGTTCAGCAAGAGCATGAGGTGTCTACCATGCAATAAAGAAGACACAGCCATGGATACTGCTCTGTTGTTTTGGAATAACATCATATCTACCTGTGGAGTCCCTAAGATCATCATTAGTGATAGGGACCCAAAATTCACATCTGAATTTTGGACTAACTTATATGACATGCATGGTACCAAACTTTCTTTTTCCACAGCTTACCATCCACAAACAGATGGCCTAGCTGAAAGGATGATCCAAACAATGGAGGACATCCTCAGAAGATTCTGTGCCTATGGCATGGAATACAAGGACCATGAGGGATACACCCATGATTGGGTTACCCTCTTACCAGCTGTCCAACTGGCTTATAACACAAGTCAGCACTCCACCACAGGAAAAACACCTGCCTTGGTAGAGAAAGGGTGGAATCCCCTGTTGCCTGTGGATCACTTGAAGAAAAACCTTCTGACCATCCATCCCACAGCCAAAGACTTCCATGATATGTGGAAGAGGGCCTGTGACACGGCTGCCAAATGCATAGCTGAGGCAAAAGAATACAATAAGAAGAGGTGGGACAAATCACATATGGAACCTGACTTCAAAGAAGGGGACCAGGTGCTAGTGTCTACACTGAACTTCAACAATCTCAAAGGACCTAAAAAGATGAGAGACTCATTTGTAGGACCTTTTACTATCATTAAGTTGATAGGAAAAAATGCAGTGGAAGTCAAACTCACTGAGGAATTTTCAAGGAAACATCCAGTATTTCCAGTGAGTTTGGTCAAACCATACTTCCAGAAAGAGGAGGACAAATTCCCCTCAAGGAGAAAGAACCCCACACCACAAGAGATAGTGGAAGTGGAAGACTCCCCTGGACCTGTGAGTAAGATCATCAGGGCCAGGAAGATTAGACTGAATGGGAAGGATCAAAGACAATACCTAGTCAGATTTAAGAACCAGACAGCAGATAAAGACAAATGGTTGGCAGAGGATGCCATACCAGATGGGAACCTTCATTTAAGGAGATTCAGAGCCTCTAGGAGGACTGAACAGTCTCATCAATGATGAGCCTTTTTTAGAGGGAGGGTATGTCAGCCGGTGACTCAAAACCAGAGCACAAGCATGACAGCCAAAATACCATAAACCAATGGTATAGCCAAGATACCACCAAAACATGGAGCTGAGCCAAATCAGCTCAAAAGGTATCAAAAGAAAGAGGAAACTCACCTCTTCCTGAAAATACAAGTCCCATCACCATAGGACAAGAAATAACAAAGTTATTCCTGCTCAAAGTTAGTGCTGAGCATAAACCTTAATTTTCACCTCTCATCTAAAATCTAGAAGGAGAGGCTTAACCCCATCAAATGGTTATTCAAAATGAAGCTCTAAGCCAGGGCTATACAATGGTACCAGCCAAAATTAGCTAGCACCAATATTACTGGAGTTATGGTCAATTTCAGGCCAAATAAGGGTGAACAAAACATTCACCTCTCATCTAACTTCTACAGTTTTAGTGTGGGATACCTGAAGTAGGGTATTTTTGGAAAGAGAACAATCAGGGCTATCTGATGGTGTCATCCACTTCCCCATATCTCAACTACAGCAGAAGTTATGGGGAAAACAAGCTTAATACAGCTTTTTGCCTAAAACATGCAAATGTACAAAAATCTTGTACATGGGATAACTTTGCCATATTTAATGATACCCATATCAAATGAGGTAGCATTGTGTAGAGCACATACAGGGCTACACACTGAACCAATTTTGAGGTTTATATCTCAAGAATCGACAAAGTTATGGCTGTTTTAAGGTCAAAATCCCACCTGCTGTCATATACAGCCTTACTGTCAGCCTGTGACTCAAAACCAGAGCACAAGCATGACAGCCAAAATACCATAAACCAATGGTATAGCCAAGATACCACCAAAACATGGAGCTGAGCCAAATCAGCTCAAAAGGTATCAAAAGAAAGACGAAACCCACCACTTTCTGAAAATATAAGTCCTATCACCATAGGACAAGAAATAACAAAGTTATTCCTGCTCAAAGTTATTGCTGAGCATAAACGTTAATTTTCACCTCTCATCTAAAATCTAGAAGGAGAGGCTTAACCCCATCAAATGGGTATTCAGAATGAAGCTCTAAGCCAGGGCTATCCAATGGTACCAGCCAAACTGAGCTAGCACCAATATTACTGGAGTTATGATCAATTTCAGCCCAAATAAGGGTGAACAAAACATTCACCTCTCATCTAACTTCTACAGTTTTAGTGTGGGATACCTGAAGTGGGGTATTTTTGGAAAGAGCACAATTAGGGCTATCTGATGGTGTCATCCACTTCCCCATATCTCAACTACTGCAGAAGTTATGGGGCAAACCAGCTTAATACAGCTTTTTGCCTAAAACATGCAAATGTACAAAAATCTTGTACATGGGATAACTTTGCCATATTTAATGATACCCATATCAAATGAGGTACCATTGTGTAGAGCACATACAGGGCTACACACTGAACCAATTTTGAGGTTGATGTCTCAAGAATTGACAAAGTTATGGCTGTTTTAAGGTCAAAATCCCACCTGCTGTCATATACAGCCTTACTGTCAGCCTGTGACTCAAAACCAGAGCACAAGCATGACAGCCAAAATACCATAAACCAATGGTATAGCCAAGATACCACCAAAGCATGGAGCTGAGCCAAATCAGCTCAAAAGGTATCAAAAGAAAGAGGAAACTCACCTCTTTCTGAAAATATAAGTCCCATCACCATAGGACAAGAAATAACAAAGTTATTCCTGCTCAAAGTTATTGCTGAGCATAAACCTTAATTTTCACCTCTCATCTAAAATCTAGAAGGAGAGGCCTAACCCCATAAAATGGGTGTTCAAAATGAAGCTCTAAGCCAGGGCTATCCAATGGTACCAGCCAAACTGAGCTAGCACCAATATTACTGGAGTTATGATCAATTTCAGCCCAAATAAGGGTGAACAAAACATTCACCTCTCATCTAACTTCTACAGTTTTAGTGTGGGATACTTGAAGTGGGGTCTTTTTGGAAATAGCACAATCAGGGATATCTGATGGTGCCATTCACTTCCTCATATCTCAACTATAACAGAAGTTATGAGGCAAACAAGCTCAATACAGCTTTTTGCCTAAACCATGCCTATGTACAAAAAACCTTGTACATGGGATAACTTTGTCATATTTAATGATAACCATACCAAATTGGGTATCAATGTGTAGAGCTCATACAGGGCTATCCAATGAACCAACTTTGAGCATGATATCTCAAAAACTGACAGAGTTATGGCTATTTGAAAGTTATAATCCCACAATATGACCAATACAGCTGTATTATGACAGGATACAGTTGTACTCTGATTATGAGGTGTCAAACAGACGCTGAAGCTTATTTATACTTCAATACCTCATAATTAAGTCAAATACAGAGGTCCATACAGGTTCTGTACAGTTTCTGACGTGTCAGGAGCACCAGAATACACCTGTAAACTCCATTGGTGAAAGTTTTCACCCTGTATAGAGTAAAAATGACTACTTGTGGTTCTAAAACCACATTTCAACCCAATACTGGCCTGTATTGAGTGTATAGAACCACAAACCAGCCCACAGTAGTGAAAATTTTCACTCTGTGGTCGTGTGCAGAGGTAAACCACCTCCCACTGTGGTATTACATACCTTTTTACCAGTTTCAAGAAATTTTTTGGAAATTAAAAGTTGGAAAATCAAGATCCCAATGACTAATTCAGGAAATCACCACTGAAAGGACATGACTAAAATCATAAAAAAACCAGGAATAACATCAACAGTAGGGAGGAATGGAAGATTTTAGCATTCACAATTGAAATATTCAATATACTTCTATAATTAAATGAACAATAGAGGAGTCCAATCTTATGGAGTTACACAATAAAACTTACATATAAGGCTTACATGATCAACAATAGGCTTAATACATACAGAAAACTCAAAATTACATGGACAAAGTAACATTGTGGTATTATATCCACCCTAAAGCCATCAAGAAGATTATATTACCAACAATTACAGTAACCAAATACAGTTCATGTGACACAAGGATCATATGACAGTATCCAATCCAATTCAATACAGGAAAATCCACTAAAAACTCAAAAATTACACAACAATACAGGAGCCCAAATAAGACTTATGCAGTCCATATGCATAAGATCTGGACATTACACAGCCACAGGATTATTAAAATTCAACTAGCTGCATGCAAGGAAAATCCACTAAACTGTAAAGTACATAGCAATTACAGTAATCAAGAATTCAAACTCAAGAGGATATCCCCACATTACACAGCATAATCACCTGGAACTAAATAAACCTTACAAACAAATTATACATGGGCTTATTCACCTGACACCACCTTCATCCTTAACTCACCAGCATTAATTCCTCAAGGCTATGCGAGCTGACTAAAGTAGTGCAAAAGAGAAGTCACCTGATATTTTTATCAAAATCCCCACCAAGAAAAACATCTCAACCTTCATTTTGACCAAACAAATGGAAAAAATATCTCAGTCATATGACACCATTCTCAATTTTACACACTAGCATTAATCTCTCGAGGCTGTGCAAGATTACTAATACAGTGTAGCAGATAGGTCATCTGACTTTTGTTACAAAAAATCTACACCAGCAAAATTATCTCAAGGGCAAGAATAACACTTTACATGGAGAGCCATGGGTACTTCTCATAACATAAAAAGAGGCCTCTCTCTCTCATTTTTCTCCTCTTTCCTCATGCAAATAATTATATACCAAGAAGGAGAATAATTACTCATCCCTTACTAGTAGGTTAATCTAGAAATATTATTATTATTATTATTACATTACCTTAAAAGTGATTTATATATAGCTGTAGTTAACAGTAGGTCTGCCTATATTATAAATTCATCTATTAGTGAAATACTCATATTCAACAAAATATTTATATTATACTCTTCTCACTAGAAGAAAATCTATATCACTATTATTATTATCACATAATATATTTTACATATTATCAAAATCATTTACCAATAACAACTATTTAAACTATCAAACAATATTATTATCTTATCACTATTACTAAATTTTCTAATATTGAGCTATTATCCATTAAACAAAATACCTTCAACAAAGAGAACAACTTAAAATCACCACTCAGTACTACTACATCTATTATTTATCTACTCAATTATTATTTCATTATCTTGAAATCCCCTACAAATTTGTTATTTAAAGTTATTATTATTTTATCATTGGTCTGATTATTGAATAGGTCTGATAGAGACTGCTGAAAAGTCTTCTCTAGTTGTAAAGCCACAATCTTAAATATTGATTTGTGAGCTCTGTAGGGAGATTGTTTAGTATATTCAGAGGGGCAGCTAAAACACCATTATCACCCTTGGTTACAGAATTATTTCAGCAATTCAAAACTGTTTACCTGTGATTTCCCCCTCAAGGACTGCCTTATCCAATCCCACATAAAAGGAGTTCCACATCTGGTGTCCCAACAGTGGCATTTAAACTTCAACATTAAATAATAAGTCAATCATCAATAAAAGAAGATAATCAAATCAACATAACTCACAAAATAATTATCATTATCAAGAATTAACAATCAACATTCTCATACAATCTGGAATCTGGAAACAAATCCCATTCCAAATCATCATCACCATCACAATCCTCAAACCAATCATATAATTTCTATTATCCAGTAAAAGAAAGAACACCAGAAAATCAAACACCTCAGGATATTGGTTTACTCATTGCAACACCAAGAACAGAACAGAAGGAAAAGGAAGAATTAAGGAGATTTTTCTTCAAGTTAATTCAAGAAGCAAAGAAAAATAAGCAAAGTACAAAAGAATTCAAAGGATCAGTTTACCAAGTAGAAATGAATCAACAATCAACATCTGACTTACCACCATTACCTGAAGATACTGTAGAAGGACAGTATGCAGAAGAAAGTGAAGAGGAAGATCAAACAGTACAAATACAAAGTCTGATGAAGCAAATGCAAGATTTATTATTAACACAAAGTAAAAAGAAAGGAAAAAGAAGAGAACAAACATCTTATACACCTGGAGCCAGTCCAAGTGAACAAACATTACCAAGGCATGTTAGGCCTGAAGATTCACCAATATCACCTACACCTGGACCAAGAGCAACCTCTACTCCAGCAACAGAACCAAGAACTCAAAATATTCCAAGGAGGGTTTTTGTCACTACACCAAATAGCCCAAGTCCATTACAACAGAAAGTTCCAAGACAAGAAAGACCTGTGGTTAAAATTAAAGCAAAAGATTACATCATAAATTTTGATGGAGAAGAAGTAGAGAAATTTATCAAGAAAGTGGAAAGAATAGCTCAAATTGAAGGAGCAACAGATGAAGACCTAGCAATGCAAATGGCATTTTGGACAACAAACCAAAAGGTGAGTGATGCAATTGAAGCTATGCCAGGTTATGAAGAAGGAAATTGGACACAACTTAAGAAAGATCTCATAACAAAATGGGGAAGAGTTGAACCTGAAAGAAGATACAGAAAAGACTCACTGATGAAGCTTTTTTCTGAAACCCAAGAAGATGGAGTAATTGGTAGTCTATCACAATATAAGAAGTTTATGGGAGAATATGAAACTATTGTTAATTACTTATTAAGATACAGGTATATTCCTCAAGATAACATGTTCCATGAAGACCTATTTGACTGTCTTTCAGCTGATATTAAAGGAGCCATAAGTAAGGAAATGATTAAAGATAATGTCATGGTTAGAGCTGAAGATGGAGGATACCTTATACCACCTATGAAGATCCTCAAGAAGTATATTGAACAAGAATCGGAAGCCAGAATATTAATCACCAAAAGATTTTTCTCATCATCAAGAGATACAGGAAGGAATGTTACTGAAAATAAAAAAAGAGTTAATTTCAAGGAAGAGGCTTTCCCAGGAATGAATGAAGCTTTTAATAAGATGAAGGAAATTACTGAACCCCTCAAAGAACAAAAAAATGGAAACTAGAAAGCAGGAACAAGGGGAAAATGAAGATTTCAAGAAATTTATGACTCAACTAGAAGAATTGAAAAGTCTATCCAAACCTCAAATTGGTGGAGTTACCAATAATCAACTTAATAATCATCAGTTCAAACCAAGAAATGATTTACCCCCATTCTCACAAAGGCATGTTCCCTATGCACCAGCACAAAACATACCAAAACCTTATGTCAAATGGTATTACTGTCTGGAGGAAGGACATTCAGTTAACAGATGCAACCACCTCTTTGAAGATCAAAATAGAAAATGGGTCAGCAGACAAGGAGGTGGATTTTTGTTTCCCAATTGGCAAAGAGTACCAACAGATGGAAAAATATCTCCAAAGAAGTTAGTTGAAGAATTTGCAAAAGAACAGGAAGAACTTACCAAGAAAAGAAAAGAAAATGAAGCTAAAGAATCAACACACCAACCAAAAGAAGTAAACATAATACAAGTAAAGAAAAATGACATTTCAACAGCCATAGCCAAAATTGAAGATTGGGGAAGCTGGAAACCACCAACCATATCATCAGCCAATGATCCATTCCTCAATAATTATGGATTGAGAAACACCAAACAAAGATCCTCAAGAAATGAGCATCCAAGTCAAGAACCAACAAAGTCATTACCAAAAATAATGGAAACACCACTAAAAAAGAAACCAAACATACCTGGAGCCTATATTGAAGATGAACATGGAACAGTGGAAAAAACAATTATTCCCACTAAATTCAAGAAACCTCAAGAGTTCAAAGAGGAAGAAGTTAGCCCAGAAGTTAAAGAAAAACAGGATTCTGGAAAAAAGCAAGAATTGACTCAAAATACTGTTAAAAACAAGAATATCAAGCAAGAACATACAGAATCTCAAGAGGTTATGAGTCAAATTATCAAAAAGGTTTTGAATAAGAAAAAAAATCTTACCTTAGAACAAGTTCTTATCATGTCACCCAAAGTTATCAACCAGCT